>CAJNDT010002714.1:0-28803 GCA_905221615.1 Symbiodinium sp. CCMP2592 | reverse complement strand
AGAAAATCGGTGCTCGTCACAGAAGCCAAAGGCGAAGGGACGACTGTGGGAGCCTTCCTCAACCAGAGGTTTTCTAACAAACATTTCGCTTAGGAGTGTGTTGCCCTATAATCCTGTAGTTGAGCTGTTTACCACATGATTTTGTATAGTATGGAACAAATGTTCCACTGTGGTGTTTAGGCTCAAGGGACGCACCCAAGACAGCCGTGCGCCCGATGAAAAGTGAAGTGCGAATATCTGTGTGAAGTGAAAGGGTCCGGAACGTACCCGTAAAGCGTTTTATGGTAGCGGAGCTGAAGGCCAGGACCTTCGGCTAAAGAAGAGCCCAATACAAGGAGAAAAGAGCCTTGGGCCCCAGTGTCACGGAAAGTGAAAGAAGGGAAAGTTGAATGGCCACGCCGAGTCCAGCTGGAGACGCGGATTTGCCTGTGTCCCCTGGTCACGGTGGTCAAGGAGGAGATACACCGAGTGATACGCCAATGGCGATGCCTGCACCAGACGGAGTTGCAGGAGGATCCCTTCAGGCCCTGATAGGGAACCTGTCGGCAGCAGCGCAAGCTTTGGCAAGTGCTGCAGGTACAGGAAGTACCAGAAGTTACGACTCTGCAGCTAAGCTGGTGAAGAGTCCGGATGTGTTCGCTCCAAAGAATCTGGAGGAGGAAGTTTCACAGTGGCCAGATTGGAGTTTCAGTTTCAAAGTGTTTGTGGGCTTCATTGATCCCACCTATGCAGAAGAGTTGAAGAAAGTGGAGCTGGCACCACCAAACCCAGCAGATTATACAGTTGGTGAAAGAGAGAGAAGTACAAAGCTGTATGAGATTTTGGCCTCGTATCTTAGGAACAGGCCATTGAAGTTATTGAAGTCAGAAGGAAGTCCAGATGGATATTCTGTCTGGAGGAGACTGTTTGAAGAGTTGGAGCCGTCAAGCCGAACAAGAGGGCTGGCAATGGCTCAAGCTCTAGTGAGCTTTCCCCAGATGACGAAGGGGACTTCTATCTTAGACTATCTGCTTACCTACGAAAAACTGGTTGCGGAATACGAAAAACTGTCCGAAGGAAAACCCTACGATGAGAATCTGAAAATCGGAACAGTACTCAAAGGTTTGCCAAATGAGTTAAGGAAACATATCCTGATAGGATTGACCCCTACGACGAAGTACGCAGACATCAGGAAAAGTTGCTGGAGTATGAAAGGAGTACCCAATCGTGGAACGCGGAGAACATTTTGCAGTCTTTCAACATGGAGAGCGCAACGAAGAGTACGCCCTATTCTGGGCCACAACCAATGGATATTGATCGAGTGAAAGGAAAAGGAAAAGACAAAGGAAAAGGAAAAGGTCACGACAACAAAGGAAAAGGAGGCAAAGGGTACAACAACAAAGGAAAAGGAAAAGGAAAAGGATACGACAACAAAGGAAAAGGAAAAGGAAAAGGATACGACAACAAAGGAAAAGGAAAAGGTGGTTATAGAAATGCACGAGCAGTGGACGCTGGTGGCTACGGGAAAGGAAAGTTCATAGGAGAGTGCCACATATGCGGAAAGACAGGACACAAAGCAGCTGATTGCTGGCAGAATCAAGGAAAAGGAAAAGGAGGTAAAGGCAAAGTGAGGCAGGTAGAAGAGGAAGGAACCCATCAAGGAGATCACGAGAAGAGTTCCTCTAGCAATGCCCCTCCTACGAAGAATGAAAATGGTCAAGTGAGGCAGATCACAGCTGAAGCAGCGCGCCAAGCAAGGAGAGTTGAGATGACACAAGAGTGGAACGATGAAGATGAAGAGCTCAACTTTGTAAGATTGTGTCAAGAGTTTGAAGGTTTGGTTCAAGGAGAGCTGAGAAGAGTTGAGGAGTTTGATATCTCTTCGAGCGATGAAGTGTGTGAGGTAGTGCTCGACAGTGGAGCTGACTGCCATGTGTTGCCTATGGATTGGGCGGAAGAAGTCGGAGAAACTTCGAACTTTGAGTACCATCTGAAAGATGCGCAAGGGAAAGTGATCCCAACGTTGCCTGTGAGGCAGAATGTGACGTTTGTTTTCACAAAGGAGTCTGGAAAGAAGTTGAAGATCACTGACAGTGCTGTTTGCGGCAATGTCACCCAACCTTTGTTTGCGGTAGGAAAGATGTGGAAGCTAGGTTGGGGTACGGTGAATGAGGATGGAAGATTGTGGTTGAAGAAAGGAAGTGTTCGGATACCGATATACTTCAAAAGGAATTCCTCAATGGCGAGGATGTGTATACGGAGACTTGAAGGAGAAGAGATGACAGTGCAGCCTGTGAGGCTGGAGCGAGAACTGAAGAATGAGTTGAAGAGCAAAGAAGATGAAGATGGTTGGTTTGTGCTAAATGACGGCACGCCTGCAAGGTTTGATTGGTTTATGGGGAAGACGTTTGACCCAACGGGTCAGTTCCCTAATAGACTCTATGAGGGAGCAGGAGATGAAGGCGATTATTTTCCTTATAGGACAACCTTGCTAGGAAAGATGAAAAGAAGTGGAGAAAGAGTGTTGAATGAAGTGGATTGGAAGAGTATGGATTTCTTTGAGTGTACAGAGATCTGGAAGGATCGCGAAAGAGTGCAACTTGGGGCGAGTCCTCAAGCAAGGTTTGAGGTGATGGTCACCTTGTTGGAAAAGGGATTGAAGGAACCGAGTGACTATGGGTTGCTCACGAACTTGGAAGAGCTTGAAAGAGAACTGGCACAAGAAGGAGTGCCAATGGAGGTCACAGGAACCTCCTCAAGTTCGAAAGACAAAAAGGAAAGTGAGAAAGAGGAACCGAAGAGAGGAGTTCCAGTGATTGGTGAAGATGAGGAAGAAGTAATGGTGATTGGACCAATGAAGTTGACGCGCCAGAGTGAGTTGAAGGAGATGGAAGCGGCGTGCAAGTATCTGCATATCTCGAAGAATGGATCGAAAGAGATTTTGTGGAAAAGATTGAAGAAAGAGGTTGCGCTGAGCAAAGTGAAAGCGCAAGCCCAAATCTCTGAGGATATCAGAAAGGAGTTTGAGAGAGAACCGATTCCAGAGGCTCTGCCTGCTTTGCCGAGCCCAGAAGAGATTGAAGCGCATGAGTTAACGCATTTGCCGAGAGCGCCCTGGTGTGAAGCATGCCAGGCAGCAAAGAGCAGAGAAGACAACTTTGAAGAGACGAAGGAGAAAGCGCAGCGACCCGTGTTTAGCTTGGACTTTATGTTCACAGGAACACAAGGAGACGAAAAGGAGAGAGATCCGCTTGCTATTCAGCTTGCGGGTGTTGACAACGACACGAAGTTCCTGATAGCTATTGCGGTGCCAACGAAAGGAGGAGATGCGGTGAGAAACCACGCAGTGAGTGAAGTGGTAAGAGTGTTAGCCCTTTTGGGTTACGCTGAAGTGGTGATTAGAACGGACACCGAGCCAGTGATGATTGCCATCAGGAGAGGAGTTCAAGTGGCAAGAACAAGACAAGGTTTGAAGACGGAGTTGCAAGATGCCACGCCTGATGAGCATCAAGGGTTGCCTGTGGAAAGGTATATCCAAACTGTGAGGAACCTTGCGAAGACGTTGTTGGCAACGGTGGAGCAACGAAGTGGAACGGCCATCGGATCTGATGTCCCGCTTTATAGCTGGGCGTACAGACATGCAGCATGGCTGCACAACAGGTTTCATGTTGGAAGAGATGGCAGAACTGCGTTTGAAGCGACAGTGGACCGAACGTACAAAGGGAAGCTGGCCCCGTTCGGGTCAGCAGTGTTTGGAAAAGCAGTGCCAAAGACCAAGGAGAAAGGAGAACCTTGGGAGAAAGGAGTCTTTCTTGGAAAGGACTACGCGAGCAATCTGAACTTGATTGGCACAGGTAGAGGAGTGATTAAAGCGAGGACAATGAGAAGATGTGCTGAGGCATATCAACCGGAGCTTTTGCAACTTTCGGTTGGAGCTCCATGGGATCATCAGCTGAAGGCTTTGAGGTTTAAGAAGAAGAGAATTGTGCCTATTGACGATGGGCCAGGACTGCCAAGATTGGCGGTGGAAGCTGACAAAAGAGTAGAAGAAGAAAAGAGAAGCGAGCCTTCGCCGCCAAGCGACCGCCAAGGAAGCTCAAGTTCTTCTAGCAAGAGTTCGTCGCTATCTGGAGCAACGCCAGAGGCAATGGACGACGAGAGCGATGACGATGACGATGATCCAGGAGAGGTGAGAACAAAGAGAAAAGCAGAAGATGAATTGGTGCCCGATGAAATGACGTTGGAAGAGTTTCAAAGAGAAGTTGCAAAGAGGAATGCAGAAGAAGAAGGAGAAGGGTCACCAAAGAAAGAACCAAGAGTAGACGAAGGAACTGGAGAGGTCGAAGAAAGAGTTGAAAAGGTGCCGAGACTTGGAGACGAAGCACGAGGAAGCGCGGCACGAGTGGAATACCACATTCGGAGATTCGCCAAGAGCGAGGATCCCGAAGAGCATGGAGACGAGTATGTTGATCTCGATGAGACACAGCTGTTTCTGGAAGAAAGTCGAGAGTTCCAGAGTAAATGGAACGAGAAGGTGTGTGAGACAGAAGAGGACCTAACGGTTACTTGGTCTCACGAGTATGATGATGGGCCACCAAAGTTGGAAGATGAAGATTTGGAGAAGGTGGACTTGAAAGCGGAGAGAACAGAAATCGAGAGACTATTGGAGATGAAAGTTCTCAAAGAGGTGGAGCTGGATGAGAATGGAGAGTTGAAGAAAGGACCGAATGGAGAAGAACCGAAGAGACTCAGTACAAAGTACGTGTTGGATTGGAGGCATAGAGACCTCCAATGGAAGAGGCGAGCCCGCCTAGTGGCGCGGGAGTACAAGTGGCTGACGGACTACGATCTCTCAGCGCTATACTCACCAACGAGTATTGGTTCGAGCATCAAGCTGTTATCAGCTTTGTGTGCGAGTTCAAGAGACTACGAGATGATATCGATAGATATTTCGGACGCGTACCTTCAGGTGCCACAGAAGGAGTACACGGTTGTGAGTTTAGGAGGAAAGTGGTACCAGCTGCAGTACACCCTGCCGGGACAACGAACAGGAAGCAGTGATTGGTTTGAGCACTTACGAGAGATCCTGGAGAAAGAGAAGATGGTTTCCGATGTGGGGTTACCAAGTTTCTTCTACAAGTTTTCAGAGACCCCAGGAGAAGGTGGAACGCTGATGAGTACACATGTGGATGATTTGGAAGTGTTTGGAAAACCAAAGGAGAACCAAGCGGTGGTTGATCTGCTGCTGAAGCACAAGTTGAAGATAAAGCTGGAAGGACCAGTGAAGGTTGGAGAAGGAAAGTGTACTTTCTTGAAGAGGACGTTCTTAGGAACGAAAGAAGGAATTGAGATCAGGATGGACGGCAAGTACCTTGAGAAGTTGGAAGAAATTTTAGGTTTGGGAAAAGCCCTGCCAAAGAAGTTGCCGTTTCCAATGGATTACGGAAGATCGTTGAAGGACGATACGCCCTTGGATGCAGATGAACATCATCTGTATAGATCATGTGTAGGAATCCTATTGTATATGACACCGGAGAGACCTGATTTGGGATTCGCTACGAAGTGGTTGTCTGGGAAGTTGGCAGCGCCAACGCGAGGAGACTTAGCAGTGCTTAGGCACGTGGCAAAGTATGTGAAAGCGACAGCCCACTACGTGATAGAACACAAAGAGGCATATCCTGGAAAGAGTTTTCTGGATCCAAGTGATAAGAGAACTGAGAATGCCTACAAAGATGTTTTTACGGCAAAGAGTTTGATCGAGGTAGTGACCGACGCCGACTGGGCGACCGATCGTGAGAATAGGCAGTCAACGAGCTGCGTGTTGATTTTCGTGAACAGTAACATCGTTTACTTTCACGCGAGAAAGCAAAAAGCGACGGCTTTGAGCAGCTGCGAAAGCGAACTGGTGGCAGCTGTTGGAGGTTTAAGTGAAGGAGTTTTTCTACAGAACCTGCTGCACAGAGTTCTAGGGATTAGGCCGGAGATGGTGATTAGGATGGATTCTAGCAGTGCTAGGTCTATTCTCATGAAGAAAGGCCTAGGAAGAACGAGGCACATTGATGCAGGACTGCTTTGGGTTCAAAGGCTTACTTCTGTAGGTCTTCAAGTGAAAGCGATAGCTGGGAAGGAGAACCCTGCAGATGTAGGAACAAAGGCTTTGTCGAGGAACGCTGTTGTGAAGTGTTTGGAGAGAATCGGTGTGAAAACTGGAGAAGAAAGTGAAGAGGTCAGGATAGCAAGTGACTTCAAGATCCCTACGAAGTATCTGAGAAGACTTGTGATGATGATGATGGTTCAGCAGTGTGATGGACTAAGAGAGCAAAGCAGCAGTGAAGGTGGAAACTTTGGTTTGGTGATGATGGTGATGATGATAACACTAGTTGTTATCATGGCTTGCAACGGTAGCTTGTGGAAGAGTCTGGTTGGAAGTGCTGAATGCATGCTTTGTTCCGCCGCTGCCGTTTTTGACTCAAGGAAGGAAGTGAAAAGAGAGGAAGTGAAAAGAAAGGAAGTGAGGAGAAAAGAAGTAGAAGAAAAAGAAGAAGTGAAAAAGATGGCCGACGACGCGGCCCTCAAGACTATGATCAGTGACGAATGCCGAAGCATAGAGTCCGTAACCCTCTGCGAAAGAGAGCTCAAAAAGGAGCGAGAGAGGAGATTAACCCTGGATGCCCTATGGCCCGAAGTGCAACGCCTCAACCAAAAGTATGAGCCTAAAGAGGCGGCCCCGTCAGAAGCTGCAAAGACGGAGGTTAAAGTGCCTGAAGAGTTCAAGAAAACAGCCGAGGAATTGGCTGGAGAGGCACAAGGAAGCAAAGGAAGTGCCGAAGAAAGCCAGGCACAAGTTATGGAAGATAGAGTGAGCGAACTGAGGCAGAAGGCCTTGGATGCTTCCGAGAGGCGAAGGGGCCAGAAGGAAAGGGCAAACGAAGCCGCAGAGAAGGCGAAGGAAACAAAAGAAGAAGAAGAGAAAAAGAAAGAGAAAGAAGAAGAGGAGCAAGAAGCCTCTGAAAGCGAGGAGAAAGTGAGTTCGGAGAAAGAAGAGGAAGAGCAAAGCTCCGAAAAAGAGGAAGAGAAAAAGAGAGGCGAGAAGAGAAAGAAAGACTCTGAGTCGAGTGATGATGAGTACAAAGCGATTATGGATAAGCTGGCAAAGAAGTCAGTTCTGGAAGAGGAGAAGAAAGTGCAGGACCTGCTTGGGCAGATGAGGGTTCTGCAGGAGAAAGTGGATGAAAAGAGAAAGAAATTCACTATTTATAGTGATTTGTATACGTACAAGCAAAAGCAGAAGAAGATCAAGGAGGAAGAAAGAGACAGGTTGATTGCAAAGGAGATAGAGGTAAAGGAAGAGCTGAAGCGGGTAGCGGACGAAGCGTTCGTTGCCAAAGAGTCCATAGAGAAACAACTTGACAAGCTGAGAGCCGAAGAAGAGGAACAGGAAAATGAGGCTACGTTGATAATGGACGCTGAGTCCGCCCTGCAAAAAGAAATGGACCAATTGAGGCCGAAACTCCATACTGCACTGGAGGAGTTGAAAGCAAAAAGGAAGGAACTGCAGGTTCCAGCGGGTGGACTGCTTCAGGGCGAAGCTGAGCAAAAGCTGAAAGAGATGGAGAGCAAAAGGATCAAAGAGATTAAAGAGCTCCAAGAAACGAAAGAAAGGGAGATTAAAGAGGAGATAGACAAAAAGGATAAAGAGATCAAAGAGCTAAAAGAGGCAAAGGACAAAGAGATTGGAGAATTGAATGAAGAAGTTAGAAAGCTGAAGAAGCGCAAAAGCAGTGCTGGGTCGACGCAAGGCCCACCGAATGAGGATGCAGAGAAGATGAAAGAGGAGCGCAAGAAAATGCGCGAGACTATCAAGGAGCTTGGAAAGAACAACAAGGCCCTCGAAGATGAGCTCCAGGTGCTTAAAGAGGAAAGCCGAATCAACGAAGATCCTGATGCGCAAAGCCAGGCAATGGTTTGCGCAGTATGTTCGCGTTTCGGACATGGTTCCGAAACGTGTTGGGATGCCGATTACAATTATACTGCCTCAGGGCAGTATGCCCCAAAGATGCAAAGGGAAGAAATGAGTAAGGAACAGTTCCAATCCTGGTACAAGAAGAACGAATTGATAATTCGAAGAGCATACGCGAACAGGTTGGAGACAAACAAGAAAAAGTACCGCACAGACAATGCGGAGAAGGGCAAAGGAAAGAAAGCCCAGCAAAAGAGCGGCTAAAGGAGAAAAGGAAAAGAGAAGAAAGAAAGACCAAACCGGAGGTCTATAAAGAAAAAGGGAATCTGAAGGCTGAAAAGCCCAGAGGGGGAACTTCGTTCCCAAACGAGGAAAGAGTTTTCTGAAAGTTGTACGACAACTGCACCACGAGAAACCGAAGAGTTTCTTCAAGAGGAGAGTTTAAAGAGTTTGAAGAGTTTGTGGCTTTGGGCCACCACGAGTTCTTTTGAGGCTGAAAGGCCAAAGAAGTGAACGAGTTTGAGAGCGGCCGGTAGGAGTAGCTCTGTTTCACTCGTCTCACACCACGACAAAAAGCGAGTGCACAACGAGTGTTTCAAAAGGAGGAAAGTGCGACTGTTTTTGGGTTCGTTGCACCTCTAGGAAAGAAAAGGCAAAAGAGGATGCACGAAGAGGGGGTAACAAACATGTCGCTTAGGAGTGTGTTGCCCTATAATCCTGTAGTTGAGCTGTTTACCACATGATTTTGTATAGTATGGAACAAATGTTCCACTGTGGTGTTTAGGCTCAAGGGATGCACCCAAGACAGCCGTGCGCCCGAGGAAAAGTGAAGTGCGAATATCTGTGTGAAGTGAAAGGGTCCGGAACGTACCCGTAAAGCGTTTTATTTTCCGACCCAATCAAGTTCCCAGAGAAAGAGACCATGCTGATCCTCTTCAAGCTGTTCAAGTTTGTCTTGAAGCTACAAATGCATACCCTTAGGCAGGAAGGGTGTCTTCTGGGGGACCTCCATGAGAATAACATTACTGTCATGGGAGGCAGAGTGCCTGACCACAAAGGCAGAGTGCCAGTGGGGGCGGAGAATTTGACGTTTGCCTTGGTGGACTGCTCCGGTTGCCTACCAGTTATGGCTGTTCCCGAAAAAAGGATGAAGGGTCACCTCAACTGCTTTCTGAGCTTGTGGGCCATTCCCTCAAACCACAGCGCCACCGTCTCCGAGTACGCGTCAGAGGTCTGGAAGAAGATGCTTGCCGCTGGCGAAAAATTCAAATCTGACTATGGACCGAATAAGTGGAGAACTGGTGAAATGGTGGCCGATCTGTACAAGTTGTGCAAGAATCTGGAAGCAAAGTTCCAGCAGGGTCTGGACTTGATGCAACAATGCCAGCAAATGAGGGTCGAGGCAACAAGGGCAGTAATGAGCAGATTCAGCCGCAGGCACTTGCGCCGCCGAATCCTCCGCCACCTCAGTGTTGGGATTCGACACCTCCCTGGGATCCCCCTGGATCTGCGACGCAAAAGCCAAAGGGATGAAAGGAGGAGTGCCAGTAGAAGGCAGAGTGCCAGGCAAAGGCAAAGCAATACTTCATCCTGAAGGGACTCCTCCCAAGGGGGGCCCGCCCGCCTTTGCATCAACCGCCTCAGCAAAAGGCGAGGCCTCCTGCTCCGTGGCAGCAGCCAGCAAGACCGCTGCGAAATGCTGGGCCTCTGCCTGATCACCCTTGGCAGCAGGAGTGGGAACCACTACCAAGGGCGCCGGTGCAACCAGATCATCCTCCTCCTGGCAGGGGGCCGGTGCAACCAGCTCATCCTCCTCCTGGCCACCAGCAGCAGCAACATCGCTGGGGCAGAACGGCCAGAATGCCCGTCATCCAGGACGAATACGATGCCTGGCATGACGATGAGCCGAATCCCGAGCCGAATTCCCGGCCAAGAGGGCCAGAGCCGATGGGTCCCCCGCCGGCAAAGCAAGGCAGAGTGCCAGAGCCGATGGGTCCCCCGCCGGCAAAGCAAGGCAGAGTGCCAGATCCCGAGCCGAATCCCCCGCCAAGAGTGCCAGAGCGGATGGGTCCCCCGCCGGCAAAGCAAGGCAGAGTGCCAGATCCCGAGCCGAATCCCGTGCTAAAAGTGCCAGAGCCGATGGGTCCCCCGCCGGCAGAGCACGGCAGAGTGCCAGAGCCGATGGGTCCCCCGCCGGCAAAGCAGCCTCCTGCCAAAAGGAAATTCGGCGACGGACAGCCTGTGCCTGTTGGTTCCAAGCCACAGTTTATGTCGGCAAGTGCTCCTGCTGAAATGACGGAAAAGCAAAGGATGGACGAACAGGATTTCGCCAAGGAACTTGCCGAGTATGCTGACGATACGGCAAGAGGCTCCAATTTCGTTCCGCAGGGCCGACGCGCTGAGCCGGCCTGGGTGGCAAAGTCCCAGGGCTTGAAAAGCAAGGGCGACGCCGTCCCGATCGGGAAAGCAGCTTACTTCGCCCAAAAGGGCAAGCCTGCCGGAAAGGGCCACAAAGGCAGAGTGCCAGTGGAGGACAATATCCCTACTCACCTTGTTGGAAAGGGCCGTCCAGCCCTAGTGCCACTGGAGGACAATATCCCTCACCTTGTTGGAAAAGGCCGTCCCAATATCCCTACTCACCTTGTTGGAAAGGGCCGTCCAGGCGAAGCTCATCCTGCTTTTTGCGGCATATGAAGACGGAGAAGGGAGGAATATGGTTGGACCCCAAGGAGGAGGTGGAAGCCGAGGAGGAGGACACTTTGGTTGATGTTGTGGTGGAAGAGGAGGAGCCTGTGCAAGATCCGTCGGACGATGAAATGGAATTTGTCGAGGTTGTGGTGCAGGATGAGCAACCGCCGCTTGAGATGGAGGCGGAGCCCGGGGAGGATGAGCATGCGTTCGCCACGGGTGCCTCGATTCACCCGGATCGCTTGGACGAGGATGAGGGTGACAGCCAAGCAACAATGGTACTAGGGGACCATCTCCGAGAGGAGCAAGATGAGCCGATGCCTCCTGTACCGGAGACCCGGGTGACTGAGAGCGAGCACGATGCCGTCGTCGCCAAGGTCATGAACGAGCTGGAGGCTATGAATGTGGACCCGAGCCCGAAGGCTGCCGCAAACCCGAAGAGTGCGACTGCGCCAGTGCCTGGAGAGGTGAAGCCTTTCTTGGAAGCGGAGGAGGACCTCGGAATTACGGACCCCCAAGGCAGAGTGCCAAGGGGTCAAAACAAGATCAAGGTTCCAGCCGAGCTTTTGCAGCCAGAGACTGAGGAGGAGAAAGCTCTCAGAGCGTTGCGGGGAATGCTGCCATGCAGTCACAGGGAGGTGACGACTTCGAAGGTGGGCCGCCTCGCCAATCGGGCACGTATGTCGAGACCGGTGCCACAAGATCAGCCGTTCAACCCCCACCACAACGATCGGAAGTTCAACGGCAAGACTGCGACTGTCATCACCCAGCTGATCATGGCTGTCCATGAGATCACAGTCCGAGAATGCGAGAAGAATTCCTTGCCAATGGAGAAGAAGGAAATGGCGTGGAATGACTTTCGGTCGAAGGGCTCGAAAACTGTGGTTGTGTGGGATCTGTTGTGTGACAAGGGCATGAAGGAGATTCCAGACAACTCTGAGCCTGGGGACTGGCACCTGTGGCTTCAGAGGGAAACTGGGGTGGCGGTCATTGAGCAGATTCTCCAGTGCATGTTCAATGTCACTCCGCCAGTTCATGGCCGTGATCGAGTCAAGGGAAAAGAGCTGACATACTGGCACTGGTGGCTGGCCTCCAAGAGACTCCTTGAGGTTTATACGACGGAAGATGTCATCTCAAAGGAAAAATTCAGGCCCAAAGACCTGAAGAGCTGGATTGTGCCTTTGTCGTGCAAGATTTGGGATGCTTACAATTACACCATGCTTGTGTATTGTCAGAAGAAGCTGGAACAGAAGGCAAGGGGGGAAAACCTAGACGCGGTGAGCCAGATGGGTGATGATGTCCCGCCGTCGGAAGATGAAGAGTATGTGGATGTTTACCAGACCACTGCGAACTTCGTTCCTGATTGGGGAGTAACTGCAGATGGCTTTCAGGATTGATCAGTGTCAATGATTGAGCTGAACGAGTAGGTTTATTAATTGTGTTGCCAAAACAAAGCCATCTCGTGGACCTCCTCTTCTTCATCCCATTCGTCCTTGGGCACTGGGGACTTTCACAAGGCAGAGTGCCAGAGAGTTCTCGGTGTGACTAAGGCAGAGTGCCACCAAACAGTGTGGCCTGTTCAGATTCTTTTTTGTGTCGCTGTCACTAGGCAGAGTGCCGGAAAGGCAGAGTGCCAATGTGAAATCGCATTTCTTGGGGCGTTTGAATTTTGTCACTTTTGCAGTCCGTCTGATCTGGCACATTTCAGCTTGCCGTTTTGGAAAACAAAGACGATGCCTATGCATACAGTCATGTCGGCAGTAACTCGATGGATTAATTACTGTGCCTGTGAATTGATTGGTTCAACCTTGGTTTCCTGTGACAGCCCCATAAAACCTCTCAGGTGCTGGCGTCCAAGGTGGTTGGCTACTATGGCAAGGCTGGAATGCATCATGCAAGTGATTGTGAGTTGTGGAAGCTGAAACGCTTGCTATCTGGCCGTTGATGGGACCATGCCACGTAGTGTGGACGGACTCTAGTGACTAGTGAGTGGATGCGCAAGAATTTCTTGACCTGGCCGCAATCAACATATGTGTGTTCAAGATCGAGTCCCTTAGTGCTGCAGTGGTGCTTCCAGGCAGAGTGCCAGAGACAGTAGCCGAGAGCAATGGGAAAGTCGAGGAAGAGCGCTCGTGTGAGTGATCAGATGATGTTCCCAATGCCGGGGGCAATGAACCCAGCAATGGGAATGAACAACCCACTGGCCATGATTAACCCTTTCATGTTGCAACAGCAGCAACAGATGCAGCAGCAGCAACAGATGCAGCAAATGCAGCAGATGCAGCAAATGCAGCAACAGCAGCAGATGGCTGCTGTGGTTGAATCAAGGCAGAGTGCCAACGACTCCTCCTCGTCGGAATCAGAAGACCAAGAAGTGAGGAGGATTCGTAAGGAAACCAAGAAGAACAGAGCAAGGCAAGCAGCAACGATCGGGATTGATCGGCTGGCAACGTCCACTACCGATGCAGATGCAATCCCAAGAAGCGCCACGACATTGCGTTCGATCCCTCTGGCTGCTTGTCAATCAACAGAGTATCCCTAAGGTCAGCAATGATCCCTGAACCCTCCCCCCACAAAGCCTAGATAAGCCTTACTGACTGAGGTGAAGGTGAAAGCTCTGCTCGAGCGGGTTCATAGTGCATGGGATGCCGCGGTCACGGCTGCCCTGCCACAACAAACAGCGCTGCAACTGCTCTTCATATTGACCAATCTGAAGCCGACCACAAAGGTCAGTGAACTCAGGGTCGATAGCAAATACAGCTTGCTTGGTCAGCGATGTGCGAATGCCCATAAGCGTCAATCCCTCTGCGATAGCAGCAGTTGGAACCGCATAGCCAAACCGGTTCTGGGAATGGGGGTGAATATGTCTGAGCATTCTGTTGACAGGGTTGCCTTGGAGTGTGGATGGCAGTCCACATGTATGACCGAGGATGTCACGACCTATGCCAGGCGTAGAGCGAGAGCAAGGCAGTCCACTGAGACGCAGGGACGTCTCAGTTTCAATCCGAGTCCTGCTCCAGCTGCCCCGCCAACGGTTCCGCCGTCGGAAGTCAGAGTGCCAGACGTGGTCCGTTCTGGTCCTTTGCCAACGACTGCTCCTAGTTCCAATCCAAGCCAGGCTGTGGGTCGCAGCCCGGCTGGGGAACAAGGCAGAGTGCCGATTCAACAGCCGCCTGGCTCCCCTCATGCCGTTCCGGGTTCCAATGCAAGCCAGGCAACCGAAGGCAGCCAGGCTGCAGGAAGTGAACAAGACAGAGTGCCGAGGGTTGTGGAAGGCAGAGTGCCAGTTGATGGGAATGCTCCTGCCATGGATGACGATGGTCTAGCGCCGGCAGAGGCAGCGATCAGGAGATGGTCATGCCTCCTGCAGAAGTGACCACTGCACCTCAAACAGTTGAGTTGCCAGGGCCAGACACCTCCACGAACAGTGACTCGACAGCTGGTGCTGACGTGAATGCCGTTGTGCCCTTTGCGACACCCAAGTCGAAAGCCAAAGCAAAAGCCAAGGGCAAGTCGAAAGCCAAGGCCAAGTCCAAGGCCAGGGCGACGGCACCAAACACAGAGTCGCAGGACGAGGTCGCAGTCGAGGTCGATGATGATGTCATGGCCGAGGCCGGGGCCGAGGTCGAGGCCGGGGCCGAGGTCGAGGCCGAGGTCGAGCGCGAGGCCGACGACAGTGCCTTCTTTGAGGAGGAGGAGGAGGATGCTCCGAATGAGTCGAGCAGACCTGCGAACCGGTGGAACCAGGACCTCTGTGTCATTTGCCATTCGGAGATGCACCCGGGCCAGGCAGGCTGGTTTCGTTTGCCTTTGGTTAATGAACCATTGATAGTGGTGCCTGTCCTGTTTGTACATTCCACTAATCCTCAGAATACCTCTCACATGACGTGTCTTTTTCTGTTGCTTCCCTGGAATGCAGGCATTGGAAGCGCTATCGTGTGGCCACCTCTTTCACAGCGAATGTATCAATCGATACTGTGAGTCGACCGGGCGGAACAAGGCCACCGCTTGCCCTCTCAAGTGTGCGAGCTCAGCCTCTATGGCAAGGTTCTTTTTGGGTCCGAAGCAATGCCCCTGTTCCTGTCGAAGATGATGCTAATGATGTGGACGCAATCGTTCAGGAAATACAAGCTCAACTCGTTGACGACCGCACTCGTGAAGAGGAAGCTCCTGAGGTCAACGACCCCGTGGTGGACTGATTGCGTCGACAAGGTGGCTCGGTAACAAGGCAGAGTGCAACAATAACTGGCTCATGTGTATGTGTTGTCGGTGATGTGGCCTCGAGTCTTATTAATTTTGGAGGTGTGGCAATGCCATTGTCACAGACATGTTTCTGAAGGCGGAGTGCCATGGGTTGTAACATGTGTTCCATGATCATTATGTATTGACATGATTGTGTTGCCTTGTGTTCCATTATGCCATCAGGAATGTATGTCTCTTTGTAATCCCAGGCGGTCTGTCGATTTCACAAGGATACTGCAGATGCCTGTGGACAAATCCGCGCCAAAGGCATGATCCAACCTGTCCTAGAACACCAGTTGGGAGGGACCCAACAAAGGACCACGGAAGTCTGCAATGGGGTGCATCCGTGTTTAAAAAAACATATGGCCTTTGAAGGGACACCATCCCCATACCGCCCCACAGGCCCTGCAAAATCTTAGAAGACATTTGTGACACTTGTGGCATGCCCCGAAAAAATCTTATTGAATCTTATTGAATCTTATTGAATCTTATTGAATCTTATTGGTCCATCATTTTTAAAAGGGACACGACTCCAGATCGCCCCAAAAAATCTTATTGAATCTTATTTAATCTTAGAAGACATTTGTACAATTGTGGCCTACCCCGAAAAAATCTTATTGAATCTTATTGAATCTTATTGAATCTTATTGAATCTTATTGAATCTTATTGAATCTTATTGAATCTTATTGAATCTTATTGAATCTTATCGGTTTTACAAGGCACACAGCCTCCAGCTCGCCCAAAAAATCTTATTGAATCTTAGAAGACATTTGCAGGATTGTGGACTACCCGAAAAAATCTTATTGAATCTTAGTGTTCGGGCCATCACGTTTTGAAGGCACACCGACCCTGTACCAGACAATTGCACACATGTAGCGTCCCCTCCCAAAAGTCTTGTTGGAGCTTATTGAATCTTGGGAGCTAGTTATACAATATCGAATCCCATTGAATCGGCACAGTCCAGCTAACCCAACCAAATCCCTACGAGTAGTAACACATCTTATGATTAAGCATAAACTAGGTGGCACTCTGCCTTGAAGTACCTTGAAACCATGGACCTCCTTAAAACCTAAAACCCTGAAGCTCTTTTAAACCCTAAACCGTTACTGTGTGTGGTAAGTTTACACATAGACCTAGGTATATGTATCACATACATACATACATATAGATATATGTATGGATTATATGCATACACTTATTATTGGGCATACTGCTTTCGAACATTAAACTACATCATCTATTAATAGCACGCTGTCTTCAAATATGTGTTAATCTAATGATCATGTGCATAAATGCTTGTGTCGTCCAGTGGAACCTATTGCATGTGGTATTGAAACGGACATGACAATCAACTTCTAGTACCTGTTCGTACTATCCAACACATATAGTTGCTTGCAGCTTGTTGGATCCAAGATATTTAAAGTTAAGCACCATGGCACCGAAACCGAAGGCCAAACCGGCAGCAGCGGGGAGGATCGGCCGGGTGAGGACTCCGAAGCGACGGCCTCGTAGAGTGCCGCCAACCGGTGTGAATGGCATTGGTGAAGAAGGCGGTGGGGCGGAAGGCAGAGTGCCAGGGCCACCCATGGGTCCGCCGCCGCCAACACCTGTGAATCCGCCACCTTTCCCAAGACCTCCCGCCCCTGCGCGACATGAGTTTGAGATTGCCCAAGCTGTGGCAGAAGCGTTGGACATTATGGAGACCCCGATCATGATCAACTTCGAGCCGGATGTGGTTACTGTTAGGGGGGGCCGCATTGTTCTGGTCACCCTTGAGAACTTGACCCCTGAAGAGATGCAACGTCGGCAGTTGGGACGGCGAATTTGTGCCATGTGTTTCAATGCTCCAGACAACCCGCCGCCACCAATAGTGCCGCCAAGGCCGATGCCTGAAAATGGCTATCCTGGCCCTAACAACAATGCCAACAGTGGAGCTACTGAAGGCAGAGTGCCAGAAGGCAGAGTGCCGGAAGGCAGAGTGCCAGATGAGTTCGAAGGTGGAGTTCGTGATCAAATTTTTTTTCGTTTGGAATCTCGCCCGGATGCCTGGTTGACTGGGCCAGCTCGTGCCGAAGGTGAGATTCACGCCTCAGACTCAGATGTGATTGAGGAAGGTGTTCTAGATGTTCGTCTTGGTGAGCTTGGAGGGCGGGGGCGTTTGGGTATTGATTATGGGCACATCTCAGAAGAAGACCCGGGCTGGAGTCAGCGCGGCTCAGCGGATGATGGAGCCCCCTCAGATGTGATGGAGGAAGGTGAGGAGACCGACTCTGAGGCTTCTTCCACTAATGCTGTTTGTCAGATGGAAGACTGATTATTTTAGCTCACCAGCAAAGACTGCATAGAAGGAAGAGTGCCAGTGCAGAATCTGCCTGACAAGTGGCTGCCACCTCGGTGGTCTCGCAATCGTCGAGTGATATGGATGGACTGCTGTGTGCGGTACCAGAAAAACGAGAATCGAGTGAGGGTCTGCCAGTGCTGTATTTGATTGCTTGAGCATGAAGTCATGGTCTGCAACAACTATGCCACATGTGAATTTCAACGAGTGATGTCATCATGTCTGTCTCATCCTTGTGTTGTGATGGATCAATCGACTCACAAGTGTGTCAACTGCTGCATGCGCTGGTTCACAATGATGTTGTTAATTCGAACACTCTTGAGGTTAAGGTGTTACACTTTCCTGGGTAAGACAGAGTGCCATGGACAATGCAATGTCGAGTGCCATGTCTGCAGCAGCAGATGACCCGACTGAAACAAGAAGAAGACTGTTAGCAGACATTCGGCGGCAGTTTGATGCAAACATCGCACTGGAGAAGAGATTCTTGGCCATTTCGAGAGGACAGAATGTTCTGCGCCTTTGCGAAGTTGACCCGTCGCTTCTGGAGTTCCATAATGAAGGTCCTTATGAAGTTCTGCCTGAGTGCAACTATGATGTGATTCTTGAAGCCAGTGGGTTTTCCTGGATGATATCAATCTGGCAACAAATGTTATCAGAAACTTTTCCCATCATGACTTCGTTGCCATGGAAGAAACAGATGAGATTCCTCATCAACTTTTGTCATTGGAAGCGGAACATAAGGCAGAGTGCCAGGTTCCACTTCCTGGAGATCTTTGCAGGGCAGGGCAACCTCAGTCGGGAGATGCTCCGTGCTGGCTGGCAGGGGCTAGGCTTGGACATCAGGTACGGCACAGATCATGATATTCTTTCTGTGAGAGGACTTCGCCTGGCTGTCAATGCTGTGTGTCAAACACACAAACACGGCCTGGTGTGGTTTGGAACTGCATGCTCTTCCTTCGTCCAACTCTGTAAATACAGTACTGGAAGGTCCATTGCCAATGACTGGATGGGAGAACCTGAGCGATCGCTGGCATGCCAAGAAGGCAATCGTTTCATGTATGTGACGCTGCTGTTGACTTGGCTCGCGGCTTTGAATGACAACCGGTTTGTGATCGAGCAGCCTTGCTCCAGCATGCTGTTCGACATTCCACTCGTCGATCGTGTCATGGGAATGATCCAGGCTATGAAGGTCAAAACCTATGGTGGTGCCTTCGGCCAGCACATCCTGAAACCGCTTCAACTGTGGAGCAACTGTCAGCACATCAATGGTATGCGGCGCAGCTATCCTTCCCATGTCAGAGGAAGTGCTGGTTGCGTTGATCGAGATGGTGAGAAGTTCACCGGTCGTCCTGAAGATCTTCAGGTGTCAGAGGAGTACACGCCGGAGTTCGGCAAGGCTGTGGCCTTTCATATGATGAGGGATGTCCCAACATGAATTGTAGCTGAAGGCAGAGTGCCAATAAGGCAGAGTGCCATAATTCTCTAGAGTTAAATGAGCTTGCTTCATCTTTCGACATTCTGTCTTGTTGGTATTCTGATTTCCAATGTTGGGACTGGGTTGAGCCCTGGACCCCTCCGGTCCCTCCATTAGGTGCCGATGAAAATCATCGCCGCCTCGTGGAAGGATCTGAGTGATCCGAGCTGGTGCAGCTGTGCAATGAAAATGTAGAGAGCTTCAGTCACTCCGTGATCAGATGTGTTTGTCCGTATTGTCTCAGTTCGTATGCTGCTGTCGTGCAGGTGGCAATGACCTGGCTGGTGTCTCGACCTCCAGTTGCAGGCATCGGTGGCCTGTGTTAATCATTCCATGTGGTTGTCAGTTCAGTGCCATCTGCGATAGTTTCCTGTCTCAAGTTCGAGTGACATGATGTGTCTGCTGACATGTCATCGTGAGTCTTTGGGTTGATTTCTTAAGAATTCAATGTGTTGTGAACTGGGGCTTGTTACACAAGTGCAGGTGTGTGTCAGTATTTAGTAAGATTCAAGTACAGTGTTGCTTTGGAGGATTTCGGTGATGCTTCTGAAACTGTGGGTCATGCTATTGCTCCGTGATGGGCAATTGCTTAACTTGGAAAATGATGCAAAACTGCCAGCGAGAGCAGCGTGGCTCTCACAGGGCGAACTGTGGTGGCGTCTGGACTTGTTTTTCGATGAGAGCAACAGGAACGGCTCAGAACGTCGACAGTACCACAAATGGTACAACTTCTTCAGTGATCTTCTCAGGAAGACCCCCTTGGCTGCGAACTGGGGTCACATGTGCAAAGTCAAAAAGGCAGAGTGCCAAACCCTGATGCTGTGCAGGAGGATGTGGCATCTTCCACAGCCTTGGCCCGATTCATGTTGCAAGCATCCTTCGACACAAGGACAGACGCCCAGAGGGAATGGTACAAGAGCAAACTGAAGGATGCTATGGTACGTGTGTGTGAAACTATCAGTGATGAGCCTCTGGTCATGCAGTTGGATGAAGGCAGAGTGTCATGGTTTCGTCAATCAGCTGGGTTGGTGTCAGGCTTTGCCGCTTGGATGATGAAGTCGCTGGCAGGCAACACGTCCCGATCTTTGCGTCAGCTTTGGGAATCTATGTTCAATGCAAGGACGCTGTCTTCATCTCTCCGAGATGAATCTGAAGGCAGAGTGCCACGAGATTTGGAGGAGGTTGAAACTAGCATCTACGACATCATCGCCTTTGCAACCATGGCAAAAAAACACAGAGCGCTTCAACCGTCGGGGCAGGCTCATGGATTTGCCAAGACAGTCTTGAATGCCTTCATGCACATACATGCGTGTCTGTCCGAGACATTGTCAGCCGGCCTCCAGGTGTATGTCATTGGGCACTACTTGAGTGTACATGATGCTGGTGTGCCTGTGACGTCTCGCAGGGCACTTCTTGGCAAGCGTGTTCCATTGAAAAAGACTGTGGACATCAAAAGCATCTGGAAGTTGCTAGAGGGCGCTGCAAAAAGTGGGACCTCTTTGCGACAAGCCCTCATTCTCAAGAACCAGGACGAACGCAGCGACCTGCATGGTTCCTTGGTGATTTGATATGGAGTAGAATGTTGTTTTGTTAACCAGTTGTTTAAGATTAGTGAATTCTTTGTCACACATTCATTTGCTGCCACGTACCCGCGCCACAGTCGAACTAAATTCGACTACCGCTCTTGCCATGGCCGACCCGACGTTCGGCTCTTGCGCCAAGCTGTTGGCCAAGTCCAGCAGAAGGTAATGTCGGGGGCAGAAGTATCCGCTGCGAACTCTGGGATGGCACCACGACGACCACGACGAGTTGCTGCTTCTTTGCGAGCAGAGGGCGGCATAAGCATAGCGCGGGCAAATGCTTGCAGCTGCTAGTGGTCGTTGAGAGCCTTCGCCTGATATCCCCATGGCAGAGCGGGGTGACCCCATATCTCGGCCGAATGGGGGTGGCCTAAGTCTCCGGTCTGCATGACTGTCAGAGCACGTTCGTCTTTGCAAAGACGCCGGGGAGGCCATTACAGAAAGGGATGCTTAAGTCAGGTTGTGCATTTAATATTTATGAAAGGCAGAGTGGCAGTAAAACTTCTAAGGGTTCAGGGTTTAGTGGTTTGCTGCGCTTGCTGTTGATCAGAAAATCCTTGTCGATTCGCTTGCCGGCATGTGGAGGCATGTGTGTGGCCGCTACCCAGGACTCGCTGTGTCTCGCACAGGGCTCTGAGGGAAGAACGTAGTGCAGGGCAACTTATAGTCGCACACCATTAGCCGGGGTCACTTCCCTGAGGGTTCGCTAGCGCAGGGCAGCTTGTAGTTCACACCGTTAGCCGGGTGTGGCGGGCCGCTGTTTGGGATTTTCGGGCTCTTGAGGCCAACGGGGATCTGCTGACCAGATCCCGATGACAGCAGGACACATGGGCTAACGTGCCTGCTGGGAGCCCCCCATTTATGTCTCTGCACGCTCTGGCTAGCCAGTAGTCAGTGCGAGATGATGACCCACTCGGTGGCAGCAGGGGAGGCTCTTGAACTGTTGATCGACCGAGTGCGCAACATGAAAGGCCGAATCGAGTGAGTAGTCATTAAGTGTCAGGTTGTGATCAAATTTATGAAAGGCAGAGTGCCAAAGGCAGAGTGCCAGTAAAACTTCTAAGGGTTTTTTTAGTAGGGTTTAGTGGTTTGCTGTGCTTGCTTTTGATCATAAACGTCCTTGTCGATTCGCTTGCCCGACCTAAACCTGAGCAGCGGGCTGGCCGAGGGGGCCCTAGAGACCTGCCAGGTTCCATCTTGTTGGCCGTGTTTGGGGCAGCGATCCATCCGGAGCTGAAAGCTTGGCCACTGACGCCTGCGTGGCCTCGTGGCGGCCACCCTTGGGGCCAACTCCCCTACAGCCCGAGGGGTATGACAGCAGGGCGATGCGCTAATGCGCCTGCTGGGGGTGGCTTAAATGGGGGGCCGGTGCGTCCGTACCCCCCGGTGAGATCCTAAAAGGGAGGCCGCTTGAGTTGTGTTGTAAAGAGAAGGGTGAGATAGTGCCTTCTTCAGTTCTTGCCTGTGCTCACTTTTGCGCGCAAGTGGCCCTGGGATCAGGTCTATCGTTGATCGTTTGGCATGGCCTGTAACTGTAGTGGCAGCATAGCATCCTGCTGTAAGTTACCACTACCCCGGCCGCCAGCTGTGCCTTGAGCCTGCTACTCACGGTGGTGATGTTAGCCTGTGCCTGGTTTGTTTCTATCGGCGCGTTGCGGGCGATGTTTAAGCCGAAGCAAACCAAGTCTCCGGGATCTGTTACATCGCAGGTGTGCCAATGGCCTGCTGAGCAACAGCTGCGACGGGATCCGGCACAGCGCTGTCATCTTAATTCATTCCCTGTGAGCATGGCGACCCACCTTGGCCGAGTGGGGTGGATTTCAGCAAATGGGGGCGGCCGCTAACCCATGATTAGGCTATATCTCTTTCTGCTGAGCACATGCTTTCTGTTCTCTTGGATCGACGACAGAGGCAGAGTGCCGAGGCAGAGTGCCAGTCGAACCTCTTCGGTGTTGCCTTACCTAAGGAGTAAACGCCTGCCCCACCAGGGTTGCTCCCCACACCATTGGCCATGTGTGAGGCGTTCGGTTTGCCTGTGTCACAGCCTTGAGGCCAACCTATCCCAGGGGCAGGGGGTAGATGACAGCCGGGCACATGGGCTAATGCGCCGGCTGGGGCTGTGACCTGGTTACATCGAAGCAGTCATGCAAGTCACCGGAAGCAATACCGGACAAAGAAGGGAGGCCGTTCTTGGGACATGGCTGTGTTGTTGAGCTGGTGTGTTCCTCCGTCTCATTCATAGTAGAATGTTGTTTTGTTAGCCAGTTGTTTAAGATTATAGTGAATTCTTTGTCACACCAACCTTACCAACAAGTCGCGGTGTGTCCAGTTTTGATTCACCAGCCGCGCTTGCAGGCCGATGGCCGGGCATGGGGTCGCTCTGGCGGACCGCGGAAGAAGGAACCGATCGAGGACTTGGGGCCAACCACCAGAGCGGACACCTGGTGATGACATCCAGTCACACATATGCCAACGTGCTGGCTGGGTCCGAGCTCGGCACCCGAGTGTCCACCTCAGCAACATGGGAGGCCAAATATCGAGCAGAAGTACAGTAATTAGAGTGTCAGTCGAACCTCCTCAAGGTTGCCTTACCTAAGGGCAAAGGCTGGATTTTCTGCTACCTCGGATCGTGTTGTCCGGGCCAGACCTCCAGGTTCCGAACAAAGAAGGGAGGCCGTCCGTTCTTGGGACATGGTTGTCTTATTGAGCAGAGAACCTTGCTCGGCTTGCTGTTCGGTTGTGTTTGTCACGAGTGCCAACATGTTCAGAATGGGGTTTGGTGTATGTTTCTCTACCAAGCGGCAGCTGCATGCCCGCCAATTTTGGCAGCTACCGACACACTGTTGGCCGGGTGTGGAGCGAGGGCAAGGGCACTGGGGTCCCGCAGTCTAGGGTGGGGTTGGGGCCAACGGCCAGCGGGCATCTGGCTATGACATCTGGACACATGCGCTAACGTGCCAGGTGGCCCCTCCCGAAAATGACGTAGCCTCGGTGACCCAAGCTCTTCCATGGGAGGCCGAAGAATGGTGTTGCTTGCGCATAGTGTTGAAGTCAAAGTTGTACTTTTGTATCTCAACGATTGCAGCGAACGAATCGATCGCTCTTTGACTTGCCAGCTCAGGTGTGCCTGAGTCCAGCTGTGACGAGTGGCAGCTTCGCATCAATCGGTTGTACCAGGAGAGAGCTATCACTGCTATGCAGCACTGTCGACAAATCAACTTCATCGCCGATGGGTCTACTCACAGCACCAGCGATTGTCTTGTGACAGTGGCTTGGGCGAATGAGATTTCTGCTGCAGTGTTTGCACCCATGCAAGTGATGAAGACTGGACAAGTTTCTCCACAAGACCGGTTTGACGACTACCTGCTTCTTCACATATCAAAGCGAAAGAAGCTGGAAAGGATTGCTGCATTCAGGCAGCTTCAAGCGATCAGTCACCAAATCTGGATTTTGCACAGAGGGCGAATGGATTTGGGCTCTTTCAAGATCGCCCCCTCTCTTGGGCAGAGGCCTGTGAAAAGATATAAAAGCAGGGTGGTTTTCCAAGTTGGAAAAGAAGACAATGACATTGACCGCTGTTTTCAGTGGTTGAGGGACAATCCGGATCCGGCTGAAGGCAGAGTGCCAGAAGGCAGAGTGCCAGAAGGCAGAGTGCCACCAGCTTTTCCTCATGTCTCCTTTCTGAAGACAATGTCTGAGGATGGAGAGATCACAAATGTTCTCCCCGTCTTGCCAGAGTCAGAGAAGTGGTGGCTGAACATTCCACTGCTGGTCTTGGGCCTTGACCAGGGCAGCATCGGACTTGCTGGCATGGCCTATGCTATGCGTGAAAACATGATTCATGTGAAATGTGACAAGATTCACAGGTCCATTCGAGATTTCAAAAACAGCATGTCGAGATGCCTCAAAGGACTCTTCCTGAAAGCACAACTTCACTCCTCTTACATCTTTGCCCTGAATTATAAACCCTTTGGAAGTGGTGGTTTCTACCAGCAGAAGAAGGAAATGCTGGCGAGTTTTGTTTCCTGCACATCACCGAGCAGAGGCTTGTTGTGGGACGCTTTTCGAGATAAGATTGCCTATGACTTAGACAGGCAGCTATCCGGTGACGAGCATGAGATTGAACATATGCTTGCAAATGTCGAATCCTTCATGAAGAAGGGCAGCTTGGTTAAATCCTCCAGATGGTTCAGCTGGAACCAGCTATGTTGTGAGCAACTTCATGAGTTTCATGTCCTCAAAATGCTGCTGGCTGATCATTTCGGTGAAGATCAATCTTTCAGCCCTTGCTCAAGGGAAAGACTCAGCCTGTATTCCAACTCGGCGAATACACAATCGGGCAAGGAGCTCTTCGAAGGCAGAGTGCCAGAGTCCGAAGGCAGAGTGCCGGACTCTGACAAGGGTGAGAGGCAGGAAGATGCACTGGGTGATTTGCAAAAGCTGTCACAGGCTGGTCGTGCCACTGATCCACGGAAAGAACTCAGCTTGTTGAAAGCCAGCATGGGGGGCTTCAAGTTGGCATACTATCTCATGACAGAAGACCTTTTCGATCACTCCAAGATATTGTACAAAGTGACCGAACCGTTGTGGACATGGTCTGGGAAACAAGTAAAAAACGTTAAATCGCCGCAGGATGGTCGAGGTTATGCCGAGTTGATGACAGTGAATGATGCCTGGAAAGCAGACAAACATTTGTTGCAGATTGTCTCCAACCTGCAGAAGACCGAGTTGTGGAAGGAGCATCTGGATACTGATTTACACGAGCCCGCAGAAAAAATCATGATGTTGAGCTTGCATTTGCTGATGAACAGGGTCTGGACTTGCAGTCTTTTTTTCACTTCCACCAGATGCCTATGCGGGATTGCTGTCACCTGATGCAGAAATTCGGACGATCACGGCTTTGAAGGCAAAGGGCCATCACACATCACTCTTGAGGTTGGAGTCGACATTGGCACGGTCCACTCCAAGTGTTCATGCCCGGCAACTCTTCACAGACCTGCAAGTTGGAATCAGCCATCCTTCGAGACTTTTTCTGGACACATTGGAGGCACAGGGATATGAAGTGGCGCCTCCGGGGTCAGAAGACATTGTCGTGGATGATGTTTACACAGAGCAGGACGGGGAGATGGAGGATTCTGTGCCTGAAGAAGCAGATGACGGTGCCGGAGTTGGTGACATTTTTTTAGACGGGCAAGAGGGCAGAGTGCCAGCTCAAAGGACTGTAACAATATCGGTACCAGCATGCCCTGCAACCCACCTGCTGAGTGTTCTGGTGCAGACGCTGCCAGACAACAAGATTGTGGAAGATGTGCGCAACAAGATTCGTAATGATTCTTTGTTGAACAAAACCCGCAAGCAAACATACTCCACGATTCAAACTGTGATCGAGAATTCAAACGTCTTTGAAAGCCGTTCAATCAGGCATCCGGCAAAAGTCAAACGGGAATATTTTGAAAGGGAGTTTTGGAATGTGGACAGGAAGCGCCAAAAGTTTTGCTTCAGAGGATGTGTCCACAAGCTGCCGTCACAGTATACCGAGATTGTCGGCGACAAGACATGGAACACCCTGTCAGAAGAGACACTCGAACGAGCATCAGCTGCGTGGTCATGGCTCATTCACTACAATGATGCAAGACTGGCATCTCAGCATGTTCCCTTGCGTGCTGGGAAGTTTAGCAGCCTTGCAGCCCCTTTGAAGATCTTGAACCATGTATTGGATTTGACATGCTATCTCTCTCTTGGGGCAAAAACCTGGGCTGCTCTCATGTGGCCAGTGGTCCAGCATGAGGACCAGTCGACAGGAGAGATATATTTTGTTTTGAAGGCAGAGTGCCCGGATGGTTCCAGCGTCAAGGCCCGCTGGATTCATTTGTATGAGCCCCAGTATTGGGAAGTCATCGAAACAGAGGCAGTCTTCTGGAATGGCTTCATTTGCCTCCGTCGTTGTGCTACAAGCTCAGTGTCACTTCTATCCTATATGTTGCAGCATCCCAAGTGACATGTTTTCATTTAGGATTCTGTCAACTGTCGACCCATACAGTACATAGTACAATAAACTTATATAAGTTTTGCTGTGCTTGTTTTTGCTGACTCGACTGAGGGAAATGTCACAAGCATGTCGGACTCTCGCAGACTGCCAGAATCTCGCCGAGCATGTGATCTCCCAGACTGGAAACGTAGACGAAAAAAAGCGAAAGGAGCTGCAACGAATGCGCCGTCCAAAGCTCATGAGCCTGATCGCTTCTCATCACCTTCCGGATGATGAGGATTTCATGCGCAAAATTGAGGCTATGTATTCGACAGCCAAAGATTCAACAGAGGATGAGGATGAGGATGACATTATCATGGGGGACTTTGTTGATGAGCTGGTTCTTGACGACCTGCTTGCTGAGGACAAACAGGAATTTAAAATGGTCTCAGACGCAGTCAGAAAACGCAGAATCAAAAGGGTGCATCAAACCTGGCAGGCCATCAAGACGCAGCACGCAAAGGCCAAGGCAAAGGGCAAGGCCAAAGCAAAGACCAAAGCAAAGGCCAAGCCACAGGCCAAACGGAAAGCCAAGAGAAAGATTTGTCGCCCACGTATGTTGCCCAGGAAGCAACCCGCGCCACCTGATGAAAGTGGTCAAGAGGGAGCAGAAGGCAGAGTGCCAGCACCTCCTGCTGAGGTGCCGGTGGAGCCGGAGCCTGATAATCACGTGGAGGCCGCGGAATGCAGAGTGCCAGCCCCTCCTGCTGAGATGCCGGAGGTGCCTGCTGCAATCCCTGTCCCAGAGCCTGATGATCACGTGGAGCCCGAGGAAGGCAGAGTGCCAGCCCCTCGTGCTGAGATGCCGGAGGTGCCTGCTGCAATCCCTGTCCCAGAGCCTGATGATCACGTGGAGCCCGAGGAAGGCAGAGTGCCAGCCCCTCCTGCTGAGATGCCGGAGGTGCCTGCAGTGCCTATCCCAGCACTCGAGCCACGGGAGGTTGTACCCCGTGGCCCCCAACATCAGCGGCAGCCGAACCGTGTTGACTACCAAGGGGTGTGAGCACCTGTTCAATGCCCGGAGTGTCCCAAGATCGCTGGTGAGATGAAGTACGACCCGAATCCTGGTGGCACTGACAAAGCAATTTGGTTTCTCCGAGTTCGTGTGACAGACGGCGGTCTCTTGGAAAGATTCGGAACATTTGTTATAGCTTCGATGTGGTTGCCTGATCTGCTGTGTGTTGTGTCACGTTACATGAACCAATGTGTGTCTGGCATTGAAGGCGAGTGGAACCACCTCGTACCCTATCACTGGAAACGCAGGGCTTCCACGATGACAGAAGCGCAGGCCAGACAACACGTCATTGACCATAGGCCCTGTTGTGGCCCGAGCAGGAGGCCTGGCAACAACTAGAGGATTCATCCTGTGCTGCAAAGAAAAGTTGTGTGTCTGTCTGTGTGCTTGCATTGATGGCAGCGGGTCCTGCTAGATTGGAATGCGTCCGAGAGACTGTGTGTTTCTGCTTGGGGAAGACGGATTGCGAAAGCATGTTCGCATTTTCACACATGTGGAATTTGTCACGTGCCAGCACATGGACAATCATTTCGAGTGCCACAACCCGGAAGCCGCACAAACTAGCACATGTGGTTTGAAGCCGTGCGTGCTTGTGACTGAACAGTAGCCGTCCAGAGCAATGCATTTCGCCCCGATCGAACGAGGAGAGGGTTTCTTCAGAGGCGAGCTCTCCCCAATCTTGATCAAAACCGCTTGCGAAAAATTGGCCAAAGCGCCTGTCCAGTGGAGACCAGCTGAGAGATGCAAGGAAGTTTATGACGACGTGCCTTGGGAAATCATGGTTCGCTACCTGCGTTACTGGCCACTTATTGGCTCCCGCATTACAGCAGGCCTCAGGCTTCTTCGACAGCACGAAGGCCCCTTCCCGAAGTGTTATCAGGTGGGTGAAGGAGAAGAACTGCTGGAGTTGCCGCGCGTTTCTCTCGTTTGTGATTTTGTTTATGTTTGGAACGACGAAGATGAACAACAACGGCAGTTTGTCCTTCAGATGAAACCCCTCTCACTTGTTGCCATCCGTCTCGGTGGTCCGGGGGAACTTCCTGACCTTGATGCTGGAGCAATACCTTTGACCGACCAGCTTCGTGCAAAGTTCAGGATGAATTCCAAATGGCAATAATTAATGGATCTTGAGGCGGGAAGGCAGAGTGCCAGCAGCTGGGAAGGCAGAGTGCCAGACGTTGTCGCGTCACCCAGCTGTACCCTGCTTCGCCTGCACGTGATTCGCTTGACAGTGTGGTCAACGCAGAAAAGCGCAACATCCAGCAGTTCGTAGCCACTTCACGTGATTTGTGCATCCCTAATACTTACTATCAAACCCTAAAACTATGGCACTCTGCCTTCTAACCCCAAACCCTAAATACTAAAGACCCTGAAACTCTAACCCTAACCCTTTCATTACCCTCAAACCCCTAATACTATGGCACTCTGCCTTCTAACCCCAAACCCTAAATACTAAAGACCCTGAAACTCTAAACCTAACCCTTTCATTACCCTCAAA
>CAJNDT010002713.1:797239-819931 GCA_905221615.1 Symbiodinium sp. CCMP2592 | reverse complement strand
TCGATTTGAAATTCTCATTCATTTTATGATATTCGAAATATTTAACAATCAATTACAAAAAGATAGATAGTTATTATGAACTGAAGAGACAATCAGATCATTGAATCAAAAAATATCGAAAACATCATTTGGAAACAATTACACCGAGTGTTTACCTTTAAATCTATATATATATATGTGTAGAGAAGATATAATTGAAGTGATGATGGTAGCCAATGTTACTGCTATAAGGAACTGTACCACGATCATACAAGTATTGTGCTTCCCACCTTTATTGCAGACATGAAAAGGATGACACATCAGATCAAATGCAGAGATTTGGCTCTTCCAGATAAGCTGAAGAAAGAGTTGCAGAGCCACCATCGACCTCGCAGTGGCTTAGACTTTGGGATGTGGGGCTTCAGGGTTTACGCATCAAGGCTTGTGGACTTAGTGCAGCATCTCCCTGCGAGGGTCCGCTACACTAAATTTCGACTCCTGTGGCCCCGCCGGCATTCGCCATCCACTCGCATTGGGTAATTAAACAACCCCAAATGCCCTGAACCTTAAATTCAAAATTGGCTCGGGGTCTTAGTGTAATAGGAATACAATAGGACCCGAATAAAACCTTTAAAGTCACTATTACAGGGTGGTGGGGGCGTCTTCCACATGACGCTGTGGTGGAATGCTCTAAGCTTTTGCGTCTTCCCAAACGCCCAAACCCTGAACTAGGTGAAACCAATAACTAGGGCTCTATATTCAAAAAACCCTAAACCCTCAACCCTAAAACCAAAACAGTTTAACAGTTCTCCCAAAGCGATACCTAGCAATCGCTACCTCCCAAGCCCTCACAAACGCAAGCCCCCGAAGACCAAAGTGCCTTCAACACTTTGGGATTTTCCGAAAAGTAGTGGTACCTTAGGGTTCCTGTACAGGGATCCATAAGGGTTCCTTAAAGGGATCTATAAGGGTTCTATACAGGGTTCAGGGTCCAGAGTCTCCGAAGCTTAGGGGTACCTTATTTGGGGGTCCTTCTGATAAGGATCCTACTATTTAGGGTACTATATTGGGGTCCCCTCTTTTCGGAAATCCCCATGTCTTACGCGCCGAGAGATGCAGCCGCATTGTGGTTTGAAGGCACTGCAGCTCACACGAGGACCTCGATGGGCTCCCGAATGCCGGTCTCTCCAGGCAGCACCGAACCTGGGATGCCCAGAAACCCAGGAATAAAAAGGGCTCCCTTTTTGGTATTGGGTAACTTTATAAGGAACCTAGGACTACAAAAAGGGAATAAGGGTATTACTGGGCATCCTAGGAACAAGAGTCAATCTGGTCCGTGTACACGGTGCGGGTGTTCTGCCAAAAGAGGCCGAAGAACTGGCCTAGCGAAGAAAGCCGGAGAAGTGACTTCACAGCAGATGCCCTCAAGCACTCCAAAGTTAGACCTACACTGCTAATGCTCAAAAGCTTCCGTTATGGAGTCTGTTGGGCAAACTTTTTTGCTATGAGGTCGTAACCTTAAATTCTCAGCAATGGCCCTGAACCCTAAACCGCCTGGCTCCAACTTTGGCAAATAGACCGCCACGTCGTGTTTGATGCCAGGCTCCAGCTGGGAAGCATCAAAGTAGAAGCCAAGGAAGCCTCGGCACTCAGTGAGGGTTTGAGGCTTTAGGGGACTAGGGCTTAAGGGTTTAGGGTTTAAGGGTTTTAGGGGTTTAGGGGTTTAGGGGTTTTAGGGGTTTAGGGGTTTAGGGTAGGGTCTAGGGGTTTGAAACCTAAGGCCCTTATCAGGGCTCCCTTTCTGAATCCTACTATTTTGGCGTTATCGGCCCAAACCCAGTGAGGCTTAGGGTTTAAGGGTTTACGAGTTTATTGGTTCAGAAGGGGTTTATACAAATTGTTCAGGGTTTGGGTGCCAAAAACGTTTTGACCGAAACGTTTTGACCGAAACGTGGGCCGGCCGGTCTAAAACCTAACCTAAACCCTAAACCCTTTGTGGAGTCTGGGACTGAAGCTGGGGCTGGCTAGGTGGGCCTGGGTCTGTGTTTGGGTCCGAGTTGGTTGGGCTGGGCGGGCTGGGCTGGGCTGGGGGCGCAGTGGGGCGGGGCAGGAGTTTTGGGATTGGAACCTTATTTTGCTTTTGGCGGAGTTTTGTAACTGGAATCTGATTCGAAGTTGGGGGAGTTTTGTGACTGGAACCTGGTTGTGGGCTGGCTTGGGCTTGAAATTGACGGTTTAGGGAGCTCAAAGCCAGCAACGACAAGCAATTTCTATTTATTTCTTTCTTGAGGGTTTAGGGTTTAGGGGTTTCGGGGTTTAGGGTTTAGGGTTTAGGGTTTAAAGTTAGACTGAACCCTAAACCCTAAACCCTACCTTAACCCAACATAACCTACCTTTCGAAGGACTTGTATAGGCTTAGGCTGGGCTTCCGCTGCTGGATTACGGGGGTGGTCGCCGTCGCAAAACACCCTTCTCTGATTCTGATATGAAACGCTGTTGCAAAGGATCGTAGAGCCTGTTACAAACCAAATCCTGTTTACTCACTGCGCTATGTTTCAATTACTTAAACCCTTAGCCCCCGTAAACAGGACCAGAAGCAGTGCTCCAGCACGCGCCCGCGGCTGTTGTAGCTCTTCGACAGCTGCACTTCCCTGCCGTCCAGGAACAGTCGCACCGCCATGTCCTGCTTGGCCTGGGGAGGGTTTCGGGTTTATAAGAGGTTTAGGGGTTTAGGGCTTAGGGATAGAATGTTGAAACATGGCGAGGAAACTGACACAACTTGAAGGATGGACCCAGGCACCGGAAAGACTGCATAAAAGCGACAGAGAAAAAATAGGTGCAGGCAAAAAACACTTGAGACTAATCTTAGATGTAGGGTTAAATGGCAAAAAAACCGAGGATGGGAAGAGGAGTCAGCTGGGCCTGCCGGATGAATGGCGCCATCAGCAGCCTCGTCGGCACGAGCCAGGTGGCCTTGCTATCATCCACGCAATGCGACAGCCCACATCCCGTCGCAGAGGTCGTCCATGGAATCGGATATGAGGCCCCTAAAGCGCTCAGCTGCTCGAAATAAGCTTGTGGGATGGAAAAGGTGCCATTGTACCAGCCCCCTGCGAAGTCTTTTGCTGGCAGGGGAACCACCGGGGCATTGCCCATCAGACTGGGTCCCTTGAAGCGGATCTGCACCTTCACATGCCCCGCGGCAGCCATGCCGCCCTGTTCACACACGCGGCCATTCACGACGATTTGGCCACGCTGCTCTTCTGGCATGTAGATCGTGGCAAAAACCTCAGAACCAGATGGACCCACGGCCTCCTGGAGGACCAGCTGCCCGGAGGTTGCCTCGAAATGGCTGTGAGCCAGCAGACCCTGAAGCCGTGGCCGGCGAGATGCAGGGCTCGTGTGCTTCTTGAGCTCTAGCACGCGAGCGGAGCCCCCTTCAACCGTCACTGGGATGGACTCTGAGAACTCCCATGTGCCTACTGGGCCCTGGTGGGGGAAGAGCTCCGTCACGTCCCACTGCTGTCCTGCCTTTCCATCCAACCCAATTGCCTCGTCCACCGAGAGTGTTGCGTTGAGTTCCATGGGGTTTGGGTTGTACAGGAAGAGAAACCCTTCATTCTCCAGCATGGCATGCGTGCCATCCACGTTGCCGGCACTGGGTGCAGGAAGGGTTGGGATCCACTCCGTATTCTGCAACTTTTTCATGTTCTCATCCGTCCATGTCAGCCAGTTGCGGATGAAGGCAATGTCGCCCTTGGGGAAATGCTCGAACTCCGCCGGGTCCCGTGCTGGGACCATGGTAAAAACGTTGTTCAGACCAGCCGTGCCAATCGAGCTCAGGAGTGAGTACTTGTAACCCAAGTAGTCGAAGTCTCGTGTGTTGCTGTTGTTCACGCAGAGCGTCTCCCGGACGGTGCAATAGAAATGCCCGTCGTCATCAGTACGCTCAGACTGGTGGAAGATGAAACCTGGGACGCGCGAGCTTGGCAGCAGCTGCAGCGTGGAGTACCCGTAGTTAATCGCACGAGCCTGGTCGGCGCTGATATGATCCGTATGCAGCGTCGGCGCGAATCCGCCGTAGGACTCTGGGTTCTCATCGCCCGCAATGGGCTCAGCGTAGCTTCCCGACAGGTCATACCAGGGTCCCCACATGTGGTTCGTTTGCCGGTGGTCCATCACAATGTGGGGAAACTCTGTGCGCAAAGCTCGCAGAATCCTGGCAAAGCCTCGCCACTGAGCATACTGCAAAGACTTGTCCCCTGCAAAGATGTCATGGTCCCAGGCAAAACCAACACCTCCACTCTTCTGAAGGAATGCCGTCATGACCTCGATGAAGTAGTTCTGCACCTCTGCAGGTGCCAAAGAGAGCGCATTGGTGCCCCCAGCCACCCAGTACTTCCGCATCTCCTTGAACTAGTAGTCATAATAGTGACACAGTGACACTAGTAACAATAGACATAATAGTGATGTTAGGAAGAATAGTCATAATAGTAATCCTAGTAAGAATAGCAATAATAGTAATAACAGTAGTAGTAGTAGTAGTAGTAGTAGTAGTAGTAGTAGTAGTAGTAGTAGTAGTAGTAGTAGTAGTAGTAGTAGTAGTAGTAGTAGTAGTAGTAGTGGCAGTGATGACAATCATGCAAAATAGTCATCTCCTCGAACTGCATCGTCGGGTAAGCATAAGCCATGAGGCCGATACCCTTGCCTGGGTTCTTCTTAAGGGAATTTAATGGAAGTTACCATAATTTAAGGTTCCTTTAAGGGTTCCTTTAAGGGATCTATAAGGGCTCCTTCAAGGGTTTATGGTGATTTAGTTTCAGTTGCCATAATAAGGAACCACATTGTATTTACTATAGATCCCTAGTATGGTGACTTAACTTAAATCCCCAGACCCCTCGGAGGATCTAGAAAGTAGATCCCCTACTTTGGGGCCCTATTCTAAGGGTACTTTATAGGAACCCCCATTAAGGGATCTACTTTTTGGATCCTCCCGGGATTCTGGGTCAAAACCCTGAACCCTAAACCCCTAATAAAACCCTAAACCCCTAAATCAGAGCCCAGTTGCTCTTGGCGTAGGCCACGGCATCGAGGATGTCTTGGGGCATCGGATCCTTCCGAGGGTCCCAGAGGCCCTTGCGCAGCTGCTCCCCCATGGAGAACCATAGGCTCGCCTCTTGTTTAAGAATTTAGTTTAAGGTGCCATAATGAGGATCTATAAGGGCTCCTTTAAGCGATCCATAAGGGTTCTGTGAGGGTTCTTGCAAAGGGGTTGAGAACCCAGATGGCTCGCCTCCCAACCCCAGTCGTCTGTGGCATTGAACCGCGATGCATGCAGCGAGTTGCGTGGCTCATAGACGATGTGGTCGATACCAAGCTCAGCGTTGCGGTCGAAGATTCGGCGATACTCTGCCTTACCCTCATCCACACCAACATCGATCTGGTAGTCGTTCTCGTCCCACGCAACATTGACCTTCACGGTGCCTGCCGCGCGAGCCACGCGATCAAGCTGGCAAGCCTCCACGGCGTGCTTAAATGCACGCGCCTCTCCAGTCGAAAGACCCGAGATCGAGTATTTGCTGAGTGTGGTCAGGCCAAGAACAAGGGGTTCTGTGATGAACTCGGCACCTTCTGGGTTCCCCCGTGCCCCCTTGAAAAACACAGGTACTCTTTTCCTACTTTTTAATGAGGGAACCCGAAAATTAAAGGGCAAAGGCTACTACTACAGGAAAACCTCGCCTTGCAGCGTTGGCTTGTGTGTGACCTTACCTGCATAGGAAGCTGTGATTGCTGCGCAAGTCGGGCTGCCGTCAGCACAGGCCTTCGCTGAGGCCAGCTGATGCCCAAAGGGGTTAGCGACAGAGACAAAGATGCCGCTCTTCACATCCTGAAACCCGACGCCAGTAGTCATAGCAAAGATGATAGTAACAGCTACAATAACAGCAATAGCAACAAGAAGAACAATCATGACAACTATGATGATTCCGGTAATACTGGTAATGATTAGCAGTGATTAGCACTGATGCCAAGAGTAACGACTCCTTCCAGCGTACGAAGCCAGCGATCTCGAAGCCTTGGTTCCATGCATTGTTGCGCAGGAACCATGTGGGGGCCTGCTTAGCGGTGTCCCAGCGAGCGAGCGTGTCCTTCATGAATGTGGCTGCTTCAAAATTGATGGCGCCTGCTTCAGTGGCTGTGCTCGCATAAGATACCGAGATTTGCTTCTCCAGGTGTTGCGCCTCCATAGGCAGCGTGTACAAAATCTTGACTGTGAGGTTGCCGCAGAGGTACTTGAAAGACACAATGTTGCCATCCTCTGTCTGGATCTTAGTAGGGAATTGGGGTTTAGGGGTTTAGGGGTTTAGGGGTTTAGGGGTTTAGGGGTTTAGGGTTTAGGGTTTAGGGTTTAGGGTCTTAGTAGGGAATGGGGAAATGGATTATAGAGACTATCATTGGGGATTATATAGGGACTACTTTAGGGATCCATTCCCCCATTCCCTACTAAGAACCAGCGAGTCCTGCTTCGCGGTCGAGGAGTTGCAGCCGTTACTTGCGGAGAGCGTGCGGTTGTTCAGCTGCAGCTCCCAGTAGTCGCCAGAGACTTCCACACGGTCCGACACCTGCGGCTTTCCCGAAACAGAGGACCTTGTTGGTTTAGGGTTTAGGGTTTTAGGGTTTAGGTTTAAGTGACTCTGAAGGGCGGTTGGAGCGGCTAGATCAGTACAACTGAGTAATTTCGCTTGGTAAAACTCGCGCACCTGGCCAGCGTGGCCAAACGCCACGAGCCCGGCCGTCTGATCAAAATCGGCAGCAACGATTCCATTCTCAATATGCAACACAGATGCTGCATGAGCAGTAAGGCAGGAAGCCGCAATGATGCACAGTTGCCAGAGCCACATGCGGGCGAGGATCAGCTACAAAACAAAACAAAAAGACTCGCCTTTACTTTCCCCCATCTGGAGCACAAATTTTGCAGCGGGAGATCACACGGAAGCTTCACTCCTCAAAACGACGAGAAAAGCCAGAGACACCCCCATGCTGTCAAACCCCGCACGTGATGGACCTACGAGGGGTGCAGCACCCCCTCGAAACGAGGTATGCATACATTGAACGAACTGCATCAAACAAAACAACTTCAAGTATGCAGGCACTACGCAGGCCTTCAGAATTTCAGTAGAAGGCAAACATTCCCGCCCAATGCTGGCTGCAAAATGGCGAATATAGCCGTAATGATTACTTGTACTATTTTTTTGGGGGGGGTTCCGTATTATAACTATACTATAATATACCCCCCCCCCCCAACTCCCTACATTTTTTGAGGCCCCTATACTAGCAGTATGGCTGCACTGACCCACAATCTTGATTGCCAAAGGGCCCAAAAAGGTGCCTCCGCCAATGCTACTCGGGCTTTAGGGCTGGAGGGCTTTAGGGCCTGGGGCTTTAGGGCTTAGGGTGTAGGGCTTTAAGGCTTTAGGGCTTTAGGGTTTAAGGTTTAGGGTTTATAAGGTCTAGGGCTGGCGAAAAAAAGAGGGGGGCTGATAATGCAGGGGCCTTGGTAATTAGACCTGAGGCTTTGGGGTAATTTAGAATCTATGTCCAAGTAGGAGCCGAAGAATAAACCCTTGTATGTTGGCCCCTGAAACATGGTGCTGCCTACAGGGTTTTGGGTCTAGGGCTTTGGGGTTGTTATAGCCAAACATGCGAGTAACAGCAGAGAGCTCGCCCCTAAACCCTCTACTGCATGCTCTGAGCCCGGTGCTTAAGGGAGAATGGAAGAGGTCACACAGGCACGACTACAAGGGATCATACAGGAAGTATTTTTGTTTGGGCATCCCCTCTCCTACACCTTAAACCCTAATAAACCCAACCCTAAACCACACCCACTCCCCCAGCTGCACCTGCAGAACTCGAAGTTCCCGTGCAGAATGCATGGCTTCATCCTGTGCAGCGCTTGACTGAAGCTTTCTGTGGGCTGCCGGGGATTTCTACCACATTGGGGCTTCCAGTAGGTCTTGTCAAAGTGTGAAGTCGTTCAAACGCATGGCTCGCAGATCTTGAGGGCCGCCGTTCAGCAGGACTGCAGACACGCCTCAACAAAGGGGTGTCCGGGAGATTTTGGTCTTTTTTACTCAGGCTTCATGATTGTTTCGTCGGCTTCTTGCAGCAATCCCTAAACCCTAAACCCTAAACCCCTAACCCTAAACCCCTAAACCCCTAAACCCTAAGCCCAAAACCTTCTGTCATGTACCTCTACAGCCTAAGGTTTTGCGACTCCCCGATGTCATTGTCATCGACACAGTGCATAACCTAATCCTGCAAAGAACCCTGATGGTAATCATCAAGCGGCTGTAAGTCAAAAATTCCTTTGGGTGGTCATGGTCAATTTGGCCCCGCGACCAACTGATCCCAAGCTGGGCTCTGCTAAGACTCCGGAGGAGGAGACACAAAATACTCGGCCCGGAGTGAATATGCCCACGTGGAATCTTGGCACTTGGCGCACTGCCGTCACCCCAGACTATCCAAACCCTAAACCCAAGCTTAAATCGAAGATTTGCAGGGTGGCTGGCTCTTCATGGCCACAGCACCAAGTCCTAAACCTGCACCTGTACAGCGCGACCATGTGCTTAAACCTACACAAATGTTTAGACATGTCATACCAAACAATGACTGTATGTAACTACTATAAGGTCGATATAGTTCCAAAGATAAGGTCACTACCACAAGCATAAGACTATACGGTTACAAACTACAAACATCACCCCAAGGTTCTCTTACCATCCGCATCCACCGAGCCTCCGCTTCCTTGCCGGTGTTGGCGCCGAAGGCTGATCAACCATATCCAAGACATCGAGGAAAATCATGGCAATAATGGCCCCAAGTACGGATGCTCTCCTGGTAACTATAGCTTGAGCACAGCCAACAACCCCATGTCGCCGTGGTGGGCAAACAATCTACGGGCCTGGCTCTTCACCCGGGAAAAGGCAGTCCTCGGAGAATTGAATAGACCAACTGGCTTCTGATCAACATGCGAATGCCGAACTATATGATAGACAGTCTATGACAGGCAGTTTTCACTCCCCTAGGCCCTAGATTCGGAACCATCTGCTCCATTACTAGGACATGACATGCGCAAACACTTGCAAGACACATTGCACCCTAAACCCCAAACCCCACCGGTGGTTCGGTCCATGCACCGTCATTCCGTTGCGATCTGGGCGGTAAATCACAACAGACACCGGGGAAGCTCCAGAAACAGCTGCGCCTATGCGTTTTGGGAACTTGCCAGCACCGAAACAGGGTTTCGGTTGTGGTTTCAAGGGGTTTAGGATTTAGGGTTTCGGGCAACATACAGGGCCTACTTCTAAGCTTCCCCAACACAATGACACAAACTTCTCAACCCTCCAAAGTGCTCCAGACAGACGGCCGCTTTTCCTGAGGAGTGGTCAAAGGGCAAAAAACGTGATGCAAGGATTTCGTGGCCATTCCTGTCAGAGGCGCCTTCCTCGAATACACGGTGCCTTAGTAGGTAGAGTAGGGCTCGGGGTAGAAACCTTAAGGAATAGTTTTCACAATCAGGCAGGTTTCTACATTGGTTGGGCTCCCTTCGCTGTCAAGTACTGCACACTTGGGAATCGGGTTCTGGGCGATTCGGTCAGAATGTGATGTGCAGCTGACCATGGGCTTTACGATTTGCAAGAACTTCATAGATTCATAGACTGTTCAAATTCATGAATCCATTGCAACAAATTTAATCCCAACAAGCTTCCGACTCAAGCCCCGCACGTGGCAAACATGGGAGATGGGTGGAACGTATCGTATTTTCCAGTTTCTTCGCGCATCTCGTCGGGTTCCTGTCCGGATCCATAAGCATCTTCGGATCCCGCAAGCGGCCTTCCGAAGGGTCAGATGTCGAGGAGGACGCACATGTTCAAGAGGGGTCAGGGTTTCAGGGTTTAGGGTTCACATGCTTCGAAAGTCCAGGGTCCTGACAGTTTTCTAAGCCACGGCGCTTAAAGAATAAACAACGAAACACCTTCAAAAAACATCTTCAACCAAGACCATAAGCTCTCAGAAAGGGGCTGGACTTCTACTCGCACTTCTGGCTTGCTTGCGATCGAACTACAAAGCCGGCAGAAACCGAAGCGAAATGGTATCGAACAATTTGTTGGTTCGGGCTCAAGGCTTGGGGTTCAGGTACTTAAAGGATCAAGGGACTTAGTAAGCAGGGGTAGAAGTAAGGAGTCACTTACAACTATATCTACTTATGACCCACGTTACTCAATCCCATGATGCCCCAAGTAGGTCCTAAACCCCACACCCCTAAATCCCGGAACCCTTTAAAGGAGCCCCGCAAGGACCCCTTTTAGGAACCCAAAGTCGCATGATGCCCAAGCACCAGGGGGAGCCCAGGAGCTTCCGTGGCGCTTGCAGGACGGTTTGGGGCCTTAGGGTATCAGGTTTAGGGTATAAGGTTTAGGGTATGGTAGAAAATGTCCAGGGTTTGGGTGCCAATAAATTTTGAGCGAAACGTTTTGACCGAAAGTTTTTGTTTAGGAACTTGGTTCTGGGAACTGAGTTGCTGGGCTGGACTGCGCTGCGGAATTTCTTGGCTTTGTTTTGGTGCTGGGCTGGGCTGGGCGAACTACATTAATGTCACAGACCTCCCTCTGCTTCTGCAGCTCGCGCTGCAGATTGATTTTTGCAGCTTCCTCGCACGCATGAAAGAATGAATTTGAAATGCTTTAGGGCGACGGTATCTCCGCAAGAGTTTCAAGACGCGGGAAATTGTTGCTGGCCTCCCGTTGTCGGGCAGCTTCTTTCCTCCTCTCTTCTTCTTTCTTCCTCAAGTACTGCTTCCACGTCCCCTTCAGGTTTAAAGGAACGGTTGATTAAAGATTCTAGATTGATTTCAGGTTGATGGATCTAGACCTTGTATTTGACATGTGTTCCAGCGCTGAAGGCAATACGTCTTTCCTGATCATGTCTGCAATCCGGCCTGCTGCCACGCGAGCCAGCGGTCGCTCTTTCGCTGCCTTCTGTCCCCCGCCGTCATGGCGAGGCAGCGCACGTGGTGGTGTTACGTGCTTCTGCCAGACAAGGATGAGCAAGTGAGTGCTTGATTGGGTGAGTAAGCGAGTGAGTGAGTGAACGAGCGGGGGAGTGAGAGAGTGAGCAGATGATGATGTTGGTGATGAATGCAACCGGGAGGACGGATGCGTGTGGAAATGCAAAGTCAAAGTGACCTGTCTTCTCCGGGGGGACAGGGACCAGCCAGCGCAACTGCGGGGTGCGATCATACATGAGCGAGTGCCGCACAGACCGATCAATGAATGGTTGTTGATTGCAAATGACCGCTATGTCTGAACTTTCGGCATTAAGCATCACAAGTTTATTTACGAATACAGACCGGATTAAAGTCGGATCTGTGATATGATAGTTTCTGTGGATCGGTGTAAAAACCTGTACCTCGTGATCAGGATTCTCAACCACCTATCAAGGGTCATCGATCGCCTCATGTAGATCCACAGACGCGATCAGTCAATAATGAAAGCAACGAGTCGTCGTTTCGCGTGCACATGTAGTACACTGACTCAGAGGCGGTATTGCTCACTATTATACATCAGGAGCATTGGCCACTCGGTCTACAAGCAATGCAGGAGTCTCTTTTCGGCTCATAGCTGTAGTCGGTACGAATGCGGAAGCGCTCACGCTTGGCGTAGAGGTGTTCGAGGAGCTGTGCAGTTCTCCTGTTCCGTGTAATAGAACTCCAAACCGAAGCCGTGCCGGCGGCCAAAAGGCCGCCATGTTCGGTGCCGCCATCCACAAGGTGATAGAAGACATCCATTAGACCTTCGCTCCTCGGCAGGACCGTTGAATGTGCGCAGAGTACTCGGAGCGTCTGTTGGCAGTCGGCGAGCACGCAGCTACAGTGCACCTCCGTGCGGACGTCCAGCACTAGTTCCCTTGCCTCATGGAAGGCCCGCCGCAAGGCATTGCAGTCGTCCAGTTCTGGCCGGGGTGGAAGGCACTCCATGTCGTCCCTCACCAAGTATCGATTCGCCATGACCCCTAGATTGCCCACACGCAGGAAAGAACAACCACAAACGGTCACTCGTGAGCTTGGGGCTAAAGTCCACAGGCTCTTGAGCTGATGCGTCTGAGGTGGTGTTGCTATACCCCGCACTGCAGAGATTCCGCAGTCAGTACAACGAGCTTGCTCGTGCTCCACGAACCCCTGCCATGCGACTTTGTCCTAGATTGAAGCAAGCGCGGCGGTACACCATGCAGCGTACGAATACGCTCAGACATAACAGCCCACCGTATGGAAGCACCCGCCGCGGCGCACCACGCAGGTGAAGAATAAGCTCCAACATGGCCGCTCACCGTGTAGAAGGCTGGGGCTGGTGGGCTGAGGTTGGGCTTGAAATTGACGGTTTAGGCAGGGGATTCAATGCAAACAATGAGAAGCAACTTTTGTTTGTTTCCTTCATGAGGGTTTAGGGTATAGGGTTTAGGGTTGGGACCCGTTCCTCTCACTCCTGCGTGCCTTCCACCACTGAGGTTTCCGCCTGCCCTGCGCGCTACAGCCAAAATCCAAAATCCTGAATCCTAAACCCTGAGTTGTAAACAGCCCAAAATTTGAAGCCTTAAAACATCTTAAATAACCCCAAACCCTACACCCCTAAAACTTACGGTCTAGGGTTTAACGTCAGGAAACCTTAAACCCTGCCTGCACACCTCAAAACGGATGCCATGTAACTATAGCCCACGGGGCGGCCTGCCGATACTTGTGCGGCCAAGGAAGCCTGGAAGGTTGGGTTACAAGCGGACAATATTGCTAATCGTTCAATCCTCTATATTCGGGCCTTGGGGCTGGCTGTAGGGCGGTGTAGGGTTCAGGGTTACCGGCGTTTTCGGATGTAAGGCTTTGGTATTTACGTTCTCGGGCTCAGGGCTTGAGGGCTTGTGAGTGTGGGGGTTTAAGGGCTTTCGGGGAATGTAAGGGATGTGGGAACGGCCTCATGTCCATTCAGGACTGCCAACCTCGAAAAACAAAAAGCTCTGGCCAGAGCCAGGAATCTTAATCAGTACAACAGGGCTTTGTGTAATCCGGAACCAGGGATATGAACATCGGGACTAATTCAGGCCCTTGTAGCCCTTAGTACTTATCGCACCCCAGTACTTTCTGTGTCCCCCCGATCCTCCATGTAAAACTTCGGGGGTCCGAGGTTAAGGGGTTCTGGCTCCCACCTTGAAGCTGGGGCTTGCAGGAGCCGGGCTTTGGGGACGAGTGCCCTTGGGCTGCGGGCTTCTCGTATAGCAGCCCTTATACCGCACTTGCTGAATGCCCCTCTTGTTCTACGACTATTACTACCACCACCACCGCAACCACCACCACCGCCACCACCACCGCCACCACCACCGCCACGACCACCACGACCTGCCACAGCCAAGGCCACTACTACGACGACTACCGCTACTGCTATATACTGCCACTGCCATGGCCACTGCTGCTGCTACCGCGATACTGTTGCTGTGACGACTGTCAGACAAGAGAGGGCATGCATCTCTGCGAAGCTCTGATACCTACCCGACGAACCGGAACCTCCAGCCCTACTTAGAGGATCATTGGACTTAGTAAGCAGGGTGATAATTACCCTACTTAGGGTTATTAAGGAGATGGTAACTTCAGTGACCAAACCTATAACCCTACTTCGCCCGATGATCCTCTAAAAAAAACCCCAAACCTCCCTCGCCTGGCGAATCTTTGTCCAGTCTTCGAACTCCTTCACACGCTTCTGCTGCTGCAGTGCCTGCCGGAGTCATCCCCCGAAACCCCAAGGCCGCCCCCAAAAACTCCACTGATGCTGAGAACGCGAAACTCCCACACTCCAGCCGTAGACCCTACATCCTAAACCCCAATCCCTGCATGGATTCTACCGGCAGGAATCCTTCATGCGGTAGCCATTTCAGAGCATTCCAAACAAGATATGGACCCTAAGCCCTGCACCCCATCATAGAACAACCCAATACCCCAATCATGGTGTTGCAAAACCATCGCTTGAAACAACAACATGTCGTGATGTTAGCACACGTTTCTCTCGTAGACCCTGGGATGAACAGCTCTACACGACTATAAACCTCGACCGTCCAACAGCACGAGCCATCCGCAGCTACTAGCTAGACCTATAAATTTGTGCCCTGGACCTGATACCTCAATCAGTAAGCCCTGTTTCCCTAAACCCGAACCCCGAACACGATACCCTCAATCACCCCCAAAGACCTTGTCAGACCTGCAAAAAAAACTGGCCCGACCCCAAACTCCGAACCCCCAAACCCTGAACCCCTAAACTTCCAAATGCGAAACCCCAAACCCTGAACCCCTAAACTACTGAACCTCTGAACCCGAAACCCTAAACCCTAAACCCTGAACCCCTAAACCACTAAACCTCTAAACCCTAAACCCTGAACCCCTAAACCACTGAACCTCGAAACCCTAGTCCGAACTTCGAAACCCCATCCTCGGCAAGGTGGACGGCTGCATCTGGCCTGGGTGCTGCAGGAAAGGGTTGAAAAGGGGCTTCTGAGAGACTAAAACGGGCTGAAAAGGGCAGTTACAAGGGATTTCTACGGGGTTTTATAAGGGGTTGTTTATAAAGGGGTTCTGAAAGTGGATGATAAGGGAGTTATTAAGGGTCTATGAAGGGCTTGCCATGCGGTTGTCAAAGGTTTATGAGTTTGTTCACGATGGTGTTTGGCGTGCAAGAGTTTCAAGGTTTAGGGTTGATGCGCTTTAGAGTTAAGGGTCTTGGGGTTTAGGGTGTCACGAGTTCGAGTGCGGGGATTGGGATGTGGAATTGGGGTTCGGATTGAAGTCCAAAACCCCAAACCCTCAGCCCTAAACCTCAAACTCTGAACCCTAAACCCTTAACCCGAAACCCTGAACCCTAAAGCCTAAACCCACGATGCAAACAGCCATGAATGCCAAACCCCTGTCAAGGATCATAACAACAGGAAGCTTGGAACAGTCCCTTTTCGGGCAAGGACGCTTGGCATCAAAGTGAAAAGCCGTAATTGACTCCGAAGCCCTACACCTAGTGCCCTTCCACCCCCTCTGATCGCAGCACCCCAAGTAGAGCCCTAAGCCCGGCGTATAGTCTACAAACCTTAAACCCTACCACATAAGCACAGAACGCCCCGTATAAACGAACAGAAACCCTTCCAAAGACCTTCTGACGATCCTGGTAAACTCTTATGATAACTGATAACCCCTTGTTCAACCCTCGTAAACTCTCATGAAGCCCCTCCCCCCACAACCCCGGCTTGTCTTAAAGGAACCCTTGAAGGAACGCCTAAAAGAACCCTGAAAGGGAGCCCCTCGAGAAGGGGAGCCCTCAAAAGCCAAAAGCCCCCGTAACTACCTGCTTCAGACCAGCCTACTTAAAGGATCAGGGGACTTAGCAAGTAGGGTTATAAGTAAAGTAACTATAGTTATATCTACTTATAACCCTAATTAAGGTACTTATAGCCCTACTTACTGTCCCATGATCCTCTAAGTGGTCAACTCTTACGACGCCCCAAACCCTAAACCCTGAACCTTGAACCTATGTAGTCAACCCTCGCGACCCCCAAACCTTCAACCCTTGTCTTAACAGAACCCTAAACCCTAAACCCTGAACCTTGAGCCCTAAACCCTAAACTAAACCCCAAGTCCCTCCTAAACCCCACACCCTCATCTTAAGCACCCCCTAAAGACCATGTTCAAGCCCTGTTGTGCCCCCTCAGACCTTAAACCCTCATCTTAACCTGGGCTTTCAAGTAACCAGGGGGAAAAAAGTATACACTTTTATTTCATAATGGTTCCATACAGAAAAAAAGTATTAAAGTATGGTACTCCAAAGCCCAGTAACGGAACCCCAAACCCTATTCCCTAAACTAGACCCCAAGTCTCTAAACCCTAAACCCTCTTCTTAAGCGCCCCTCTCTGAGGTCGCAGACGAGTTGAGATCCAACTTCAGCTCCGCGGGGGCTTCAGCAAAGCCCAGCTCCGCGCAGTACTTTGCCACCTGTGCACTGCTTGCGTTTCGGAATTTGAGGCTGTAGGATGTCGTAGGTCTGTTGGTTTAGGCCTTTCGGCCGCCTAGCCGAGATCAGGGCCTTCCGGCTGTTGGGTGTGAAGGGCTTTAGGGCTTCATGGTTTTGGGGGCTTAGGCTTTAGGGTTTAGGGGTTTAGAGCTTAGGATTTTAGAGTTTGGGGTTAGAAGAATATCGTGTGAGCTAACAGGGGGACCACAATCCGTCTACACAACCCGGTTCAATTTTGCACAGAGAGCATAACGTAGCCAGATTCTGACCTTGAGTATGCTGCAGCATGGTAGCTTGCAGTATTCCGGTGCCAGAAAGCATACATACTGCACACGGTGTTGCATTGCAAGGTGCCACTGCAGAGCACACCACATTGTATTGTAGTTGAGTACCATATTAATATGATATGGTGCGAGGCAGTCGGCCCGAGCATAGCATGCTAAAAGCAAGCGTTTACTAGGTGGGGCTTTCAAAGCCTTCGAAAAATATTAGTAAATAAGATCCTCTTAAACCCAATAAGGGAAATATGAAATGTCCCAAAGCCCTACCTAGTTTAGAGTCTAGGATGCTGCACTATGTTGGAAGACTTGTACTGCAGATACGTCGATTATGCTGCCATGGACTTTTTGGGGGGAATCGTGGACCATGTCTTACCATAGTCCACCTCTGTGCGCATTTCCTCGGAAATATACCCTACTCTGCTGTATCATAGTGCGTCGTGTTGCAAAGCAGCATCGTAGTATCTCAATAACTTTGTACCCCGGTATTGCGACAGGATCCGCCTCCATGCTCAAGTCCCGCAGCATCGCCGAGCGGTCGAAGCTTAGCAAGAGCAGGCTCAAAAGCGTTGTACTGCAACCAGCGTCTGCAGAGAATGGTATATAAGCTCTATTAGGGACAAGGACTCAGAGAATACTGTGACTTCTGGCTGACGGAAGCGCCCCATCAAGCACATCCGAGGACAGCGCAGGCATGGCTCAAGCTTTCCAGCTCCTGGACACTGACTGCTAGCACTGATTACTTGTGGATCAGCAAGCCCACTGTAAGATTGAAAGGCTACGGTTTCTAAAAGCATATTATGGCATATTCGTTGTACTTTGACCGTTTCACCACCATCACTGGTGTTGGCCTTGCAGGTCAAGAGCAACTCAGAAAATCGACGCCGGAGAACGGCCGAAACAGGTTGACTCGGATTCCTTGCATTGAGGCCTGTTCACCAGAACTCGAACCCTCGAAGGCGAATTCCGAAAACCGTAAACTCCCTGAAATAAAATTTCTCCTAATCCCTAGAAGAAGCACAGCTGTGATTTTATCACGTCAGCTTGCACCTAGTTTAGGGTTCAGGCTGTAAGGTTTTTGCGTCTGAGGTTCAGGGCTAAACCTTTCCAAGGGAAAGCATCGGTGCCATGATCCAAGATTAAACAGCCACCGACCAACATGCTGCAGGACGAAGACGAGGCGACTGAAAAGAAGGCGACCCTGAAGCCCTAAACCAAACTTCAAACCGTTTGTCATTTTTGTGGTTTAGGGTTTAGACCTGGACACACCCCACCCCCACCACCACAACCACCAACACCACCACCACCAAAAAAACAACAACAAATAGAAAAAACACCCTGGTCACTGAACCCGCACCCTAAACCCCCAAATCCTAACCACCCTACCCTGAACCCTAAACCCTCAAACCTCAAGTCCTAAACCCTAAACCCCGAAACGCTAGCCTTAAACCCTAAACCCCCAAACCTCGAACCCTAAACCCTACACCCTGAAACGCTAACCTGAAACCCTAAACCACCAAACACTAAACCCTAAGCCAAAAGTCCAAAACGCAAACCTTAGACCCTAAACCCCTATACCCTCAACCCCCAAACTCCCAAGCCGGGTTTCGACTCCCTCAAATTCCTACACCCTAAACCTTAAAACCCCTTGAGCCACAAAAAAAAAACACCCAAGCTGGGATTCGACCTAAACCCGAAACCCGAAACCCTAAACCCTAAACCCTAATCCCTAAGGAATTCGACTCGCTCCTCGCTCGTGCCGCGCCGCGAGCTCCAGCGATGCGAGGGCGGCGTCGTGATCGCTGCCTTGGGGGCTTCGGGGTTTAGGTGTTTAGGGCTCGGGTTTAGGGTTAGGTTTTAGGGTTTAGGGTTTAGGGTTTAGGGTTTAGGGTTTAGGGTTTGGGATTTGGATTTTGGGATTGGGGTTTGGGGTTTTGGATGGTTTAAATATTTGTTTAGTTGACTTGTGCCCCGCTCCCGTGACCCCGAGGCACTGGCCGTTTGGGCCCTCAATGAGTGAAACAAACTTACTTGCGAGCCATCTCACTCTCACCACTGTCGAGGATTAACAACGTTTCAAGACGGGTTTGGGGGCTTGGGGTTTTAGGGTTCGAGTTTAGGGTTTATGATTATGGGTTGAAGGCTTCAGGATTTAGGGCTTAGGGTTTAGGGTTTTAGGGTTTCGGGATCAGGGTTTCTGGCAGGAACCTTTAACTCAAGCCTTAACCCGGGTCAGAGAACCAGAAAGAATCGCATCAATCCGAGACCCTGCACTTAAACAACAGTACTTACACCCTCTAGACTAGAACTAGGGCTATCTTATAGCGAGGGCTAGCAGGGGATACTCTTCCCGGCATTCAGACCTCTTCAGCAGACCTCAAATTTCCCGAACCCATCGCACCTTAACGAAAGCACGGAGCCAACGAGAAACCAGAAGCGGATCGAACCCAAACCCTAAACCCTTCCCCACTTAAAGGATCATGGGACTTAGTAAGTAGGGTTATAAGTAAGGTAACTATAGCTATATCTACTTATAACATTAATTACGGTACTTATAACCCTACTTACTAAGTCCCATGATCCTCCAAGCAAGCCCTGTCCAAACCTGAGGGCTCTCAAAACCATGATGAACCGTACATAGTGACTGATAACAAGTCTGACTGACCTTCAGTAGAGATCCAACTTACAAGAACCATGCTGAATCGTTTGGTACCGGAACAAGAACTCTCAGGAAAGAAACTCCATAAAGCCAAGCTAAAGCTCTTGTAAACCTATATAGCCGGATGAAACCCTACAAGGCCCTACAAACCTCTTATGAAACTCAACAACCCCTATAACAATACGACATAGAGTTCTATACAACACAGTTATAAAGAAAGAGTAACAAGAAAGTAAGTGAGTCAGTAAGTACGTCAGCAAGTGAGTCAGCAAGTGCGTCAGTAAGTAAGCCAGTAAGTAAGTCAGTAAGTGGGTCAGTAAGCACGTAAGTAAGAAAATAAGCAAGTAAGTGAGGATGGTTGTTTCCTGCTTTGTTTGCTTGGTCGCTATATTGTGGAGTAGCTGAGTTTTCAGGAAGATAGGCTTCTAAAACTACCCTAAACCCTACACCCTAAAACCCCTCAAGGCTTCCGGCCGCCAGACAGAGCGAGTAGAACGGCACGGCCAGGACTGGCAACATCACGGCCGAGAAAAGGAATGTAGGGGTTTAAAGGTCAAGGCCTCAGAGCCCAGTGCTCAAAACCCTAAACCCCAAATTTCAAAAAAATACCAAACACAAAAAAACATGGGTTGAGGGGTTGAAGGAAAAGGTTTGGAAAACCCGAACCTACACTCTTCGGGGTTTGGTGGTTTAAGTTTGGGGTCGAGGGCTCGGTGCTCAAAACCTAACGAAAAAGATCCTAAACCCTTTCAGGGTCTACGGGGTCAAGGTGAATGATTAATAAAGGGTCTACAGTTCAAAAACCTTTAGACCCTAAACCCCTAAACCCCTAGACCCTAAAACCCCTAAAACCCCGAAAACCCCGACAACCCTCAACCCCTAAACCCCTGAACCCCTGAACACCTAAAACCCGTAAAACCCCTAAAACCCCTAAAACCCCTAAAAGTCCCTAAAACCCCTAAAACCCCTAAACCCCCTACAACCCCTACACCCCCTACGACCCCTAAAACATCTAAAACCCCTAAAACCCCTAAAACCACTAAAACTCCAAAAACCCTAAAACCCCTAAAACAAACCCTAAAACCCCTAAAACCCCTAAAACAAACCCTAAAACCCCTAAAACCCCTAAAACAAACCCTAAAACCCCTAAAACAAACCCTAAAACCCCTAAAACAAACCCTAAAACCCCTAAAACAAACCCTAAAACCCCTAAAACAAACTCTACAACCCCCAAAACCCCTAAAACAAACCCTAAATCCCTACAACCCTGAACCTTCAGGATCCAGCAGCTGCCTTTCTGTTTTCTGCTACAGCTCGGAGAGCAAAACTCGAAGCTTTTGTCGGTTCTTACTTAGAGGATCAAGCGCCTAAAGGGAGTAGGGCTCCTTAATGGGCTCCTTAAAGGGATCTGTAGGACACTGTAGGGTTTAGGGTCTACTTAGAGGATTAAGGGACTCAGTATGCAGGTTGTAAGTTTGGCCATTGCACTTTCATCTGCCTATAAGGCAAATTACGGTATATATGAACCGCCTTCCTAAGTCCCATGATCCACCAAGTAAGCGAACAGTAGGGCCGAAGCCCTAAGCCCGACCCTCCACCCTCACAGCTTCAGGGCATCGGGGCTCGGGGCCCCTGATAACCTCAAAACCCTAAACCCTGAAACCTGCACCTTAAAACCCCAAACCCCTGAAACCCTGAAACCCTGAAACCTGCACCTTAAAACCCCAAACCCTGAAACCGTGAAACCTGCATCTCAAAACCCCAAACCCTGAAACCCTGAAACCCTGCACCCTAAAACCCAAAAGGTTCAAGGACTCCAGTGCCTTGGGCCTTAAACCCTACAACTTAGGGCCCTGAAGCCTAGAACCCTAAACCCCAAGCTCGTCGGGACGGCCCTCCGAAGCATTGGCGCAAGAGGCGTGTGACCTGGCAAGGGCGCTCAGGAAGCCCCGCACTTCGGATTGTTGGGGCGGTGCTCGTTTTCTCCAGGGTTCCTTTAAGGGTTCCTTTTAAGGGCTACTATAAGGGTTATACTATAGGGGTGTAGGGTTCTTAGTAGGCTGTCTGGTCTAGTAGGGAATGGGGGAATGGATTATGGGGGCTATTCTTTGGATTATATTGAGACTTCTACAGGGAGCTACGGAGCACCAGGGAGTTTTGTTGTGTCGTTGCTTGTTTGTTGCGTGCTGTTTGGAGGGGAAGCAGAAGTGAGGTCTTGGTGTGATTCGGGGGGCTTGGTGGTTCGTGGGGGGAGCTTTCGGCTTTGGTTCCTGAGCCCTGGGATTGGGAGGCAAAGACCAAAGTCACGGCGATGTAAATAACATACACTTGTGCTGAAGATGAAAATGACAACGAAGAACGTTCTTGTGATGATGACGACGATGATGATGGTGGTACTGACAGTGATGTTGATGATTGTATTTACAGCAGGGATGGGGATGATGGCAACGACGACGAATAGCAAGTTGATAATAAGAAAACTACTCTAAAGATGACCATGAGGATGACGAGGAAGAAAGCGATGGTAGCGATTACACTGGCAACGCTGCTGCTTATGTGTTAATGACAGCGGTGGCAGTGATGGTGGCAGCGATGGTGATTCTGGTGATCGTGATTTCGGTCGAACGAAACTCAAGATGCACTGCTGATGAGGATGATGATGGTTGTGCTGGTGCTCCTGGTCGTGCGGGTGTTGGTGGGTGGTGGTGCTGGTGGAGCAGGTGTTCCTGCTGCTGGTGGTGCTGGTTATGGGGCTAGTGATGGGGCTGGTGCTGGTGGTGCTGCTTGTGCTGGTGGTGCTGGCGGTGCTGCTGGTGCTGCCGGTGCTGGCGGTGCTGGCGGTGCTGCCGGTGCTGCCGGTGCTGCCGGTGCTGCCGGTGCTGCTGGTGCTGCTTGTGCTGCTTGTGCTGGTGGCGCTCGTGGTGCTCGTGGTGCTGGTCGTGTTGGTGGTGCTGGTGACGGGGGTGGTGCTGGTGGTGCTGATGGTGCTGCTCGTGCTACTGGAGGCGCGGGGAGGGGGGAGGGGCGGTGGGTGTGACGGTGATCAGCATGGTGCTGCTGCAAACTCATGTTCATGCTGGTGTCAATGCTTTGCTACTGTGTGAACATGCTTCCACCGTGACCTTCAAAAAAAAATGTGCAGACAGACTCGGGGATAATCTATGAGCATAGCAGTATATGACGAATGCCACACGAAAGTGGCAGCTCTAGTCTGATCTCTTAAGCTCCTGAAGTCTCAAACACCTAAACCCCTAGGCCCTGATACCCCAACCTAAACCCTAAACCCTAAACCCTAACTATAAAACCCAGAGATCCTCAAATCGCCGCCTTCGCGTCTCGATAAGGGATGTGACGCGGAGCTGTGCGGCCATCCCCTTGGCATGGGAACAGGAGCCCTAAAACACCTAAACCCGAGCGCTTTCGGAAGCTTACGGTGAAGGGGTTCAGGGCTTCGGGTTTAGAGCTTAAGGTTCGGGGTTTCGTGTTAAGGGGTTTAGGGTATAGAGTTGTGGGACTGCTTCGGAGTTTAGGGTACGCAGTCTAGAGTTTGGGGTATGGGATTTTGGATGTGAAGCTGGCGCTGTGAGGTTTTCGATATAGGGCTGGGGATTTAAAGTTTGCTCTACTAGGACATATTCGGATTTAGGTTTCATTAGCGTTCTAGGGCCTTGAACCATGCGCTAACAATAA
>CAJNDT010002713.1:697239-792239 GCA_905221615.1 Symbiodinium sp. CCMP2592 | reverse complement strand
ACCACTACCACCACATCCACAATGGTGCATGACACAACCCGTACCCACAGCCAACATCACCTCTTCTACAGAAACTGCCCTGAAACCAAAAAAGCCTGAACCCCGAATGCGCGAGGCTCTCCAGTCCCAAACCCAAAAACTACGGCTGTGGATATCAACCCTGCATTACCGTAATGACCCTAGACTGTGGGAACTATGGCTCATTCCTTATTATGGGAATGGAGGATTTATGTCATCAACCGTAGGATTAGGGCTTAGATACCCACCGCCAAAAAACATTGCACCCTAAACGGCCCTAAACCCAAGATGAACCCGATGTAAACCTTTAACTCAAAATCAACCCTAAGCCCTCATCATCAACCCTAAGCCCTAAAAGGAATCTCTGGGTCCCGTGCGTGCACAGGCCATGAGCTGCCGCATCTTCGGTCCGCGTTTGGCCGCTGCGGAAGGCGCCTTCGCATAAAGGATCAAGGGACTCAGTAAGTACGGTTTAATGTAAGTAAGGTCCCTAGAGAGTTCTACAAGGGGTCTAATATGGGGATCAAGGGACCCAGCAAGTAGGGTTAATAGGGCTCTTTAAAGGATCCTTTCTGGGTTTAGGGTTCTTTGGGTTCTTTGGGGAGAGTACTTACAGGGGTCGTGGGACATAGTAAGTAAGGTCCCTATAGAGTTCTACAGGGGGTCTTAATAATTAGAATAGGGCTTTTGGGCCCATTAATACTGTAACTATAATAAGAGAACCGTAGCATCGGTAATTATTTAAGCCCCTATCCTACACCCCAGAATACCCGTTATAGTAACCCTAATAGGACCCTGTTTAAGGAACCGTTTAAAGGAACCCTGTTCTAATTATTTAGGCCGCTACACCCCTATAGTAGAACGGCTTCAAACGCCTGTCCTAAACCCTAAACCCTATGATTGAGGGTGTAGGGTAACTCTTTGTTTTTTTCTTGGGAGGTGCCTTGAATAACCCGCCGCTGCTGAAATCGCACGTGGCTTGTTCTAGAAACGTGCGTTTCATCCAGAGGGTGTGTTCAATGTAGGCACCTAACCCTGGGCCTACAACCCCAAAACCCATACAAAGGAACCCTAATTCAGGCCGAAGGTCTCTTAATCAAGTTCCTACATTAAGGGGGCACGGTGTTCCGTTTTGCCAGAAGCCTAAACCCTAAACCGTGGCTACGCTAAACCCAAACTTTGTGTTTGAATATTTCGGGGGTTGCCAGCTTTCTTAGCAAAAGCTAGAGACTCCAACATCCCTTAATTACGGAATATTCCTTAAATCATACGAGGGATCCTTACCATATAATTTCAGGGCGATCCCTAAATTAAGTGATAGTTCTGGCCAGCGATCCGTGGGGCTCTGTCTGCGACGGCGGATTGGGAGTTTACGTCAAGGGGAAAAGGAGGGACCCTTAATGGGGACCCCTACCCTATAATGGCTATATTATGGGTATATACATAGGGGTCCTTATTAAGGGTCCCTCCTTTTACCCTTGGAGAGTTTACAGTAATACAAGAGCCGTTATAATTAGAATAGGGTTTGGGGGCCCATCATACTATAATTATACTAAGGAACCCCACCCAAAACAGTATAGGTAATCATTATCAAGTATTACTAATAAGGAACCCTCACCCAAAAAAGTATAGGCAATTACTATTAAGGCCTCTATATCATGCAGTGTTGAGGTTTTTGGGCGTGAGTAGACAAGGGGTTAGGGTTGAGGACTTGGGCTGCATAGTTTGGGTTAGGGCTGAGGATGGTTCGGCTTGCAGAGGGGTTAAGGCTGGGGTTTAAGGTTTAGGGTTTATGTAGGGGATTTGCTGGCGGTCAAGCCCAGATGTAATCACCCCCCGCATCCAACCACACCTGCCCCCTGCCTCCCCCACCCACACACACACACACGCAACACCACAAAACACCGATGCAGCGCAAGAAACGACATGCAGTTATGCACTCGCTAGCTGGACTCAGATGCTAGATACTTCATCAGAAACATGCTCGCAAGACGTGAGCTGATTGAAATGAAAGTGGACGGCCGGTGGGTGTAAGGACTTATCACTCTCCACCCCAGCTGCCCAAGCGTCTAAACAAATGCAGCCGCCTTGAAGATGGGGTTTGAGAGGTGTCATTTTCTATAATATAAGAAGACAGTATTAGGAAATGTCTAGGCTTACTTCTGTATTGGGACCCAGGGCTTGGGGTTGACGATGCGCAATTCCCCAAACCCTAAACCCCGAAACCCAAACCCCTAAACCCCTAAACCCTAAACGCCGAAACCCTAAACCCTAGATTATAGCTCGTCTCATCACCCGATGCCACCTTGCACACGACGCCTGCACACTCCAAGGACCTCAAAGGCCTGAAGCCCAAAAACTGCAAGACAATCAAACAACAAGCACTCATTTGTACTTTCAAACAGCTAACAAGAATATCTAGTAATATTTAGGCATATTCGCTAAAGTTGAAAACTCTGAATAATGAAAAAATGAATGATCATACGATCATACTTGATAGTTTTAAACAATACTTAATAACGTTTCATACTATTTCGGAAGATCTAGTCATATATGATAATACTTAGTAACATCTCATGATGTTCCACAATAGTATAATAGCATTTGATGATAGGTACTTCAAAGTAACAACAGCTAATAATCAGTACCCGTAAACCCAAACCCTCAGGCCCTTTTGCCGGTGCCCGAGCACCGAGAGAAACCCCTGACACAACGAACCTTCTCAACTGTGCACAAGCAAGCCCTTAACTACCCCAACCTTAAACCTCAAACTCTAAACCCTAAGGCCCTGAACCCCCAAACTTCAAACCCCTGCATCCATAGAGTTCAAGCTCGAATGTATCGCAAAACTCGCACAAACCGTTCGCGAAACCAATCTGAAACCGCTTTCATGTGCCAATCTGAAAGCGCTTTCATGTGCCCCAAAACCTAAAGCCCCAACCCAGAACCCTAAAGCCCTCCCAAAAACCCTAAGGCCCTCCAGCCCTAAACCCTAAAACACTTTAAGGCCCTTAAGCTTCGTCTCTCTACCTCGGTTCCCCGAGTGCCGAGTGCCTGCTTGGCGAAGGGCGGCCGCGCCACAGCGCAGCAACTGGCGCAGCTCGCCAAGGCTCCTTGCGAGATGCTGCTTCGAGGAGTAGTAGGCATATACTTGAGGTAGCGAAACTTATAATTGCTCGTAACCCTGATTAAGGTACCTAATTTATGGAGTCTTATGATCCTGCAAGCGTGTACGAGCTTTTTAGCTTTGGAGTTTGAAGGTTCAGATGCTGGCACGTGGATTTAGGGCTGCTCTGTTGGTTCCTTTAAGGTTATAGTCTGTGCATACTTAGGAGAAGAAGGAGAAGTAACTATGGTTATTCACTTATAATAACACTATGACCCTCTACCTTGATCAAGTTTTCACAAGTGGTGCACAAGCGTTTCATAAGGTTGTATCAAGGTACTAGTATGATCTATTATGCCTGAAAGACATGTGTTTTTAGGGCTGTGGGGATCTTCAACATCCAAAGCTTACGACTTTGAGGGTGCTTTTGTTGACCCCTCGTTTCCATCTGCCGGCGTAACAATTAGTCGGGATGCCTGTTCAGGCAGAGGCTTTGAACTTCAAGGGTTCAGGGCTCAGGGTTTGGTGGGGTTTAAGTTTTGGTCTGCAATTCCTGCGACAATCGACTTGCCTCAAACCAGAAGCCCGAACCAACAAACCCGACATCCTCACTTCAATTCCTGTCCGTGGGTTGCAGAAGTCAGCCGGGTTCAGGCTTTGGGGTTTATGCAGCTAATAAACGGATCAAAACCGCCACATGCGCCTAAGCGCGCTTTCGGTTTCGGAATCAGCGTGAGGTTTCGTGAGCCAAAGTCTCCTTATCCAAAACCCGCAACACTCAACCAAATCCCAAACCGGAGGCTATGTCATTGGTTTACGCATGTTCGTAGATCCTTCGAATCAGCGTAAACATCTTGGGCCGCTGGGGTTCAAGGGCTCGGGGCCATTACTAACTGGGCTTAGGGCTTAAGGAGGAGAAAGAGGAGGAGGAGGTGCAGCTGTAGCAGAAACATCATTCTTGCTAGACTTGTGATTGCTCGCATTCCCACCATGGCACCCTCATTGCACTTATAGTCTGCCCTAACGGTATCTCCGCCCCGATGTCAGTGGAGGCCTCACTTCTCTCTCCGGCACGCCCTCCATGACGAATCCTGCACTCAACACTGATGGTTCAGAGGGGCTGTCGGAACGTACCAGATGGAGGGGTTGGGGTTCGGGTTCCTCTGACGTGGGTTTGGCATTCCAGGTTCCAGTGTGCAGGCTTTGGATTTCATGCATACGGCTGAACGTGCTCAGGGTTTACGGTATCCGCTTTGAGCACTTTAGGCTACAAGGAAAAATTCCGCTCCGTAGATGCGCCCTCGGCTTGCAGCGGCAAGATACCCATACTTTAGAGGATAAGAAACCCAGCTAAAGAACAAAAAACGCCTGTAAGAAAAACTGTAACGCCTTTTTAAGCACTACAACCGGATACGGAAACACCGTCGAAAATACAAGCCAACCTGATCTACTAGACTAAACCAGAAAATGGACAAGCATGAAATAGCGAAACGTCGAGGCTCCTTTGTTCGGCACCAGTGGCACGACGTGACCGTAAACGCCCACAGAAAAGCGGTGACCTTTGGCATCGCCGTGCAGCTTCAAGAAGTAGCTGGGAATCCGGAGCAGCAGCGACTCCCAGGATTTGGGCTTGCTCAGCTGCACCATGCCACCCTCGTCCACGAACGGGTGCCCAGCGATCTTGTACAGATTCAGTTTTGAGATGGCGGTACAGGGCCCGAGTGTTCGCTCACGCGCGTCGCGGTCCAATGACGAACTCCAATGCATCAACTCTGCCATGCCGCTCCTCGCCGACAGGACATGGCCTAGGATTGTTGCAGCACTTTGCCTTGCACGTAATCGCTAAGGGTTTAGGGTTTAGGTTTTAGACCGGGTGTGTGGTTAATATGTTGAAAACTCCCGTCAACGGAACAAAATGCCACTCTTCTTATGTTTCGTAGTGGATGTGACTAGTGTTTAAGGTTTACATTGCAGACTGTACGAAAATAGAAGGGGTTTAAGGTTCAAAGCTTAAGGTTCAAGAAGACTCGTGCGTGAAGTTAATCACATACATAGAAAAAATCGCGCTTGTTGAAAAAATTGAGTGTCCTATGTTTTCGAGGGAAACTAGGGCTTAGGGTAGTGTTTAAGGTTTAAAGTTTGGACTGCACGAAATCGAAAAGGGTTTAGGGTTCAAGGCTCAGGGTCGAGACGCGGGGAGTTAAGAGCGCATGCTGAAACATAAGTTGACTGTCCTATGTTCACGTGGGAAACTACCGGGGCTCATCAACGCCAAAAACAAGTTCAAAATGGAAACCCTGTCAAAACTTTTGGTCAAAACGCTTCGATCCAAACTTTCGGTCGAAACTTATCCAAACCCTTCACAATTTCTATGAACCCTAACCCCTCAACCCTACACCCAAAACCATTGCCGAAGCCACCCCAAACCCTGAACCCCTTATAGAACTCTTAAAGGAAGCCTAAAAAGGAACCCTACTTATAAGTCCTTAAACCCTAAACCCTAAAACCCTAAACCCTTAACCCTAAAACACTAAAACCCTAAACTCTAAACCCTATTAATACACCCTAGAACCCTAAACCCTATAAACCTTAAAGCCCTAAACCCCTAACCCAAGCCCCGTAAAATCAAAACCCCTACCGTAGCCAGTAAACCCTAAACCCTATAGATCCCTTAAGGGAACCATTATAGTACCCTTTACAGGAACCCTAGGAACCCTACTTATAAGTAGCCAGTTCCTCCCGTCCTCCCCCGAGCAAGGCTTCCCTGGTCTTCAAGGAAGCGTCCTCTGCGGATCGCTTTGGGACGAGGTATTTTTTGGGGGGGTTCCTTTAAGGGGATCCTTTAAGGGTTCCTTAGAGGGATCTATAAGGTTTCTATAATTTACGGTTTCGGGGTTTAGGAGTTAGGGGTTTTGAGGTTTAGGGGTTTTAGGGGTTTTAGGTGTTTAGGGGTTGAGGGTTTTAGGCGTTTTACGGGTTTAGGGGTTTAGGGTTTTGCACTGGTTTCGAGATTTAGGTTTTAGGATTGAGGGTTTCGGGAGCCTTTTTGCTGAAACAGGAACAAGAACCGGCAAAAGGTGTGTTTTGCTTAGGGAGTGTTGCGGTTTTGGAGCCCTGTTGAATGCGTCTGGCGTTTGAGGTTTATGGGTTGACGCTTAGGGTCCGGGTTTCAGGAATTGCGCTTTAGTGCTTAGGGTTTAGGATTTGGGCTTGAGCTGTCGGGATGGGCATCTAGGGTTTCATACGTGGGACGTTAATTGAACTCTAAGTTTAAATCGTTGAACCTGGGACGTGAAGCGCAGGTGTTGACTTGCTGTATGGCTTAATGCTTGGGAGAAGTTCTTGGGATGTATGACAAGAGAGGTTCAAATAAGGAACCCTAGCTAACTACCCAGAGACTCCAATATCCCTTAATTAAGGAATATACCTTAAATTATAATAGGGATCCTATTATAATTTAAGGTATAGTCCTTAATTAAGGGATATTGGAGTCTCTGGGTATTTAGGCCCCATATTAGGTTGATTTTTCTGGGAACCCGACAACCCTGAGCCTAACAACCCTTCAATCCCTTACACGGCCACTAGAAAACCAGATAACGCCCCTGGCTTGGAATACGAGGTTTGGACCCGAGCTGATAAAGGTGGGCAACAATACATCCAATATACCAGAGCGACCACCACTAGCAGTCTTACCGGCACCACCACCACCACCAAAAACCAACGCCGCCGCCGCCGCCGCCACCATCGCCATCATCGTCACCAGCACCGTCACCGTCACTGCCACCGTCATGACGACCATCATCACGGCATCAGCATCACCATCACCATCATCATCACCACCTTCATCACACTTCTGGCTCGTAGCATTCGAGACCTCAGCCGCCGACGAAGTCGGCCCCAAGGAGGCAGTCGCCACAGAGCTCCGTCTGCACACCGATCTTCAGGAACCTGGGAGCTAAGGAACCTGAGAAACCAGAGACTCAAACATCCCTTAATTAAGGAATATACCTTATATTATAATAAGATCCCTCGTCTGATTTAAGGAATATTCGTTAATTAAGGGATATGCCTTAAATTATAATGAGATCCCTAATATATGATTTAAGGAATATTCCTGTAATTGAGGAATATTACAGTCTCTGAGAGTAACTCTACTTGGAGGATCATGGGGCTTAGTAAGTAGGGTTATAAGTATCTTAACTATGGTTATAAGTAGATATAACTATAGTTACCTTACTTATAACCCTACTTACTAAGTCCCATGACCCTTCCTCTAAGTAGCCCCAACTTGCTTCGCTTTCTGAGGTCGCGCGCTTTTTTGCTTCGCGAAGGAGGTCGCTTTCTCTCCGGAAAACTTGTTGGGGGCTTGGCGATGTCGGGCTCGAGGTTTAGACCCTGAACCCTAAACCCGAAACCCCTCGAGGTTTAGGGTGAGGATGTAGATTGGGGCAACCTGAAGCTCCACGACCCAAGCATGTGGGTAGTTCTCTAGATAACGTTCCCTTCTAGGGTCCTTTCTTTATAGGGGTGCCGTACTATCTTGGGGACCTAAACCTCCCAACCATCTTTTAGGGTTCAGTGTGTTGGTTCACAGCATACACCCCCTAAACCCTAAACCCCTAAACCTGAAACCCACCCTATGTCCTCATCCCGACTCACTGGTCCGTCGCTTCTTCAGACTGCCTTGGCTGCCGAGAGTGATGCAAGGCTTCAGGTTTAGAGTTTGATGAGGGTTCCATATTGAGGTCAAGCATTCTAAGGCCAGGACTTCCGTACTATATTGAGAGCCGTATACGGAGCCAGGAGCGAGAGCAAAGGGAAACAGAAAGACGCCTGCGATGCCGACAACATTTACGTGCTTAGGGTTACTTAGAGGTTCATGGGACTTAATAAGTACGGTTATAAGTAAGGTAACTATAGATATATCTACTTATAACCCTAATTACGGTACGTATAACCCTACTTACTAAGTCGCATGATCCTCTAAGTAGGGTCCAGGGTTGACAGTCTCGGGTTTAAGGTTTAAGGTTGAGGGCTTTGGGCACTTAAACTGAACTTTTTTGCCACAGCTTCCGCAAGAAACCATGCAAGCGGCGCTGCACCACAAGACTGAATCTCAAACCCCTCCCAACAGATCCTCTAAGTAAGCTCCGAAGCCTGAGAAACCCACAGCCCCAACAAAACATGCCAAGTCCCAATACCTAAGAAAAACTAGGAAGCCTAAACCCTAAGAAGACCCTTCAAGAACAAGACGAAAATCCTACGACACCTAGGGTTTAGGGTTTAGGGTTTAGGGTCTAGGGTTTAGGGTTTAGGGTTTTAAGAGGCAAAGAGCTCGGACTGGTGGACCACTCAGGGTGGATTTCCATCTCGGGATCCTGCGACAGGGGGTATGGAAGGAAAGGTGACAGGGGGTCGGAAACATGGGAGTTTCCGAAAATAGGGGACCCCAATACGGTACCCTAAATAGTAGGCTTCCTATCATAAGGACCCCAAAATGAGGTACCCCTATTTTCGGAACCTCCCATATAGGAGTATGGTAGGAGTGGGGGCAATGGGCAGATGGGGGCAGATGGGGGTAGGGGCAGCTGCAGCGGCAGCTGTAGCCGCCGTCAGTAGCGCATAAAGGATAAGAGAGACCAATGATGTTCATGTTCACAACAACAAACCCTCAGCCCTAAACCCTAAACCCCAAACCCGAAACCCATTGAAGGCAAACCGAAATCAGACTCGTGATGCGAGCGTGACTCATTGAGACTCCGGGCGAAGGCGGTAGCACTTCACAGAGTCTTCGACAGAAACAGGTGCAGACGGCGAATCCTAAGCTCTAGATCTAAGCCTAAACCCTAAGGGTTTAGGGTTTAGGGTTCTAAGCCCATCCGCCCCAAAGCTGTAAACCTGACCTGACGGCCTAACCCCGCAATCTAAGCCCCCAGCTCCACGCGTTTCCGGACAGTCCTTCCGCTTGAGTCCGTCCAATCGGGAGAGCAAGTAGGCGACTTCAACGTCCTGGACATAGTATGGGTAATTCTTTTAGGCACCTATACTATATACAGTACCTGGACCCCAAAAGTATGTAGGTTCCTGGACGGCGTTACGACTTCTGCGGTTTGAGTCGGGCACTTTTTCTGTGTGGCTCCCGAGTTGCGCGCTCTGGGTGGGCACTGAGAATGCAAAAACATGGCATAGCAACAGGTCGATGCTTAAAACAGCAGCCCCCTACTGAGAGAGAGAGAGAGAGAGTTTCGCTTGCAAAAAAGACGGTGCTGGCATCTCACAAACAAGACTAGGGTGCTAGGGCTAGTTTGGAAAGTCAGTGTGGTTTTGCGTTTAGGGTCGAAGGTTGCGGGTACTTGGGGCTTTGGGCTTCGGGCTTGTGCCCTTAGACGCTTCGCCCTGGGCCCTGAACTCCCTCTTGCGTGCGGCTGCTTCGAATCTCCAAGAACATGGGAGTTTCCGAAAATTAGGGTTCCTTATAATAAGGATCGTACTATTTAGGGTACTGTATTGGGGTCCCCTGTTTTCGGAAACCCCCATATCTGGCTTTAGCTTATAGTAGAAGCCAGAAAGTTGGAACATCACTCTCCTCATGCCCCTAAAGGTAAAGCAAAAGGGATCCTAGCACTAATCCTCCTGAGGCCATGTTCCAACTTTCTGGCTTCTACTATAATTAAGGTTTAAGGGTTCGGGCTTTAGGGATCAATAAAGTCTATGGTCTCAAGTTTCGCATTCAGGGCTTGCCGAGAAGCAACTAACACCCAAAACCCGCAAAGCCCTAAACTGCGTGCCTTTGTCAGAGGCATGATGTATTCCTGGAAAAGTGTTCCGATGTACTCCGCATTCACCTGGGTCGTGGTCACTCAGCACTTCGAGGATCGGGCGACGTAGTAAGTAGGGTCAGAAGTAAGGAAACTAAAGCAAGCTCGGCCCTCGAGCCAAGCTCCACAATGCACTTTGGGTCCGGGCATTTCAAGTGCAGGTTAGAGCAGCAGCAACCCACAAACAGGAGGCCTTGTAGGTGGCGGGCTCAGCATCGCTGCTGCCCTGCGCCCCCGCGATATTTTGCGAGAAGGTCTTCGCCTTGGGGCATGGAATGCCGGCCATGCACATGAGGTGTGTACGCGCGGTGTAGAAGGGTGGAGGACAGGTTGTATGAGTGCCTCGAGCTTAAACTCAGCTTTGTGGCGCCCGCCGCTGCTACGTCATCTGCTAACACCGCGTCATGTAGCAGGATTTAGAGATTCGGATTCATGGCATGCCTTCCTTTGACCCTTTGGCAGCAAACCCTAAACTCTGGTTTAGGGTTTAGGGTGCAGCTCAAACTTTCGCTAAAGATGCAGGATGTACTTGCAGGTCTCATGCATGCGAGGGTGGTTTGCGATGGTTCTCCTGCTCACCGTGAACCCGCAACCCTAAATCCTCAAACTCAAATCCTCAACCCTACGCTCTGAACTCTTAACCCTACAGTAGAAGCTAGAAAGTTCGAGCATAGTTATCCTCATGCCGTTAAGGTAAAGTACAGGGAATCCCAGCGCGAATCATCCTAAATTCATGTTCCAACTTTCTGGGGCTCACTATAACCCCTCGATCCTATTCCCTAAACCTTACAGCCTGAAAGACTCAGAAGTCGAACCATAAGGTCAGGGACTTACCGTGAAACCCCACACGTAAGGAAACCTAAGGAATAACAGCTCCTAAAGAATCGAAAACTTATGGCATTCCTTATTCCTTACTACTTCACCCTGAAACTTTAAAGCCCTAACCGAACCTTCATGACACTCCGTACTAGTTAAACCCTAAATCCTAAGCCCCTACACGCCTAAACCCTGAACCCTAAACTTAAACCCCAAACCCCTGAACCCTAAACCCTAGAGGCCCTAAACCCTAAACCCTTAACCCTAAACCCTAGAGGTCCTAAACCCTAAACCCCTAAACCCCAAACCCCTAAACCCTAAACCCTAGAGGCCCTAAACCCCTAAACCCTAAACCCCTAAACCCGCCACTGACGCGGAACCTTGAGGATGACTCTCTTCACGTTGCGGGCCTCCACCTCCGGGTTTCTGTGGGCTTTTGGGGGTTTAGGGTGAACCCTGAAACCCTAAACCCCTGAACCCTTTTTTTACAAGCCTATAGACCCCTAAACCTTCAGCCCGAAACCCTGAGTTTGGGGGGTTTTGGGGTTTTAGGAGAGCTTACAGCTTCTCTGCTCTTCTTTTTTACGGAGTCTTGTGCTTCTTTTTGAGCTTGGGTCTTTGGGTTTCGTTGTCTTCGAGCTCTGTCTCTTCTCTTGTCTTTGTGTCTTGTCTTTGGCGCTCTGCTTGTCTCTCTGTTTCGAGCGGCCTGCGTATAGGGCTTAGGGCTCAGGGTAAGGTTTAGGGCTTCGGGTTGGTGGTTTGTGACTTGGGAGAAGAGGGTCTGAAGGGCAGGTGCTTGTTGTTACATAGGGTCTCCGGCTTTTTGGTAGAGGTTTATACTACTTGCGTACTGTTCCAGCACTAGCCTCAACCCTAAACCCTATACCCAAAGGGTCGTGTAAGCTTCTGCACTCTTTCTAAAGCCCTGCTAAACCCCCCTATATTGTAACCCTAAACCCTAAACCCTGCTAAACCCTAATAACAACGTAATGACGCTTGGGAAAACCTAATAAACCTCAGAGAAGAAGCCCCCGACGATCCAACCTCAGGTTTCGTGATGAAGGCCGTCAGCCCTTCGGCGTCCTGCACATGAGGCAGCCAAAACCCGATTCCCAAACTCTGATCTAACGTTCTTAGGGTTTAGGGCCCTTAGGGTTTAGGTGGCTTGGGGTTTAGAGGCTTAGCGTCTAGGGTTTTTAGGGCTCGGGGTTGTGGGTTTAGGGCTCTTAGGATTTGATGTAGGAGCCTGCTTGAAAGCCCTGGTCCTACAACCCCAACTCCCCAGACCTTCCAAAACCCCTTAACTAAGGAATATACCTCAATTCATGTTAGGGCTCCAATTATAATTTAAGGTATATTCCTTAATTAAAGGATTTTGGAAGGTCTGGGTCCAATAAAGACCCCAGGTTTCTTAAACGGGTGTTCCCACATTAAAGGGTTTCGGATCTAGGGGCCCGAAATCCCGAGCCCTTAAACCCTAGACGACCCTGAAAACCCTAAGCCTAAAGTCTACGAAACCTCAAAAAAATGGGAAAAGTGCATATGTTCAGCATGTTGGGCGTTTAACTTTTAGAGTAGCTTTCAAACGGGTTCCGGAAGGGATTTGTCAGGCTTCCATTACCATAACTCGGGTTTGGGATTTAAGGGCTTGGACTGTGGCATTAGCCTAGCGGCATAGCCCTGCGAGCCGTAAAACGCGAAAGCAACGTGGACCTGGAAGAAAAAACTGCGAAACCCTAAAACCCTGACAACCACAACAGAATCCCCGAAGACCTTCAAAAAGAAAACTGCGCACAATCGAAGCAAAACACAAAACTAAACACCCGTATTGCTTTTGCTCATGTCGCAAGACCCTAAACCAACTCAAACCCAAAATAAATACACAAACCCCCCGTAAACCCTAAACCCTTTCCAAACCAAAATAAAGACACAACCCTAACCCCTTTCAAACCCAGACGACACAAGCAACCACTCCCCCCCCTTTGCAAGTCTTGCTTCAAAGCCCCGGGAGAGGGCAGGGTCCCTACGTACTTCGAGGATCAGGCGACGTAGTGCGTAAGTAAGGTTTGATGGCCACGGTTTAGGGTTTACGGTTTAGCGTTTAGGGTTTTGTTTCGGGTTTTGCTTTGGGTTTTTTCGGTTTAGGGTTTAGAGTTGCAAGTAACGCAACTACAGCTCTTTCTAATTACAACCCGGAAGGAAGAACTTATAACCCTACCCTGATCTTCTAAGTACTCTAGCCCTATGTAGTTACAGGCCCCTTGACAAATTCAAAAAACAACTACAGAGCCCCCTACAAAAGCCTATACAACCCAAACTTCTAAATGCTTGAAAAAACCCGGTACCAACCCTATAGAACCTTCTAGAATTCTGTAGAACCCTTTAGAACCGTATAAAATCCTATAAGAGCCCCATTAAGGCAGGGTCCTTCGCTTCGATGAGCGCGGTGGCCTTGGCCTTCTCGCTGCGGAACTTCGACTCCGCCACGAAGAGACCTGGGCGTCGGGTTTGGGGCTTTGGGGTTTCGGGGTTAAATCTTTTCTTTTTGTAAGGCTTAGGGTTTAGGGCTTAAGGGCTGGGGCTTTAGGTTTAGAGTGGTGTCCTCTTCTTTTGAAAGAGAACTCAGGTTTAGGGTTCACGGTTCGAGGCATCGCCTACTACTCGGAGGGTCGCGGACTTAGTTCCGGGGTAGAGGGCTCCGCCAGTCCACACGACATCACATGAAGGGGCCTAGGGATTCGGGTTTAGGTGTCTCAGCTGCTTCCATGCCACCGGAGATCCCACAAGCCTTGAGTCTTAAACCCAACAGGTTAAATGATGAGAGTTAAATAATCTCAAAGCTCAAACCTTAAGCAACCTCAAACCCTCGAGCTTAAACCGCAAGGCCGAACACAACTTGAGAGACTCTAAAACCCAAACGGTGAAGTATTGAAAGTTAACTAACCCCATTCTGTAACCCTTAAGCAACCTTGAACCAACCTTACGACAAAACTTCAGTAAAGATTCCGAAATAAATTCGAGTGGACATCGTCTGCAGCACGTGAACATCCTGCACGGCCGTGGAGCCGTGGTTTCCGTCGTCGCCCTCCTGGTTCGAAGCTTTATGGGCTTTTGGGGTTTAGGGTTTGGGGTTTCGGGGCTTAGGGTTTAGGGGTTAGGGGGTGTAGGGCTTTGGGAAACCTTAAACCCCTAATCCCTGAGAGAATAATGGCAATTCCCAGCTCTAAAACCACCCTTGTAGCATCCTTCCAGCCCCTCACTTAGAAGATCATGGGGCTTACTACAAGTACCTCAATTGGTGTTATAAGTAGATGTAACTACAGTTTCCTTACCTGTAAACCTGCTTACTAAGTCCTCTAATCCTCGAAGTACACCCTAAACCCTATAGATCCCTTCAAGGAGCCCTGTAGATCCCTTTAAGGAGCCTACTAGAGTCCTCTGATCCTCCAAGTATCGAACCCTCCTTTTGCCTTTCAGAACCCCCGCACTTCGGGGCCGAAAGACTTCTTCGAACTCTCGGGGGCCAGAACAGACTGCAAACCCCGTAATGTAGGGGCCTTAATAATCAGAACAGGGTTCCTTCAGGGTTCTATAAGGGATTTAAAACAGTGTTCTATGACAGAGGGGCCTTGATAATTAGAGCAGGGTTTGGGGTTATATTATACTGTAATTTTGATAAGGAACCCCTCAAACCCTATTCTGATCAAGGCCCCTACAGTAGTTAAGAAACACCCAGGCATGACGTCATTCAGAAATCTCCCTGAGAGTACGACAGGAATGCCAATGTGATTTGAGGTATATCCCTCATAAAGGAACCCCGCGGTCAACTAGAGCTGGAACGCTGATATGAACTTAGGTATGTTCCACAATGAGGCCGGTTTTCTGAAGTCCTTAAACACTAAAACCCATGCCCTGGACCCTAAACCCTAAACCCCGAACCCTCAACGCCTCGCAGAGCGAGGGGATCATCTTCGTTCTGTACAACTCAAGCAGTCTCTGGTTCACCTCGCCAGGAGGTCGCTCACCCCCATTGAGGGCTTCGGGTGTTTAGGGCTTAGGGGTTTTAGAGCTTAGGGGGTCTAGGGTTTAGGGTGCTATAGAGTTTAGGGGGTTTTGGGTTTAAGGGGTTTTAGGGTGTAGGGGTTATTGGTTTAGAGGGTGATAGAGTTTAGGGGGTTATGGGGTTTAGGGGGTTCTAGAGCCTAGGGGGTTATGGGGTTAGGGGGGGGGTTAGGGGTTCAGGGTTTACGGGGTTTAGGGTTTCCCCTGTAAACTGTAGGGTTTAGGGTCTAGAGTTTAGGTTTAGGGTTTAGGCTGTTGTGCTCATCTCGCCAGGCTCACAAGATGTGCTTTTTTGGCATGGGCTTTGGGCTCAGATCTTTCATTCGTGAACTCTTTCATCCGGAGCTTCGTTACTGAGTTCATAAGCTGCAAGAACTTGACACATTCAGTTCTAGAGGGGGTTGTAGAAACCCCAAAACTGCAACGTGTGATCATTCAGCTACAAAGGCACAAAGGGAACTGAAACGAGATAACGTCTGAGGCTTCGGGCATACCCAGAGAGCCCAATACCCCTTAATTAAGGAATATAGCTTAAATCATAATATGAAGCCCTATATGATTTAACCCATATTCCCTAATTAAGGGGCATTGGGCTCTCTGGGTAGAGATACTGGTACTATCTTCCGGGCTCTGGACTCTTCCGCAATGGATTTAGCCAAGGAGATAGGGCCCAGACTTCGAATAAACCTGCAGACCTCAATTTAATTGGGGTTATAAGTAAATCTAAATTAGTAAACAAAGTTGCCTCACTTCTACTAAGTGCCCCAATCCTGTAAGTAGACCCAACACCGGAACTTGCGAACGAGTACGCAAACACTTGCTTCGCCCGCGGGGCCGTGGTGAATGTTCGGAGTCCATCAGACTTGGGCCCATGGAGGGTGGGTCATCCATCAAGGTCGCCCTGGTGCTGGTGGGCTCAAAGCCCAGGAAGCAAACCTCCCCCTTGCAAACGGCACCACAACGGCCGCCCACAGCAACCGGCAGCAGCACAGGCGGCGCCTTCGCCGACGAGGAAGAGTTGCCTTTCCTCTGCCTCTGTAGCGAGTCGAGGCGCCGGGCGATCCAACCGGCCTGTTTGGAGCCGGTGTTACCAGCAGGGTTTGCATGAGATAAGCCTCGGTGGGTGGACTTGATCATTCCCTTCCGCGAGCAGCTTCAGCATCTGTCATGGCCCGTGGACACAGTCAGAGCTGAGCCGACTTAACTAAAGTAAGCCACACCGAGCCAAGCCAAACCAACCTCAACCCAAAAGACTAAACTTTCAAAGCCCTAGGCCCTAGACGCTAAAGCCTAAACCCTTCAAACTAAACTCCCAGCCTAAGCCTTAAACCCTTCAAACCCTAGAGCCTGAACCTTAAATTTAAATTTTACACGCTGATGCCTAAAGTTATCCTCAACCTAAACTTGTCAGGCCCTACAGCCTCGGCCCCGAATCTTATATCCTGAACCCTAGAACCCTCCAAAAACTAGACCCTGAATCCTACACTCGAACCCTAAACCCAAAGCCCTAAACTCTCAGCCCTGAACCCCGAACCCTGAACCCCGAACCCTGAACCCCGAACCCTGAACCCTAGACCCGAGATCCTGAGCTTTCACCGCTAAACCCGACCCTAACCAGAAAAGAGCCCTGTAAGGTCCTTATAGAAACCCTCCGTCATCAATCCCGCCCGTACGACTCCCTTCCCAGAGCCTCCAAAACCCCTTAATTAAGGAATATACCTTAAATCATATGAGGGATCCTATTCTAATTTAAAGTATATTCCTTAATTAAGGGGTTTTGGAGGCTCTGGGTTCACAACCCTGATATACCCCTATACGCCATTCCCTCAGAGAACCCTTGTGAATACCCTTGTAAACCCCTCATGCAATACATACAAACCCTGCGAATCCCTCATACAACCTGCACGAAGCCCTCATAGAGCCCTCACAAAACCCGTCGTGCAAACCCCAAACCCCTAAACCCCAAAGACCACAAAAACCGAAAACCATACCCTGGTCTTTAGAACCCTTGTACTCCCCTCATAGAGTTTTATATAACTACCCTAGCCCCTAGTAACCTAGTAGAACCACCTTAAACCCTGAACCGCTAGACCCTAAACCCTGAACCCCAGACCCTTGTAAACCCCAAACCCTGAACCCCAAACCCCTAAAACCCCTAAACCGAAACTCCTAAACCCCTAAACCACCAAAGCCCAAACGCCTCAAACCTTACACCGAAATTCCTAGTTTGTGAACCAAAGACGTGTCCTTCCCCTGCCTTGGCTTCTGCCGGCACCGGCGCCAGTACCGGCTCGGCCTGTCGACTCGAGTTCTTAAATAAAAGGATTAGGGAGTTTCTGAAAATGGGGGGCCCTAATATAGTACCTTAAATAGTGGGATCCTTATTATAAGGACCCAAAATAAGGTACCCCTAGTTTTCGGAAACTCTCATTTGGGGTTTAGGATTGATGCTGTAGGGTTGTCAAGGGTTTAGGGTTCAGGCTTCGGATCTAGGGCCTTGGGTTCAGGGTCTAGGATTCTGAAGGATCTGTGATGTCAACCATCCAGCCGGCCGGAGCCTACAAAATGTAATGAAGGTGCCTATATAATTACCCCTACTATTCCCAGGGTCCCTCATCACAGTTGTAATTTTATAATTTTATCAGCCTAACTATTTAGGGGCCCTATACTAACCAACAACCTTGTTTAGATGAAAGCTCATGTGCCGTTGCAGCCCGGCTTAGGGCAGCGATTGTTGTGCTAACGTCTCATCAATAACGACAGCGAGAATCATCAACAACACCCTGAATCATGAATCCTGAACCCTAAACCCCTAAACCCTGAGAAATAAAACCCTCAACACCCTCTAAACCCTAAATCCCTAAACCCCAACACCCTAAACCCTATATAGTACCCTTGTAGATCCCTGTAACGGAACCCTTAAAGGATCCCTTCAAAGGAACCCAAATTAGAAAAAAAGAGAGCCGAGCCCTACCTCGCTTCGGCTCAGTCCCCCGAGGCTCGGCTCGGGAAGGGGGCCGAAGAAAGAGAACTCCGTGGGGTGCAAATAGCGGCGGACCTGGCTTAGGGGGGGTTTAGGGTTCGGGTTTAGGGCCAAGGATTTACGGTTTAGGATTTTTGGCGGTTTAGGGTTTAGGGCTTAGGGTAAAGGGTTTAGAGCATTGGGGTTTTTCGGGGTGTGAGGTTTTAAGGGTTTTTTGAATTGGGGCTTTGGGGTTTAGGATTTTGGGGTCTAGGGGTGAGGCGTTTAGGCCGTTGGTTGGGGATCTGGCCTTGGGGTTTCAGGGTTCGGGGCTTAGGGATAAGCCCAGAGAGCCCAATACCCCGAAGCCCCCTCAACTACGAAGAGGTGCGGGGGTTGTGTTTTATTATTCACACCATTGCGATGTTGTAATTTTGGGCTCAGGGTTTATTGCGGAAGTGCCGTTGTCGACATGGAATGTTGTGGTTCTTAATGCATAGCTTGCCTGGGAGCGAGAGCACTTGAATAGCTACTCGTGCTCTCATCATTCTACAGGGCCGGGATGCGCGGAACGAAAGAATCGTCTCCCACACGTCGCAAAGACTCCACATGTAGCAAGATGACATTGTCATGGAGCTCCGCTCCTCTGAAAATATGTCGCACGGAAAGCTTCTTGACGTCTTCTGTCTCTTGTTGCATCGTAGCTCCTCTCTCAGTGGCGAAACAACGCTGCTACCCCCGCGAGTACAGATTCCCAGAGACCCCAATACCCCTTAAATAAGGAGTGTGGCTTAAGTTATATGGGGCTTCATATTATGATTTAAGCTATATTCCTGATTCCCTGATAGAACCCCTTATAGATCCCCTTCAGGAGCCCTATATTTCTTAGTTAAGGGGTATTGGGATCTCTGGTTGAACCCCTGGACTCCAGAACTGAGTCCTGCACCCAAACGGAACCCTTACCCTGATATCCCAAACCCAAACCGCTACACCCTAAAGCCCAAAACCCTAAACCCTAAAGCCCAAAACCCGTGAAAACCTAAAGCTCTCCACCACAGTCTGAAACCCTGCTAGAACCCTACAGTACGACACCCGCAGCCACAAATGATTCCCAAACCCTGAACGTCCCGAAACAAACGCCTCAACCCCACCTTTTGGGCGTTAGGGCTTCATTGAGATCCCAAACCCCGAAACCCCTAAACCCTGAACCCCTAAACCCCAAACCCTAAACCCTAAACCCTAACTCTAGAACCCTAAACCCTCACCCCCTAAACCGCTAAACCCCCAGTAAACCCCCAGGCCTGCGAGTGCAAACACTCCGTTTGGTAGATGAACCTTGGGCTCTAAGGACGTTACCCAGAGAGCCCAATACCCCTTTATCAAAGAATACCTAGGGCCTAGGGTTCCTTTTTGGGATCTATAAGGGATCTATAGGGGTCAGGGTTTAGTGGTAAAACCCAACAGAGATCCCGCATAGCCTATCCATCCCTTCTACTTGAAGGATCATGGGACTTATTAAGTAGGGTTATATGTACCTTAATTAATAAAGTTTGTAAGTAGATAGAACTATAGTTACCTTACTTGTAACCCTACTTACTAATTAAGTCCCGTGCTCCTCTAAGTAGATCCCTAGGCCCTAGACAGTAGAACAAGCCCTAAACTGTAGAGCTCACTAGCCCGAAACCCTGAACCCTAGAACTCTTAGAACCTCAACCCTAAACTTCTAAAAAACCCGCTCAACCCAAAACCTCCTAAATCCCAAACACTCTACATTACCCCTAAAACCCCCCAAACCCCTAAACCCCTAAAACCCCTTGAACCCTAAACCCTCAAATCCCTAGAACTCTAAATTCCTCAATCCCCCCAAATCCCCCAAGAACCCTCCCCAAGAACCCAGGAACCCCCAGCCCATAGCCAAGCCGCCAGTCGCCCAGGCAACCGTTGGAGCCTGCCGCCTTCAGCCTCGGCTCAGGTCTCCCACTTTTTTCTGGTAAAAAACCCGGAAAGCAGCAAAGGCCACACCCTTGGGACTTCGGAAAACCCCTAAACCCCCATAAATGCCAAACCCTTGGGAAAACCCCTAAACCCCAAAAAGGCCAAACCCTTGGGAAAACACCCAAAAACACTAAACCCCCGGCCGTACGGTTTGCAGGGAATCCATGTGGAGAATTAGGGTTTAGCACCCCAAACCCCTAAACTCTAAAAGAGCCCTAAACCGTAAAACCCTAAAAACCCTAAAACCCTAAACCCCAACTCCTAAACCCTAAACCCCAACTCCTTAACCCTAAACCCCAACTCCTTAACCCTAAACCGTTTTGGGGTGTGGCTTCTCGGTTTGGGGGCCTGCCAGAAGCGAAAGCGGAACAGGCAGAGGTCTGAGTAAGAGAACGCAGAGACTCCAATATCTCTTGATTAAGGAATATACCTTTAGTTATAATAGGATCCAAAAAATGATTTAAGGAATATACCTTAAGTTATAATAGGATCCAAAAAAAGATTGAAGGAACATTCCTTAGTGAAGGGATATTGGAGTCTCTGGGAACTTTTATCGAGCCTGCGGAGCCACGGAGGTTACCCAGAGAGCCCGGGTTCCTTGAAGGGCTCCTTTAAAGGGATCTATGGGGTTTAGGGTTTAGGGGGCCTGGGGGACTCCAATACCCCTTAATTCAGGAAGATTGCTTAAATTATATAGGGCTTCATATTATGATTTAAGCTATATTCCTTAACTAAGGGGTATTGGGCTCTCTGGGTACCTGCACAATGGAAGGTTTCCGCTCGCAGTCTTAGGGACCTTACTAGATGTGGAGTTGCAACTCGGAGAGCTCGAACTTCGGATTCTTACTGTCGCAGTTTCGTGTCGTCTATGGCAGTGACAGGCTACGGCTGCAACAGAATGGCAGTCTGGTCAGGTCACTACCGACAACGGATCTGAGGAAGTTTTGCGGCCTACTGCAAGTTGCGGACCCTTCGAGAGGGTCCTGTATCTGTACCCAGAGAGCCCAATACCCCTTAGTTAAGAAATGTAGCTTAAATCATAAGATTAAGCCCCATATAATTTAAGCCATCTTCCTTAATTTGAGGGGTATTGGGCTCTCTGGGTATCTGTAGGCTTCCAGGTATGCTGAAGTCATGACTTGCGATCAACAGGGGTTCCCTTTGAGGATCAGGGCCCCCTGGCTCCGGCGGTTCCAGCTAGGCTTTGGGAAGATACGGTTGATGATATAAATCCTGGGTCACCTTAAGGACCCGAAACTATGGGAATTGTGATATATTCCTTATAATGGGTCATGCAGGATTTATATTATCAACCGTAGCTCAGTGGCTGGGATAGCCGATGCTGCGCCCTATGCAGGTGCTCTGGCAGCGGGGATGCGTGCCTTATGCGTAAGACAGGACTCTGTACGCAAGGGTGTCATAAGGATTCTTTAGAATCTGAAGTTGTTCAATGGTTTAGGATCAGGGGGCTCAGGAAAAAGGGCACCTTAAATCCTACGTAAACTGGCTCTGCCTGACGAAGTCCTCGATCCTCCAAGACATGCACAGCTATCGACACGTACGGCGTTTAACTGAAGTTTACGAGGGTCTGATGATGGCTCTCAGAGGGTCGAAGCCGGCTTCACCAAGCTCGTGTACGGGTTTTTCTCGGCCTTGCTGTCTGGCTTCCTAAGGTGTCAAGGAACTTCACAAGAGGCAATATAACCCCTAAACCCTAAACCTACTAATATAATGATCAAAAAGGTGTGGCTACTTAGACGAAGCACTGAACCCCAGACCCGAATTCCCGGATTTCCTAACCCTCAACCCTAAAACGCAAACCCTGAACCCCTCAACCCTAAACACGCGGCACAAGATCCGAAAGGTAGGCCTTGAACTCGGGCTCTCTGAACCTCCAAAGCCCACACGGAAGCCCCCACAACGTCACGCATAACAATCCTGGATTCCAAAGTCTAAACCTTAAATCTTCAGCCCTTTAAACCTTACATCTTCAGCCCTTTACAATACCCCCATCAAACCTCATAAGACCCTAAACCATCTATACAACCTTGCAGCAAGTTTACAAAACCCTGGAAATCGGTGCAAAAAACACCGTCTAAACCCTCAACCCTGCTCCCTGATGCTGCCTAATCCATGAAAAAGCTCATACCCAAATCCCAGCTTCCTCAACAACATCGAGGAGCTGATGTTGGCGGAAAGCGCCCAGCTGCGGATGGTCGGCCTGGTAGACTGCCTCAGGGCTTTGGATTTCGGAATTCGGTTTAGGGTTTAGGGTTAGGGGTTTCGATTTTAGGGTTTCGGGTTTGGGGTTTTAGTAAGAATAGTTCAAAAGGGTTTTTTTCAGGTTTCACAACGGTTCTACAGGGACGTCTACGGCTTCGTAAGGGTTCTGCAAAGGCTTTGCAAAAGTTCCATGAGGGTGGTCTTCGGGCATTGAACAGTCGTTGGCATCAGGGTCCAGGATTCGGGGTTCACGGGTCCTGGGTTTAGGGGTTTAGGGGTTTAAGGGTTTAGGGTTTAGGGTTCAGGGTTCAGGGTTTAGGGTTTAGGGTTTAGGGTTTAGGGTTTAGGGTTTAGGGTTTAGGGGTTTAGGGGTTTAAGGGTTTTGGGTTTAAGGTTTAGGGTTCAGGGTTCAGGGGTCTTGGGCAGGGTAAGAACTGCACGTTCCGGGGTGAGCCTAGCCTTAAACCTCTGGGCCCGAACACACAGACTACAGGAGCCTTCATAATTAGAATAGGGTTCGCGGTATATTATAGTATAACTACAACAAGGAACCCTTACAATAGTACTGGTAATTATCTAGGCCCCCATAGAATGCCCCCCACGCAATGCCCGTGAGATGCTTTGCAGATCATGCTGGCAGAACTGCTGTTGTCCCAGCCAACGTTATTCACGAAAGACATTGGCAGCTGTGCAACAGGCAGCTTTAACGCTTAAAACAAAAGCGGGGCAGAGTGCACCGCGGAAACCCGTGCAAGTTGGCTATCAAACGAAACCGAATTGCAGATTCAAATTGACAAAAATGATGCCTCAGGGCACAAAGAAGGCATAGACTGGAATGCCAAGGCCATCCAAAGCCTGCCTCTCCCAACGGCAGCCCACTCCCAGTGGCAAGTTTGTTCGTGGATGTATCCTGGGCTTTGAAGTAGCCAGGGAGAAAAAAAGTATAGACTTATTTATGTCATAACCGTTCCCTTTAAATGACAGGTTCCAAAAAGTGTTTAAAGTATGCTACTGCAAAGCCCGGTATCTTCGCCTCACGCTCAAAACACCGGCCGCTCGACATCTGGATAGACCCTTCGCCCCAGCCCTGAGGTTTCCCGTTTTTGAAAGTTTCTCTTTCCAGCCGTAGCTGATGAGCCAGGGCATCACTGAGCTCGGAGGATCCTGCAGCGTACTTCCTCACCCAGTCATCTTGGTAGATGTTCCTATACTGAACTTAGAACCCTAGCAAAATTTTAATTTTAGCTGTTTCTTAGGGATTATAATAACAAAAAATGAAAAAACTATTTCTAAGTACCCCTAAGGCTCGACGTGGTGCAGCAGATAACGGCACCTTCTTCGTGACGTGTCTTCACAGCCCGAAGCCAATGACAACACCAACAGGGGTGCTTGGAACTAACTTTGGGGGCTCAAGATCGCTGATCCGAGACTCCAGCATGGCATTCCACATGGGATGGCGGTCATGTTCCGGCGGTACCTCCACCATGTCCCGGCCACAGTCCTCACTCGGATGCAGCCAGCGTCCGGCGTCAGCACTGATGCCAAAAACGGGAGTGCTATCGAACCAAACTGTTGCAGCACTGCCCTTGTCCTCCCGAACTTTGGCTATGACCAGATCATACGCTTTGCCTCCAGGTATCGAGGCCCCACTTGCCATGAAATGGCTTCACATATGTTGGAAGCAGTCAAATGAATTATAATAAGTAAAAATCAGCCCCGTCCCTGCAGCTTCATGACACATCTGGATGAAAGACTCATCAGTAGGGAGAATGCCTGCGGCGAGTTTCACCAGCCAAGAGGCTCTAGTCGAGCGGACTGCGTCTAAAACGAAGTTCCGGTCAGATCTTAGCCGCTTTGAGGCATGCTTGAGCGCCACACCGTTGTTGCGAATGGCAGCCAACACGATGCGTTCATCGTCCTGCAGCTCCGGCGAAGCATACTCTAGGGCCATGCCGTTAGTCTCAACAGCAGCCAGCACGACTTCGCGCTCCTCCCTGAACTGCGTGAGCTGCAAGGCCTCGCCATTCTGTTGGACAGCGGCGAGCACGATCTTTTTGTTATGTTGAAGCGCTTGTGAAGCGAACTTCAAGGCTCGCCCTTCCTGCTGGACTGCATACAAGACGATATCCTTGTCCCGAGCAGCTTGCTCATCTAGCACGAATTTCAATGCGAATCCCCGGGAAGATACTGCAGCGATAACAATCTGAATGTCTTCATGCATTGGTGGAAAAGCAAACTGTATTGCAAAACCGTTCTGCTGGACTGCCTGAAAAACGACGTCGAAGTCACCTTGAAGCTCTTGGCTCGCATACTGCAAGGCCATACCATTTTGCTTCACTGCCGCCGACACTACCTTCTTGGTCTGCTTCATGGCGTCTTCGAGGTGTTGCAATGCACAGCCACGACGTCCGACTACTTCCAAGACATCCTTGATGTTGGTCTGCAGTGCAGTCTGCAGATTTGCAGGCAGGAACTGAATGGCGAACATTTCCACGCCGTCGAAGTTCGGCATATCTGCAGCACGCTGCAGCGAAGAGTCGGCAGCTGCCATGATGTCTTTATCTTGGAGGATGTTTTCTGATGCATACCTGGGTTGGCCTTTGAACACCCTGAAAAATATTTATATATAAGGTCCCTTCTAAACCCAAATAAGGAAAATAAAAAATGTCCCAAAATCCAACCTAGATACTCCAGGAGATGGCCGTGTATCTCCACTGCACGCATGAAAAAAGACGGATCGTGGAGCAGCCTTTCGTCTCCAAACCGTATTGCTTGGTAGTCGGCTGAGAAAGCAGTGAGCACAACATCTTGCTTGCGTTTAAGGCCCTGAGATGCAAACTCTAAGGCAATGCCAGTCGTGCAAACCGCTGCCATCACACAATCAGTGTTGTCCCGCAGTTCCTTCGAAGCGAACTGCAAGGCAAGTCCAATCTGCCGAACTGCTGCCATGACAATCGCCACGTCCGCCGCTAGATCTTCTGGTACATACTGCAGCATGAGACCGTCCTGACTGACTATATCTGTGACGAGGCCTTTGTTGTTTCGGATTAGCTCCTCCGATGCAAAACGCAACGCCCATGATGCGTCCCGCCTGGCAGCAGCTACAAAGATCTCTCTGTCTGCTTGCAGTGTGAAGGATGCGAACCGCAAGGCAAAGGCATCCTGAGTGACGGCGGCCAGCACAACTTCTCTGTCCCCTTGTAAAGCAGGGGATGCAAACTCCAGAGCACGTCCGTTCTGCACAACAGCAGCCAGAACCAGAGTCTTGTCTGCACGCATTTGCTTCAGGGTGTACTCCAAAGTCATCCCATTCTTTTGGACAGCGGCCATTACAATTTGATCGTTCCCCTGATGGAGTGGGGCGTGCTGCAAGACGTTAGGGTTTTCCTGGACTGCACTGAAGACAAACTTTGCATCCTTCCGCTTAGCGAAAGATACTGGAAAGCAGCGGAGTTTGAACGGACTGCGGCCATGGCAAACTCCTTGGTGTTCTTTAGATCCTCTGAAGCGAAATCCATAGCTGTCTCGAGATTCTGCCGGGCTGCTGCTAAGATGATGCTGTGGCAGTTCCTGCATTCTTCCGAAGCAAAGTGCAAGGCTTGCCAGTTGTTGACGACCGCGTCTAACACAATGCCTTCGTCGCTTCTCAGCTCCTCTCCCGCATATTCTAATGCACATCCAGTCTGCTGGACAGCAGACATGACAATTTCTCTGTCATTTCTTAAGTCGGCTGGAGCATCGGCAAGTGCCAGTCCACTTTCGCGGACCCGGCGCAGGACGGTCGGCTTATCATCGAGCCGCGGCGCGACCGGCCTCTGAATAGGTGCCAGGGATTTTGGCTTTGCACGCCTTGGCGAGTATCGCTTCATCCGGTGCAACGAGACCAGCCGCTGCGATTCAAGCCAGAAAACAGAAAGTATAATGGTGTATAATATACAATGTTACATACATAGCGATAAGTATTAGTATGTATATTAGTAAAAAGTGGAGTCTTCTTAAAGGCAGGGCAGCAGGGAGCTTCGCATTGAGCCAAGGCTGTGCTTCGTGCCCAAGGAAGTACTTGGAGGATCATGGGACTTAGAGTAGGGTTCCTCAAAGGGCTCCTTAAAGGGATTTATTGGGTTCCTTCAGAGGATCTATAGGGTTCCTTGAGGGGATCTATAGGGTTTAGGGTTTAGGGCTTACTTACAGGATCACGGGACTTAGTAAGTAGGGTTACAAGTAAGTTAACTATAGTTCTATCTTAATTAAGCGCGGGGCTTGAGCCGGTTTGGGGACGTACGTAGTTACCCGCTTGCGCTTAGCAGAAATGCAAAGTGGGGGCTTCTCCATGTATTAGGAGCTCGTGAGGCAGGGGTGTTTTTCATCCGCATAGTGCGGCTGCAAGCCGATCTCGGGAAGCTAGACCTGGCTTCAAACGGAGATGCCCGAAACACAACGGTGCAAGCTTTTTGGGCTATCGGCACTGCACTCTCCATCCGAAAGAAGATGTACGACATATGTCAAGAACGAACTCTGAATAGACTATTAACAACTGTGCCCAATGTCTAACCCCGCCTTGTTCACCCGGTACTGAGACCGCTCGATGAGGCTGAAGATGATGGAGTCCTTGCTAAACTTAACTACGCTATGCGGTTTAGGGTTTAGAGTTTAGGGTTTAGGGTATGATGACTACACATCATTACCAAGAAAGCTATTCCCCATCAACCTCAACAACTAAAGCAAAAATCTTCAACTTCGACCAACATCACCACAAACACTGTGACATGCCATCAGTAAGCCATCACAGCCTGATTACCACAAAGCACATCGCCGGGAGAAATCAAAACATCCCCATAGAAATCGTTGTAGTCTTTACTGCCAGTACATGTCCTCCATCCGCTGCAGCACGCTGCGGATGTTGTTGAGATCAAGAGCCTAACCGCACAGAGTGGGTGCAAGGCTTTCGAGATTTTGTCGCAGGTGGGGCTATCCAGGTTTACACTTTTGGATTTGGTGGACAGATAGCTGAGTGTCGATGTCAGGATCGCTGTAGTGCTGGGAAGATGAGGTGTCTTCTCAAATTTGTTGCTTACTTTGTGCATTTCGATTCCAAGCCGGCATCCGTCTTTTCGAAGCACGTCAAAACAACCCCCCGCATCCTAGGTCTGGAAGCCCCAACATCAACATGTGCAAAATTGGAATCTTAACATCAGCAACGTATCAATCCCCACAAACCGAACCGAATGCCCCCCCCCCCCGCGCAAGCAAGTGCATGAAATCTGTGGAATGCAAACCACTGCTTGGCTTGACTGTTGGGCGAAGGTGTTAGCGATCGTGGGGGCATGGGGGCAAAGGATAAATGCTCCCAGCATGAAGGCCTGGCATATTCAGCTACTTTCAGCGTAGGCACCTGCTCCGGATTTGTAACATCCAGGTCGGCAGTGTTGGCCGACATGGCAAACAAAGAAGCGGCGCAAGCCCCAATGCACTGATGCTTGAACCCTAAACCCCAAACCCTAAACCCTAAACCGGAGCTGTAGATTTTGACGCACGAAGGCCGAAGTGTGTGTGAGCCCTTGGCGCACCTGGAGGTTTGCTTTGCTGGGCTTCTTTCGGGAGGGTGGGGACTCAAGGGTGTTGATCTATGCAGTCCCGGAAGGCTCAGAAGATCACAGAAGCTTTAAAGCCTACACCCGGTGATGTTCGGGGGTGCAGACTGGACGAGTGCTGGTTGGCTGGTGCACTGGCATCTGCAAACTGTGCTAAGTGAGCCAGAAGCAGCGGCAAAATAGTGTCATAGCTCAAGCAGATGACTGCTGTTGAACACATTCTCTACTCGCCCTTCTCATGGAAGTATAGCGGAATGGCAACGGAAAATACCAAATACCCGCCATGGCTGCACGAAGATTCGCACGAAACTACTGAAAAGTCTACTCTCACTCACATCACCATCAACAGAAACCTTAGGAGTATCAGTGGACGATCGTACAGCAACAGCTTTCACATTGAAGCGACTTTTGTGGCAACGAAGAAAAGTTCATGATGACGGCAAGAGTGACAGTAGCGGGGAACAACGCGAAACAATCGATTGAAGACTACTATATCGAGACGGTTAGACATGGAAGTGTTTTCGATCTTGAGCCTTGAAAATCAAAAACCCCGAGCGCTTTAGGTCCACAGCCCACCCACGCGAAGCGCTAAACCCTGCAGGGTGAACACCCTAATACCGTACCCTTGAACCGCTAACCACGAAACCACGATACGATAGACCAAAAACCAACCCCTACACCCCAAACCCCTACACACCTCAGGGGCCCCCATACAGTAAGAGTCTATAATAGGGCTACCATTAAGGTCCTACTATATCTATATTATGAACATTATTCAACTATTACTGAGTGGGGGCCGAACCCAACCTACACCCTAAAGCGTAAAGCCGAAACCCCAAACCTGGCAGGACAGGTTGCTGAACAGTCATCAGCACGGAGTCTTCGGGCAAGGGCTCGGAGAACCCAAGCCCCTGTGAGGTCCAGGGCTGTTCAGGCTTTAGGGTTTCAGGCTTGAGGTTTAAGTATAGTAGGTTTAACTTTCAGGTTTTAGGTTGTAAATTTTTGGGCCTTCAGGGTGCAGCGCTTTAGGGGTTCAGGGTGCAGAGTTTTTTTCCTGTCCGGCTTCCTATGAGGATAAGGGTTTTAGGGTCTAGGTTTCGGGATTGAAAGTCGGAGGCCTGGGTTTAGGGCCGCTGGCGAGAAGTACGAACACGTGCATCAACAATAGTGATATCACTATGACAATTAGTATTACTACAAGTATTTGTCTTACTACTATAGTTATTACTAGTATTGTTACCATTGTTGCTTTAATCAGTACAGACGATGACATAACAACAACATACTAAGAAGGATAACATAGGTGAAGGTGACTGGCCTTGGCAGCGCCAGTGACGAGAGGAATAGCAATAAGCAGCAGCAGTAGCAGTCATCAGTAACGATAGCAGCAACTAGCATGCCCATGACCGTCATCATTTCCAGGACTTACCAGGACCGTTGCAATGATGTTTCTGGCGAAGAAGAAGATCACCACCACGGCCATGTCGCAAAGAGTATCAGAGTATCATAACTGTTGTTGTTACTATTGCAGCAACGAGGTTGACACTGACCATGATGACAACACAATGCCAATCATGACATTGGCATTACTCATCGCAACATCGCAGCTAACAGGAGCCAGAACAACACTAATTACAGTGACCGTCCAAACTGCAAACCGTGACCTAAACTCCGAAACCGACGCACTAAAACCGTCACCCCCCACCTAGACCCCGAAACCTTATCAAAAAAAAAACTAAAACGCTCAACTCCTTAACCCCTCGACCCCCAACCCCGCAACACCCAACCCCTAAACCCCCACACCCCTAATACCTAAACCCCTAATTAAGCCCCCCCAAGCCACTAACTAAACCCTCAAACCCCCTTAAACCCCACATCCATCTTAGCAACCGCCCCAACAAAAACCGGAGGCCTTAACCCTAAACCGTAACCGTAAACTCTAAACCCTTAACCCTAAAACCCTAAACCCTAACCCTAAGCCCTAAGCCGTCCTCCAAAGCGCGAAAGGCGCCATGAGCCAAAAGATCGGCCAGGCCGGGCCTCACGATTTAGGGTTTAGGGATTAGGGTTTAGGGTTTAGGGGTTTAGGGGTTTAGGGTTTAGGGGTATAGGGTTTAGGGTGTAGGGTTTAGGGGTTTAGGGGTTTAGGGTTTAGGGTTTAGGGTTTGGGGTTTGGGGTTTAGGGAAGCAGGGCACTTAGAGGATATCATGGGGCTTACTAAGTAGGGTTCCTTATGACGGGCTCCTAAAAAGGGATCTATAGGGTTCCTTTAAAGGGACCTGTAGGGTTTAGGGGCTAGGGTCTACTTGGAGCATCATGGGACTCAGTAAAGTAGGAGTAAGAAGTAAGCTAACTATAGTTAAACCTACTTATAACTTATAACGCCAATTAAGGGCTACTTACCTTAATGACCCTAAGCTATGGGAACTATAGTATGTTCCTGATGATGGGTATGGTTGAGGGTTTAGTTTGGGGGAAAAGCTCAGATGGGTTTGGGTCTCCAAGCAGGGCAGGGCAGGAGGGCAGGGCAGGGGCAGGGGATGGCAGGGGCGGAGCGGGTCGGGGAGGGCCGAAAAGGATGGGTTTACGGGTTTGCGGTTTTACGATTTGGGGTTAGGGCTTTCGCGGTTTAAGGGGTTTAGGAGTTTACGTCTTTAGGCGTTTAGGGTGTAAGGCTTTGGGTTTAGTTTTTAAGCTTGCAGGTTTAAGGGTTGACGGCTTGAGGTGCGCAGGGGCTTAGGGCTTCAACGATTATGGCTCAAGGGGGTGGGGTTTAAGATCTGGCAAGCCGGATCACAAGTGCCTACAACAGGAGGCCTCTATGTGGGAGTTCAGGGTTCAGGCTTTGGGTTCTGTGAAGCTCTATAGGAGTTTCGAGCTGTGGGGTCCAAGGTGTAAGGTTCGGGATTTGCTGTTTGAGACTTGAGAGGCCAGGGTATCTTTAGGGCTTGAGGTTGCGTGCTTGGGTCAGGATTCTCCTTTCCTTCGAGGTTGAGGCGGAAACAGTGCGCTGATGCTTCCACTCTTGCGCCATCTCGTCCCTGATCCAACACGAGAGCTCGCCGAACCCATTCCAAATCACCCCATGTTGCGGCTGTGCTTCAGACAAAAAGTCCATGAACTCTCCACATGTGGAGGATCCCGGCATGACAAAAACAAATACTGCGTTATTGCAGTTGCAATGACCTGTTCGACGGGCTTTGGCCACCGAAGGCCTGAAGAGTTGGATCTGTCGGGCATTTCAAGTTCAAGGTTTAGGGTTTTCCTGTTTGGTGTTTCGGCTTTAGGGCCAGGGAACCGTGACTGAAACCGAAACCCTCAAGCCTGAACCCCAAACCCCAAAGCCGAAACCCTAAACTCGTCAGCCTACACCCCTAAACCCTAAAGCCCAAAAAACCTAACCCCCAAACCCCTCAAACCCAAAACCCCTGCACCCCTGAACCCTAAAGCCCCAAAAGCCCTTAGCCCCGAAGCGCGGCCTTTGCTCGTCTCCCCAGGCCAGCCGGCTCTTGCCGCTGCCGCGTGGCCCGTGCAGCCAGAGGCAGAAGTGATGGGCCTTAAGGGTTTCGGTTAGAAGGGGTTTAGGGGTTTAGGGTTTAGGGTTTAGGGGTTTAGGGTTTAGGGTTTAGGGTTTAGGGTTTGCTGCAAGATTGCGTAGCGGTAGTGCAACAAGGATTGTAGGATTTATTAGCGGTTTTGTTGCCTGCGAATCGCAGACATGGCCCGACTGTGGCGGGCCATCATATAACTCACCCACCCCACGCCGTGTGAGGCGGCAAACCACCCAAACCTCTACCTTTTAGGGTTTAGGACCTAAACTCTGTTAGGTCCATGTTGGTTAACAACAACCACACAATTCTGCAGCCAAGCTTCTGCTTAAAAAAAGGCAGGGCAGAGGAGGGCAGAGTACGGCAGGAGGTGGGCCAGAGGGGCCAAGGGGGGGCCACGGGGGCCAGAGGCCAGGAAAGGAGGGCCAGGGGCCTCGGTTCAAAAGCAAAAAATTGCAGTTTTTGTCCAAGTCCCCCCTAGGACCAGCCAGGAGGCCCCTAGGTCCTGGAACTCTGCTCGCTGGAGCCTCCAAGCCCCCCCCGGGGGATCTAACGTGGGTGCTACAGTACCCCTGCCCACAGAGGGCGAGCGTCCTGGATCGACCTGCGCCATCGATGTCGAGGGGCTTAAGCGCCGCCCACCAACGAAGGTGGGCGGCCTAGGCCTTGAGTTTAGGGTTTAGGGTTTAGGGGTTTAGGGTTTAGGGTTTAGGGTTTGAGGGGTGTAGGGGTTTAGGGTTTAGGGTTTAGGGTTTAGGGGTTTAGGTTAGAAGGGGCCCCCACCCTGTAATAGTGGTATAATAGGAATATAATAGGGCGCTGATATAATCCGTACAGTCACTATTACAGGGTGGGGGCCCCTTCTAAGGTTTAGGGTTTCAATAGGATGTGGAGCCCAGGAGACATATATAGGCTCCGGTTTCAGGGCTCGGGTCTTGGGCTTAAGGTTTAGGGTGTAAGGTTGTAGGGCTTGGGCTTTGAAGGTTAGAGTTGAGTGTTTGAGGGTTCAGGGTTTCAACTCTACGAGACCTTATAATATGCCGGAAAACCCTTGTAAGACAGAGGACCCCAGGCCGTTAGCCCTGACCTACAAGAATCCTTTTGAAAACGCTGAGACATCGCATAAAACCCTCTGCAACCCATAAAGCCCTAAAACCCAAACCCTAAACCCGCAAAGAGCCTCCAGCCCCTGAACGAACGAAACCCCTAAAACCTTGAACCCATAGGGCCCCCTGTAAGGGTTTTAAGGTATCGGGTTTTGGGGGTTTTAGAGCTTTAAACCAATAAGGTTTCTGTAAGGGTTTTAGGGTTTCGGGTTTAGGGGTTTTAGAGCTTTAAACCCATATAATGAACTCTAGAAAGTTGGAACATGGATTTAGGATGATCAATGCTGGGATCCCATATACTTTACCTTATGGGTATGAGGACAATTATGTTCCAACTTTCTGGCTTCTACTAAAACCCTAAACCCACAAGGCCCGCTGTAAGGGGTTTAGGGTTTCGGGTTTAGGGGGTTTTAGAGCTTTAGACCCATTAAGCCTCCCCTGTCCTAAACCCTAAACCCTAAACCGTTCAGACCCCATGACTGGCCTCTGCCACTGCCTGCTGCACACAGGGAAGCCTCGGCCAAGGCCCCAGAGAGCCCAATACCCCTTAGTTCAGGAATACCTAGATTTCCTTTACGGGATCTATAAGGGATCTATAAGGGGGTCTATAAGGGAATTAGGGAGTATGGCTTAAGTTATATAGGGCTGCATATTATGATTTAAGCCCTTATAGAACCCCTTATAGATCCCTTTCAGGAGCCCTTTAAGGAACCCTTAGGCCTTAGGCTATATTCCTTAGAGGGCTCTCGTTGTTCTTGCTATTTTTAATGATTTACAGCTGTTATGGTCGATATTGAAATTATTGTTATTGAGGCTGCGCTTGGAGTTAGAGCTTCTGCTCTTGCTCTTCCTCTTGCGCTTGAGCTTGCGCTTGCTCTTGCTCTGGCTAGCTTGTAGTTGAGTTTTGGCTTGGGGCTGCTGGGAAGGAAAGAGATAGAAGCTAGCCAAGGCCAGTGCAGTTACAGCCGTGAAACCGCCCACCACTCACTCTTCATAGTATATAAAACCTGTGGAAACCTGCCCAGACCAGCATTGCCCTTTTTGGCTATGCACCCTGAACCCCAAAAACTCCAAAAGAAGAAACCCCTCTCCCCCCCTAAACCCTAAACCCTAAACCCTAAAACCCTAAACCCTAAACCCTAAAACCCTAAACCCTAAACCCTAAACCCTAAAACCCTAAACCCTAAACCCTAAACCGAAAAAAAAAATCCCGGCCCACATGCCCTCTGTGCTTGGCAGCAGGCAGGAAGCTGCAAAGCTCCTCCGGTGCGGGGGCCTCCCGGTCAAGGTCCTCATCACTCTATAGACCCTAAACCCTAAATGAACCCTAAACCCTAAATAAACCCTAAACCCTAAATCCTAAGCCCTAAACCCTAAACCCCAAACCCTAAACCCCAAATCCTAAACCCTAAATCCGAAACCCAAAACCCTATATCCTAAACCCTAAACCGTTGGTGGGGTTGAGGGCATTGCGGCTTTGGGGCTTACTTGGAGGGTCGGGGGGACTTAGTAAGTATTTATTTTAAAGAGTTAAAACATCCATTCCCCAATTTTGACCCCTTTTAAGTTTTGAACCCTTCTAGGCTACGTATATATCACTCCACTGATTGCCTACTTAGTCGTCCACCGTGCTGGTAACACGTATAGCATCCCTTCTGAAGACCCGGAAGCCGCTTTTAAACACTGAACCTTTCCAACCCCTGGGCCCTCTAGACAGTAGAGGATCAGGGGACTTCGTAAGTAGGGTTATTAGTATAACAGTACTATAGCTATATCTACTCATAAGCCTGATTAAGGTCCTTACAACCCTCACAACTAGTGAGATTTTTTAGTTCACGAGTAGCTATATATATATATATATGTGTATATATATATGTACATATATATATATATATGTATATATATACATATATATATATATACACACACTCATAACAATGATAAAACTACTTATAACTCGATCCCCTTGGAGTCTCGGATCTGCGACTCCCGAAGGCGTTTCTGACCGGCCACCGACTCCGGTTGCAGCTTCCTCTTTCCAGCCCGCCGAGGAAGTCCAGTGCTGGAGCCTCTCGTAGCATTGCCATGCATTCGCTCGTATGCTTTTTGAATCCATGTGCACCGTGATGTTCCGACGACCTTGGTGCTTCCATCCACACGGCTTTGGAGCCGAATTGCGAGGTTTGGGGGCCTGGGTTCAGGGGTTAGTTCAGGGTTTAGGGTTTCTTTAGGGTTTAGGGTCTAGGGTTTAGGGTTCAGGGTTTAGGGTTCAGGGTTTAGGGTTTAGGGTTTAGTTCCCCCCACCCTTGTCCTGCCTAAAGGTTGGGATGGTTGGGGTGGAGGGGCCGAGAAGGCAAAAAGCGGGGGACGGGCACACTCTCGCGGATTCTCTGGGGGTGTCGCTGCACCCAACTGCACACTCCTACGTGACAAACGCTGTAGCCCCATTGACACCGACATCTTTCATAACTTCAATTTGTGAGACACCACCTGCGATGCGAGCTTACCCGCAGCCTTGAAGCACCCAAGCCCTAAACTCCGAAACACCCCAAGTGACGAAGCGACTGCCTCCGAATTCTGTCGAAGATCAAAGACTCCGCCGGTCGGAGCATACCGTCTGGGCTCCAAGGTTGTTCCTGGCATGAAGCTGTATACCCCGAACCAGGGAGCCCGATAGGTTTAGGGTCTAGGGACAGCGACCCTATCGAATTTAAGACCCTCCCTGAGTTCAGGCATGTTGTGCTCCCTGGCAGGTTTGGAACATTGAAGTTTCGGGTTTAGTGTTTCGGTATCTGCGGCTAGTCCACGAAATGCGGTCAAGGCATCCCAGGAACTAGGGGCGCATGGGCTAGGGGCTACTGAGATTTTTCGAAAGCGAGTCCACAGCTCCCACCCTCTGTTCATGATGTGCGTGCATGTACCCAGAACCGGAAAACGCACCTCCCGTCATCCCACACACCAAACTCCTTCGAACAAGCGATACCTTTCAAATTGAGTTCAAGACTATAAACTAGGTACGGCCCCTACTCAGTAATGGTTGAATTGTATTCATAATATAGATATATGATATAGTAGGACCTTACTAGTAGCCCCATTATAGACTCTTACTCATGGGGGCCGTACCCAAACTATAGAATATAAACTTCTCCAGTGCGGGGAATACCTGAGCAACCCATCCTTTCTTGAGGGATATTGGAGTTGCCGGGATATCTAAGATGAAAAGGTCCAAACACGCAGTCATATGGAAGCTGTCACCCTGCACGTGAAATTCCTAATGTATGCTGCGCGTCTCATCAAATCTTCGACAATTTAGGAGACTCAGAACAGCTTCAACAAGAAAATGCAACTCCCGCGCATGCAGCGCCCACCAACGAGCTCCCACCACCCGACCCATCACTCTGAGCCCCACCCACTCTCAGAGAGAAGAGAGAGAGAGAGAGAGAGTGAGAGTGAAATCAAGAGAGACAGAGAGTGGGAAACCGAAAATGCGCAACCAACAAATACCCTAAAAGTGCAACCGGCATATCCACCTCTCAAACCAAAAAAGTCCATCCAACCCCCAAGCCCTAAACCCTAAGCCCGAGATCCCCAAAAGCTCTAAGTCCCAAACCCTAGAACCTCAAAAGCCTGAATCCTCAAACGCCCCCCTCAAAGGGTTTAGGGTTTAGTACAAACCTCAAGCCAAGCCCCAAAAGCCGCAACCAACAACAGACTAAGCTCGATTTGCCCAGTTTTCAGCCTGACTGAAAACCCGAACTGATGAACAAGGCGGGCACAAACAAAAAAGAAAAGCCGAAGAGGTAAGACTGTAACAAAACTCCCCAAAGCCCGAAACTTTACCCTTGACCTCGAACCCAAAAACCAACACAAAAAGAGAAGATCCCAACACGCCATGGGTACCCGAAACATCCAAACGACCGAAACCTCTTCAACAAAGCCCGCGCGCGAACCTCGAACACCAAACTGAAAATCGACAAAATTAAGCCCCACACCCCTTCAACCCCTTTAACCCCTAAACCCCTAAACCCTAATAAACCCCTGAATCCCTCCTAAATCCCTAAACCCCTAAACCCTAAACCCCCAAACCCCTAAACCCCCTAAACCCTAAACCCCCAAACCCCCTAAACCCCTAAACCCTAAACCCCCAAACCCCTAAACCCTAAACCCCCAAACCCCCTCAACTGAGTCGGAATCCATCAGCAAGCAGGGTTGCAACAACTAAGCTTTGAGCTCCAGCGCCTGTGAGCCATGGCTTCGAGCCCTGTTCCTTTGAAGGCTGGTGGGCTTGCCGAGCTCCTGGTGAACGATTTTGCCGAACTCGGCTTCGCACGTGGCGCCCAGGTTCCGGTGCAGGAGGTGGGCTCGCTGATCAAGTTCGCCCTCGGCGCCAGCGGCATCGTTGCATACCTGGACAAGGACGGCCTGCGCGCCCTGCTGCAGAGCAGTCGGTGCCAAGAGCACCTCACGTGCAGCTCCAGCCAGGTGCAGAGGAGCGGCTTCTTCAACCCCTAAACCCCTAAACCCCCAAACCCCTAAACCCCCAAGCCCCCTCAACCCCTGAACCCCTAAACCCCTAAACCCCCGAACCCCCTCAACCCCTAAACCCCTAAACCCTTAAACCCCCAAACCCCCTCAACCCCTAAACCCCGAAACCCCCAAACCCCCTCAACCCCGGAACCCCTAAACCCCCTCAACCCCTAAACCCCCTAAACCCCCTAAACTCCCAAACCGCCTCAACCCCCAAACCCCTAAACCCCTAAACCCCCAAACCCCCTCAACCCCTGAACCCCTAAACCCCTAAACCCCCAAACCCCCTCAACCCCTAAACCCTTAAACCCCCAAACCCCCTCAACCCCTAAACCCCGAAACCCCCACACCCCCTCAACCCCGGAACCCCCAAACCCCCTCAACCCCTAAACCCCCCAAACCCCCTCAACCCCTAAACCCCTAAACCACCAAACCCCCTCAACCCCGGAACCCCTAAACCCCCTCAACCCCTAATCCTCTAAACCCCTACACCCCCAAACCCCCCCAAAGCCCCTCAACCCCTAAACCCTGCAGGAAAAAGGCGCCTGGTCTTTTCAGCTCCGCGGTCCGGCCCACGCGCCAGGGCGTTCCGGCAGGAAGAAGGCAGCAGCTAAGGGCCGCCCTGCAGGGTTTGGGGGGGGGCTTTGGGGGCTTTAGGATTCAGGGCTTAGGGTTTGGGGGGGCGCTTTAGGGGCGTTAGGGATCTTTGGAATGTAGGAGGCTTAAGGTTTTGGGAGTTTAGGTTTCAGACTGATGCCATTCAGGATCCCTTGACAAGCCCTGAGAGTCATCTACGGAGCGGTGAGGTGGCGAGGTGTTCAAGGAGTCGTTGAGTCTGATGGGGAACCGAGCCGGCTTGGGTTTCGGACACAACCCCAAACACCGAAAGCCATACGGGTGGTTGTCAAAATGATGGTTCCTTTTGGGGGTCCCTAATATAGCACGGCACCTATTATTTAGGGTTCCCAGAAAGGGATCCTAATTTTGACAACCACTCATACACCCACAAAGCATCCTGAATCCCCAGATCCCCAAACCCCCAACCCTAGACCTCGAGCCCTCTTCAACCGCAAAACCCCAACCATAAACCCCAAACCCTAAACCTTAAACCCCAACCCTAAACCCCCAACCCCAAACTCTAAAGCCCTGAACCCTAAACCCCTCAACCCCTAAACCCTAAACCCTCAACCCAATGCCTGCTTCCGGCATCGGAAGACAAAGGCCGCTCTTCGGCGACGGTGGCCTCCGAGGCTTCGACTTTGGCTGGCGCGGGCTTCGGCTTAAAGGTCTAGGGCCCTAGGGCTTTTAGGGCTTTAGGTTTCTGTACTGTAAGTTGGGTTCCGTAAAGGGCTCAATACAGGGATCTATAGGGCTCCTTCAAGGGATCTATAGGGTTTAGGGTTTAGGGTCCACTTAGAGGATCGTGGGACTTAGTAAGCAGGGTACAAGTACCTGAATTAGGGTTATCAGTAGATATAATCATAGCTACTTTACGTACAACCCTACTTACGAAGTCCCCTGATCCTCCAAGTAGGGTTTAGGGCTTCACGGTGCAAGGCTGGGGTCTGGGTTTGGGGTTTAGCGCTTTGGGGTGTAGGGTTCGTGCTTTAGCCGGTGCCATCGAATGACTGTAGTACAGTAGGGGCCTTAACAAGTAGAAAATGTTATACCTACACCGGGACTACAACGGAACAATATCAATAGTCATCCCGACCTCTATAGTAGTGGATAGGAGTAGGAGTAGAAGTAGCAGTAGGAGTAACTTGCCGCCTCTTCGTGTCAGCAACAGCGGCAGGAGAAAAACCGGTAGGAACAGAAGCAGCAGGCGTAGAAGCAGAAGATGAACCACACCTAATTCCTTCTGAAGCTAGGGTTTAGGAGTTTAGGGGTTTAGGGGACTTAGGGGCTTAGGGGTTCAGGGGTTTAGAGGTTTAGAGGTTTAGGAGTTTAGGGTTTGGGGTTTAAGGCCTTGCAACCGATGCCACGACATCGATCCCACCACCGTGACCAGCAACAACAACACCACAACCCGAAACGCAAAGCCTCGACACCCTGAACCCGAAACCATAATCCTTGAAATCTAAACCTCAAACTGAGACCCCAAAGAAAAAAACCCAACAACAACAACAACAAAAAAAAAACAAAAAAAAACTTCGAAGAGCCTCGGTTTGACTCAGAATCTCCGGCGCTGGGTCCGGCGGGCTCTGCGAGACCTGGTCTAGGGGTTTAGGGTAGCGCATTGGGCTTAGAGGCTTAGGGGTTTAGGGCGTGGGGGTTTAAGGTTCAGGGCTCGAGGTGTTGAGGCTTTTTCCAACAGATCGTTACATCACCTAAGGGCCCTTTACGAGTTGGGTACAAGAAGATCCTTCCAGGGAAGGCTCTCGCGGTGTTGAGGTCTTCTGTGCTGAGATGGTTTAATAGTTACTATGGTTTACAATAACTACTATGCTCTATAGGCGTCAGAAGAGGCTTAAGACTTGAGAATGTCGCCGTGAACTTTCGTGCCGGTGAGGGCTGCATATTAGGCGGTACATGGCTCCCCAAATTGATCTGTGCGCACGCACTGGGGCTTGTAATTTGTTCACACGCCAGGCCTGAAATCTTAAACTCCAAATAAGAAACACTCAAGCTCTAAACCTTGAAACTAAACTCTAAACCTTGAAACTTGAAGCCTAAAGCCCTAGGCCGCAAGGTTGGGGTGACTTTCTATATTATAAAGCAGTCAAGCCCCTGTACTATGCCGTTCTCTGGGCCTAAAGATCTACATAGCCCTGTTGCAAAAACCACAAACCCCATTACAAGCCCTTCAAACTACCCTATAAACCCCAAAACAATCAGCACCACCTTCTAGAGCAAAACCCAACAACAGGCATCAATACCAGCGGGGCTTAACGGCCTAAAGCTCGAAACTCTCGAAAGACGTTTAAAAAAGGAGCCATCGCAATCCAATAGCCTAACCGGCTATGGCGCAGAGTCTCCGAAGAATAAGGGTACCGTCTTTTGGTGTCCTTATAATAAGGATCCTACGATTTAAGGTACGCTATTAGGGTCCCCTAACCCTAAGCCGTAAATCCCACCTGGGCCGGGCCCCGGCCGGCAGGCAAAGGCTGCAGCGAAGCCTCGGCGACTTGGACGTTGGAGGCAGCAGCAGGATGAGGGTCAGTACGGTTTGATGATATAATTTCCAGGGTTCCTTTCAAGGGATCTATAAGGGTACCTTTATATAAGGGGTTCCTTTAAGGGATCTTTCGGGTTTTAGGGTTTAGGGTTTAGGGTTGATGATAGGACCCTAAACTATGGGGATTATGGTATATTCCTTCTTATGGGTAATGCAGGATTTCTATCATCAACCGTAGGACCAGTAGCCCTAAACCCTGAAACCCTAAAAACCCTAAGTAGCAGCAGTCGTCGTCGCAGTGGCCCTGAACCCGAAGCCTCAAACCCTAAACCCGAAAACCCTAAGGCAGTAGTAGTAGTAGTAGTAGTAGTAGTAGTAGTAGTGGTAGTCGTCGTCGTAGTAGTAGTAGGAGTAGGAGTAGGAGTAGGAGTAGGAGTAGGAGTAGTAGTAGTAGTAGTAGTAGTAGTAGTAGTAGTAGTAGTAGTAGTAGTAGTAGTAGTAGTAGTAGTAGTACCCTACGCGCCTTCATTTGATCGTGGGTCCAACTGCTTCAGGAGGATGGCAGTAGTAGTAGTAGTAGTAGTAGTAGTAGTAGTAGTAGTAGTAGTAGTAGTAGTAGTGGTGGTCGTGGTGGTCGTGGTGGTCGTGGTCGTAGTCGCCCTCAGCCCTAAGCCTGATCAAAGCCCTAAACCCTAAAACCCTAAACAGCAGTGGTCGTCGTCGTCGTAATCTGCGTTTGGAAAAGACAGAGAACGACTAGGAGGTGCTTTTTAAAGCCTTTGAAAATATTAGTAGGTAAGATCCTCTTAAGCCCAAGAAGAGCAAATATAAAAATGTCCCAAAGCACTACCTGGACGCGAAAGCTAGTAGTCCTTATAGACCCCTTTAAAGGAACCCTTATAGTAGCTCTTATGGACCCCTTTAAAAGTAAAGACAGAGAACGAGAAAGTTGCAGCAGAGTGGCTCCCGCAGCCGGGCTCCGGTTCTTCGAGGTAGGTCTGGGACCTAAGCGCGGTGGCGAAGGACTTAGGGCTTACTGCTTCGGGCTCTTGGGGGTTTTAGGGTTTCGGCCTTTTGGGGTTTAGGGTTTAGGGCTTAGTACTTCGGGCTTTTGGGGTTTAGGGTTTCGGGTTGTCTTTTTAAGGTGCAGGGTTTCGGGTTTAGGATTGAGGGTTTCGGGTTAAGGGTTTAGGGTGGCTTTATAAGAGTTCTAATTACAGGGCCTCATCAAGGGGACAGGGAACTGTCCTCAAGCTCGGAGCGAATGCTGCCCAATGGATTGAAGCTCTCAACCCAGAGACTCCAATATCCCGTAATTAAGGAATATACCTTAAATGCCTTAAATTATAATGGGGATCCCAAATATATACCTTAAACCCTTTAATTCAGGAATATGGCCTAAATCATAATTTGAATCACTTTATAATTTAAGCTATACTCCTTAATTAAGGGGTATTGGGCTGTCTGGGAACCCGGGAGGAAGCACAGGCCACCGCCGTGGTGCCCACGAAATCGTTGCATGCATTCCGCAGCCTGACCTCGAGATGGCAAGTCAGCGGGATTTGACGCCGACGGAACTCGTTCCACCCATGGGAAGTGTGGATAAGCTTCGTCCCAGCTGTGGAATACCGAAGATAGCGCCTGCATAGAAGGCACACCTGAAACTACCCGAATCATGGAGAACCTTGCAGCTTCATTGTCCACAAAATAGAAACACTTCCTTCCAGAGAGGCGAGTGCAAAGCATGTAACGAACGCAAACCACCGCCGCAAGCTCCGCTTGGGAAATGATTTGTTCATCCGGATATCTCTGCCAGGACTCGACAAGCCTCGAAGGAAGAGAGCCATCAAATATCGAGGGATGCCCGCCCAGGGTGTGAAACACTACCGCTCCGATCGTAGCCTTCCCGCCTTCATAGGCAGCGTCTACTCGGGCTTCATAAGAGCTCTATGAATCCCCCTAAACCCTAAACCCTAAACCCTAAACCGTAAACCGTATAGTCTATGAAGGTTTAGGTTGGGGCTGTTTGGGCTGCTTGTGGGGTTTAGGGTCTTGCGATTTAGGACTTGGGGCTCTGGGCTTAGAGTTTCGGTTTAAGGTCTGGGTTTAGGGTTTAGGGTTTAGGGCCTAAAGTTTAGGGTTTAGGGCTTCAGGGTTTGAGGTGTGTTCGAGTCGTTTGGTGCAGACCCACCTTGTATAGGGCTTGTAAGTCTAGGTGGTTCCCAGACAGCCCAATACGCCTTAATTAAGAAAAAGGGCCCGAATTCAAACGTGATTCATATTATGGTTTAAGCCATATTCCTGAATTAAGGGGTATTGGGCTCTCTGGGGTTTCAGGGTTCAGGCATAGCGGCTTGGAAATACGGCCCTGCGGAAAAAAGCCTGTCTGAGCGTTGTGAACCTTCGATCCAAGTCTCTGCTCATTACCCAGACCCCTGGGAGGATCTAGAAAGTAGGGTTTAGGGGTTTAGGGTTTAAGGTTTGGGGGTTTAGGGATTTAGGGTTTAGGGGTTTAGGGTTTAGGGGTTTAGGAGTTTAGGGTTTAGGGTTTAGGATGTAGAAAGTAGATCCCCTAATTTGGGGCCCTATACTACCAAGGGCACTTTATAGGAACCCCGATGAAGGGATCCTCCCGGGGGTCTGGGTACCTATTTACTATGTCGATAGTTCTCTAAATCAGATATCGTACCCAGAGCGCCCAATACCCCCTTAATTAAGGAATATAGCTTAAATCATAGTATGAAGCCCTATATAGTTTAAGCCATATTCCCTAGTTAAGGGGTATTGGGCTCTCTGGGTACTTGTCTGGGACGTAGATTGGGACCCTGCTTTAGAGAACTAGCCATGCCACGGTCCAACCCGGAACCCTACACCCTAAAACCCTCAACACCCTAAACCCTAACACCCCAACACCCTACACCCTAACGCCCTAACTTCCTAAAACCTAACAGCCTAACATCCTAGACCCTAACACCCCGAACCCTAACACCCGGACACCATGAACCCTTAAACCCCTAACACGCTAAACTCTAAAGTCCTATAGAACCCGTATGGATCCGCTACAGAACCCTCAAACGAACCACGAAGTCCCCTTAGAACTAGCCATGTCTCCTAAAACCCCCTAAGTGCCATGAACCCTAAACCCTAAACCCCAAACCGTACACCTAAAAGCCCCGAACCCCTAAACCCTTAACAGCCTAAACCCTAAACCCAAACCCCCAAAGACCCAAAAGCCCTGAACCCCTAAAACCTCCTTGACCCCCTAAACCCAGAAACTCCAACATCCCTTAATTAAGGAATATGTACCTTAAATTATAATAGGACCCCTAATATGATTGAAGGTATGTTCCTTAATTAAGGGATATTGGAGTCTCTGGGAAGCCCTCCAAGTGTCATGCCCAGTGGCCCGTGGAAGGCCCAGTGGCCGAGACGGCGGGCCGGGGTGGCGGGTAGGCGCTGCACGCGCCGCCGTCCCCTTTCATGGGCTTTAGGGGTTCCTTTAAGGGCTCCTTTAAGGGATCCTTTCAGGGCTCCTTTAAGGGATCCTTCTGAGGGATCCTTCGAAGGGTTCCTTTTAAGGGTTTCAAGTGGCGTTCCTTTAAAGGTTCTGCAAGGGCTTCTTTCAGGGTCTTCTAAGGTTCTATATGGGAGTTTCCGAAAATATCCTTAATATAAGGGCCCCAAGATAACACACCCCTTGTTTTCGGAAACTCCCATATAGAGGATCTGGGGACTTATTAAATGGGGCTGGTTATGGCTATGGCATGGGATTCGAGGCTTTGGGCTTCGAGGTTTGGAGTGCGATAGGAGCAATATGGGGGCCCTCATAACTGGAATAGGGTTTTAGGGGCCCCTTATACCTATATCTATGATAAGGACCCCCCAAAATATATAGTAGAATGGGTGATGATTGAGGCCCCTATAGTATGACATTCACTACAAAGTACACATCAAGGTTTCGACGCCGTTTCCGAGTCGCAGCTTGACCGAAATCCTTATTCCTCAAACCCGTATTTGAGCCTCTTCAGCACTGCACCATGGAACCCTTAATGAAACCTTATGAAGGACCCTCGAAGGGATGTATAAGATTTAGGGTTTAGGGTCTACTTAGAGGATCATTGGGATTTAGTAACAGCTAGAAGTACCTGATTTAAGGTTATAAGTAGATAAAACTATAGGTACCTTGTTTAAAACCCTCCTTACTAAGTCCCATGTATAGTTACCTTACTTAAAACTCTACTTACTAAGTCCCATGACCCTCCCAGTGAAGCCTACACCAATCCTTTAAGTCTGAGTTAGGCTGCTTATAACACTACTTATAACTAAGTCCCGTGATCCTCCAAGTATACCAGAAAGCAACACTAACCCCTGGAAGACCCTTACAGAGTCCTTATACCAGCTCTTGTAAAGCTCTGAAGACTCCTTGTAGATAGATCCTTGTGTAGACTCCCAAAACAACCCAAACCAAATTGCAAAACATGCGATACGGATAAAGATATAGATGTAGATACAGATGCAGATAGAGACACAGACACAGATACAGGTAGAGATCGAGATTGAGATAGAGATATGTAGGGATCGAAACGTAGATATAGATACTGATATAGACATAGAGATAGATGTACGTGTAGACATAGAAATAAACATAGACATAGATACACATATAAACCTAGACATTTTGGCACATGTAAAATGCAAAACCTAACGTAAAACCACACGGGTGTCCTTCTCGACTGCGAGGTTTCGTAGGCGAGTGGGGCAGGGCCTCGCAAGATTGCGCTTGTCTTAACCCTCATAATTTCCCCTCGGGTGCGGGATGGTCTTGCATCAGGGTTTAGGGTTAAGACCTTGGGATTTTAGGGTTTAGGGACAGCAAAGCACAAACCCTAAACCACAGACCCCAAGCAATAGCTTAAAACTCGAGAATAAAACCCAAAGCCCTAGGCCCTAAACAACGAAACCCCGAACTCTAAACCTGCCAGGAACTCGGAGGCAGGGTCGCGGCCAGCTCCCGTGCTATGCACTCCCGTAGTCCAAGTCTACCTGTAACCCAACAGACCTATCTTTGGAGGCTTCCCAGACAGCCCAATACCCCTGAATTAAGGAATATGGCTTAAATTATAAAGTGATTCATATTATGATTTAAGCCATATTCCTCAATTTCCTTATAGAACCCCTTATAGATCCCTTTAAGGAGCCCTTTAAGGAACCCTTAGGCCTCTGGCTCATTATGAAACCGAAAGGTTCCATGCGCCTGTTGTCGTGCAGGAACCTGGTACCCAGAGACTCCAATACGGTTGATGATATAAATCCCAGGGTTCCTTTAAAGGGATCTATAAGGGTACCTTTCAGGGGCTCCTTTAAGGGATCTGAAGAGTTTTGAGGTTTAGGGTTGATGATATAAATCCTGCATGACCTTAAGGGCCCTAGACTATGGAATTTATGGTATATTCCTTATTATGGGTCATGCAGGATTTATAACATCAACCGTATCCCTTAATTAAGGAATATTCTTTGCATCATATTAGGGATCCTACTATAATTTAAGGTATGTTCCTAAATCAAGGGATATTGGAGTCTCTGGGTAAGAGGCTCCCCTTTATCCTCAACCCTAAACCATAAACCCTACCAGAGGATTCATACCTTGCAGGGTTCCTTAACCCCAAACCCTAAACCCTGAACCCTAAACCCTAAAGCTTAAACCCTAAACCCTGAACCCTAAACCCTAAACCCAAAATTCTAATCACTAAAGCCCTTCGAGCAGACAAGGTCGCGCACCCGAAGCTCGGATCGGCTCCCGCTGCTTGAGCCTGGGAAGATGATGCCGTTTAGGGGTTAGGGCTTCGAGGTTTGGGGCGTTTAGGGGTTAGGGGTTTGGGTTTAGGGTTCAGGAGTTCGGGATCAGAATTTGGTTAGGGGTTACGGCTTCGGGCGTTTAGGGGTTAGGGGTTATGGTTTAGGGTTCAGGAATTAGGGATCAGAATTTGGTTAGGGTTCAGGGGTTTTGGGGGTTTAGGGGCTAGGGTTTCGGAGGTAGGGGTTATCGTTTAGGATGTACCGGTTAGGGGTTAGGGGTTGTACGGTTTAGAGTGTAGGAGTTAGGGGTTAGGCTTTAGGGGGCGTAGGGCTTAGAGGGACAATCCTCTTGCAGGGCGTGGGGTTTTAGAATTTGGGTGGATTGAAACCTTTTTGCATTCAGGGTTTGAGGAGCTCCTTGGCGGTCCGGGAAAAGGAATCATGGACTCTCGTGGCGCGCTACTGCTGGAGCCCATGCCTTTATTGCGTTGCATCTGGTGCTAAAACCTACCCAAACCAGACATAATTTCCTCATATTTCCTCCATATGTTATGCTTGTGTGTTTGTTCGATCCCTGTATTTGGGCTACGGGATCTTCAGGGTTTCTCATGTTCCTACCTGCCTTCCTACCTACCTACCTACCAACCTACCGCCACTACCACTACCACTACCAGTACCACTACCACTACCACTACCACTACCACTACCACTACCACTACCACTACCACTACCACTACCACTACCACTACCACTACCACTACCACTACCACTACCACTACCACTACCACTACCCCTACCACTACCACTACCACTACCCCTACCACTACCACTACCACTACCACTACCACTACCACTACCACTACCACTACCACTACCACTACCACTACTACTACTACTACTACTACTACTACTACTACTACTACTACTACTACTACTACTACTACTACTACTACTACTATACTGCTACTGCTACTACTATTGCTACTGCCACCATTACTACCACTACTACAACTACTACCACCCGCACAATCACGATCACGACCAGTTGGTGGTAGTAGTTGGTTGCAGCTGGGGGTCGTTGTCACGAAACAGTAATAGCGGCAGTGATCTTGATTGACAGCTCCAAACAAACTGTCGCCCAGGCACGCGGTCGAAGCCGGCGGCGAAGAAGTCGCAGCGAGGGTGCCGCTTCGTCCGACATTCCGCACGTGATGCTTCGCAGTGTTGTTCTTATCGGGGTTCAGAGTTTTGGAGTAAGGTTTTCCGATTGGGGGGGGTGATGTCTAAGGCTTCCCGGTGCATGCCAGAGGCCGAGGAACTTTGGACTTTGGGGTGTCAGGCTTTAGGCTTTACCAGGATTCCGGAGCTGCCCTTCTTCAGATTAAAGGTTTGGGATTCCAGATTTTCAAGCTTGGCATGTGCGAAGCTGGGCACGTTGAAGGGAAGCTCAATGCAGAACAGCATGATTTCTATGCGTCTATGACGTGCAAGATCCCCCGGCACTGCAAGCTCAGGCCTCTTAAAGACTCGGGTTTTAGTTTTGTTAAGGGTTTAGGGTTTAGAGTTTTGGTTCAAGGTCCGAGATTAAGCACCTCTTCCTCAGAGCCAAAAGGAGCAGACACGCTACGCTTGATGTGCTGTCGCCTACAGTAACTGAAGTTGAAGTTGGCAGCAGCCCATGCCCAAGAGGAGCATGGCCAAAAGCCCTAAAGTCTTCATGCCATCTATGCTGAAATCCAACTCGGGTTTACTCGGGTTTAGGGCTTCGGGGAAAAACCCTACCCGGAATCCTGAACCCCAGAACACAAGATGCTTCTGGAAGCTTTTGGGCTGACTGCAGAAGGTTACCGTGTGCCAGGAACGATCTTTGCGCCCTTTGCACATGAGCTGTGCCGGGGGGCTACCATCTACCCACCCTGATCTTGCTCCTACAGTGAAGCTTCAGCCCCTTCAGTCTAGCGCCAGGCGTGCAAAGGCCACAGCGGACAGCAGAGTCAGCGGGAAGAACACGCATCGCTCAAAGTTCGTCTTGGCAAGGGCATTCCTTGGACGCTGCACTGGAGGGTACTGCTTTCGGTCTTCGGCAGGCGTTAACAGTTGAAGTCGGGCTTTGGGTTTAAGGCTTCGACATTCTTAGTCTCAGGTCTTGCGGTTGATCTCCGATGCGCTCTCTTAGAGACTGCAGAAGCTTCCCTGAAGCAAAGTGCAGGGAGCCTAAAGACCAAGACCTGTGTCTTGAGTTCACGGATTTCGTAGTGTTTGGAATTCATTTCATTATTCCACCGGTACGACTAGCGCTACCTAACACATTCTGATCCAAAGACCCTTAACTCTGAACCCTGAATCCCTAAACCCCAAACCCCTAAAACCGAAACCACTCTTTGTTATATTGAACTGTACCTACCGAGGCTCCCCACGGTGTTGCACGCGAAGAGACCGCAGAATACGGCGCACAAAGCTCGAAGCACCGATGCAGGCAGGCAAGGGCACCTCAACACAAAAGGCTAAACCAAAAAGATTTACCCTGAACCGTAAATCCCAAACCCTACACCCTAAACCCTAAACCCTAAAGCCTAAACCCTGACCCTCCAAACCCAAAAAAAACAAAGTCTAAACCCTTAACCCAAAACCTAAACCCCAAAACTCTAAAACCTAAACCCTAAAACCCTTAAGCCTTAAACCCTAAAAACTCTAAAACCCTGAAACCCTTAAACCCAGAACCCTACACCCTACAGCGCAAAGTGCCGACCTTCGGAGTGGGCGACTGGAGGTGTTGCGCTTGTTTACAATCTTAGGGCTTGCACCAACCTCCTCTTAGGGTTTAGGGTTTAGGGTTTAGGGTTTAGGGTTTAGGGAACTCTGGATCCTAAACCCTAACTTCTAGACTCTAGATCCTGAACCGTTCCGGGTTTAGTGTTTAGGGATTTGAACCCTGTTAGACTTACGATGAACCAGGGCTGCCTTGTTAGACTTACTCTTGGGTGATAAGGCTTAGAGCGTTTAGAGAGACGGATCTCCAAGGCTCTTGAAACTGTACTGGTTTAGGGTTTAGGGTGTAGAGTGAAACCCGATCAATCCTAAACCCTAAACCCTAAACCGTAATAACCCTAAACCCTAATAACCCTAAACCCTAATAACCCTAAGCCCTAATAACCCTAAACCCTAATAACCCTAAACCCCAACAACCCTGAACCCTAAACCCCGATCACCAGCAGGGCGACGCATTCAACCATCCACCCCGGGTCAGCACCAGGAGCAACATGAGCAGGTTGAGGGACACAGAGATCGCCTCGAATGTGTACATCTCGTCCTTTTGAGGCTCGAGGGTTTAAGGGTTTAGGGGTTTAGGAGGGGTTTAGGAGTTTAGGGGGTAAGGAGTTTAATTTAGAGGTTTAAGGGTTCGGGAATTTAGAGTTTGGCCGCGCGAACTCTTGCGCGTGTACCGGAGGGGCAGCTTAGATCACAAAGGTCGGAGTTCAAAGTCAGGGAATAGTCCGTCGTAGGAAACCTAAACCCTTAGGGCTTTCTTAAAGTGCTCGGGCGCCTGCTCGCTGCTAGGATGATCCTTTGTCTACAACTGCTAGGTTGAGGGTTTAGGGGTTCAGGGTGAGGGTTCGGGTTAAGGGCGTAGGGATTGTCTGTTGCTTTCTTCTAGGTGAAGCACCCTTCTTACCTATCCATGTTTCAACATCCCCTGGAACCGCACATTCCCCTCGAGCACGATAAGCATGATAACAGAGACACCAGAAACCTTGAGCAGCAAGGTTGGGTAGTGACTCCATAAACTGTCTATAATAGGGCTACTATTAGAGGCCTTATAGTGATTTATTCAAGTGTCACTCAGTGGGGGCAGTATCCAAGGTTTAGGGTTCAGGGCTTGCGGTTGTTTGCAGCCCTTGCTCCTTGCTGTTCAGCTGGCCGCCCCACACGTAGCGATAGTCCACCTGCACATCTCACAAGGACCCTACGCCTCACCTCAAGTCGTGCGCGGAGAAAAACATGCCACCCTAAACCCTAAACCCTAACCCAGCCCCGAAACCTTAACCGTAACCCCTGAAAACCGAAGCCTAAACCGTGACCCCTAAATACATCCGCCTCATCTGACGAAAAGCCTGTTGACCTCACGAAAACTGGTAAAACAAAGTCTGCACAACGTAGATCCCGTCCCTTAAATTCTAGGGATTATGGTAGGTAACCGACGACAGGGCTCGGCTCATACAGATGAATAGGGGGTCCACATTCGTTATGATCCTAAAGCCCCATGTTCTCCAAAGCCACTCTGCAGCCTGAAACCTCTTCAACCCTAAACCCGTGAAGCTGTAGGAGCCGAACCCTGAACCCTAAACCCTAAACCCTAAAACCCTAAACCCTAACCCCCTAAACCCCAAACCCCTAAACCCTAAACAAATCTCTAAACCCTAAACCCCTAAACCCCTAAACCCTCCTAAACCCCAAAATTCTGAAGGCCTCGAGAGTTCAGGGCTTCAGAGCTTTCGGGGGCGTTCAGAAGTTACCTTTGGTCGGGTCGGGAGCCTCCCACAAGGTTTAGGGTTTAGGGCGTAGGGCTTTAGGGTTCAGGGTTCAGGGCTTAGGGTTTAGGGTTGAGGGCTCAGGGCTTAGGGCTTTGGGCTTAGAGTCTGGAGCCTGCCACAAGGCCGGAGCTCTGGATATCCAGACTGAGCTTCTGCGGCATAGTGCAGACCCCTGTTTGCTGAAACCCCCCGTTTCTGAAAAGCACAATGTACCCAGGGACTCCAAGATCCCTTACTTAAGGAATATTCCTTAGATTAGGGATCCTAGCATAATTCATGGAGTATTCCGTCTTTAAGGGATATTGGAGTCATTTTAGTCTCTGGATAACTCGAAACCTTACATACAGGTCCTTCGGATACTTAAATATTGAAAGTATCCTTGGCAGGAGAACAAACACTGACACTGCAAGCTCCGTGTACAAACTCCAAAGCCCCAAGGCTTCATCTCGAAACCCCCATGAGCCCTCTAAACCCCTAAACTCCATACTGCAGCACAGTACGGAATGCTACATTGCATTCTTTCGGCCTGCCCCACCGGGAACCGTCCCTAAACCCTAGGCCCTAAATACTCAACCCTAAACCCTAAGCCCTAAACCCGGCCCCCACCTTTCCCGTCAAGATCAGGGCATGGTAGGTCAGGGACACACACATCATCACCACCAAGCCTTGGCTCTTCTGTCTGGCTCTTAAGAGGGAGTGGGGGAATGGATCGCCAAAACGGTCCTGCACTCCTCAATGTGCCAAGGAATCCATCCAGATTAGGAAACCTGCCGGCTCAAAAAAGAACAAACGGCACAACTTTCGAAACCGAGCGCAGAAGAGTGATGCTAGGTCTGCATGTTGCTGTTGGGAAGCGGTCATTACCTCTTTTCCAAATCATCGAGCAGCCACTGCCAACGGAACAAACCTGAACCCTGAGACTTGAAACCCTAACCCGAAATCCTAAACCGTACTTGAAGGATCATGGGACTTAGTAAGTAGGGTTCTAAGTACCTTAATTAGGGTTATAAGTAGCTATAACTATAGTTACCTTACTTGCAAGCCTACTTACTAAGTCCAATGATCCTCTAAGTAAGCTCTCGACCCTTGATCATACTAATCCTCAACCGATCGCAGAGCCCTGGACACTCTTTAGGGCATTAGGGCAGCTTTAGGCCATGTTCTCGCTGTCGCGGGCCACCGAGCTGCAGAAAAGCTTGAAAACCCCGTAACTTGGAAACCTTACACTCGAATCATAGCAGTAAAGCTCGTATTTGGCCAAGAATCAAACCTGTTTGAACCCTGATAGACCCTGACACAGAACCCCAGTAGAACTCCTGCACTTATACTGATGATACGGCATATACGTGCCCCTGGCGTACCCGTATCAATTTAGGCCAACCTTTGCAACTGTAAGTACATGGACTCTGGACAACTCTACCGATCATGTCCTACTAAACCTCTCCAATACATCTTCAACGAACCCTAGAAACCCTAAACCCTAAACCCTAAACCCTAAACCCTAAACCCTAAACCCTAAACCCTAAGACAGGAACCTCAAGACCCATAAGGTCCAACCTTCATAAAACCCGTCAAAAGACCCCTTGACGGAACCCCTAGACATCCTCTTAAAAGGATCCCTTAAAGATGCCCTTTAAGATCCCTGATAGATCCCATTTTTTAAGAGAGCCCATTAAGATACGTCGCCTTTGGCCGCCGCGCCGGGGCTGAGCCACTTCCGTACCATGCAACCGTCGGTGCGCTCGTCGTTCGAGGATGCCTTTGGTCTGGGCCCATAAGGTTTAGGGTTCACGGTTTAGGGTTTTAAGGTCCCGACAGAGCCCAATACCCCCTTAATTAAGGAATATACCTGAAATCATAAGATTAAGGCCCCCTATAGCTTAACGGTATAATCCGTAAATCAAGGGGTATTGGGATCTTTTGGGTTTAGGGTTTAGGGTCTCGGGCCTCCTAAGGTTAAGTGAGTGACAGCTTCTTAGGGTTTTGATTTGAGGGCTCGATATAGGGTTTGGTATGAGGGGATTGATCTGTTTGAACGGTCATGGAAGTGTTTGTCCTAAGTTCCCGGATGTTAGGATGTGGATTCTGAGTTTGAGGGTTTAGGGTTTTGACGTGAGGGTCCGTAGGGTCCGTTCCTGATCTGCGGGCTGGGCTTAGGGTTGAGATTTGCGAGTTCAGGGCTCAGGGTTCGGGAGGCTTGGAGTGTTTTGCTTCAGCAATGCTTACCCAGACGCTGCTATTTGAGGACCATTGCCAAAGGATCGAACCGCTTGATTATAGTATACCCCGAAACCTAGTCCAATGATGCAGGGCCCTAAAACCTGACAAGTCCCTGTGAATCAAGCCTTTATGTAACCTATATCGCCCTTTCTCTTTGCCAGGATCCCCCATAGATCCCGTAGATCTCCTATATCAAGTTTCAGGGGACCAAGGACCCAAATGCCCCCTCCCTATCCTAAACGCTGAGCGCTAAACTGGCCCTAAACCCTTCAAACAGACTCTAAACTTGGCCCTCCGGCAGCACCGTCGGGGTCTTGCTGCCCGTCCTCCAAGAGCTGTCCATCCTTGCGCGCTTTCAAAGAGCTCATCGCGGGACAGCGCTGACGGATCCGTCGGCAAGAGGATAAAACCCCAGCCCAACAAGCACCCCCAAACACCGAAAAATCAGAATGTGTACTCAGATACCCGACAACCCCAAAATAAGCACATACCCCAAGATCCTTAAACCCTAAACCCTTAACCCTTAACCCTAAACCCTAAACCCCTAAACCCTAAACCCCTAAACCCTCAACCCTAAACCCTCGAGCCCAAAAAGAAGCCTAGAGACTCTGAGGCTCTTGAGCCCAAGCCAGTCGCCGGCTCGGCTGCCGTAGGGTTCAGGGTTCAGGATTCAGGGTTTAGGGGTTTGGGGTTTGGGGTTTGGGGTTAGGGTTTTGGGGTTTGGGTTTGGGGTTCAGGGTTTAAGGGTTTAGGGGTTTGGGGTTTAGGGTTAAGGGTTCTGGGGCTTAGGGTTTGGGGTTTGGGGTTCAGGGTTTAAGGGTTTGGGGTTTGGGGACTGGGGTTAGGGTTTTGGGGTTCAGGGTTTGGGGTTTGGGGTTCAGGGTTTAGGGCTTGGGGTTTGGGGTTCAGGGTTTGGGGTTTGGGGTTTGGGTTTAGGGTTTAGGGTTTAGGGTTATGGGTTTAGGGTTTAGGGTTATGGGTTCAGGGCTTGGGGTAGTTTCAGGTTCAGGGTATGACATGAGAGTGCATACAGATGTAGCTACACCATGCATGTGTACATGGGCACACATACTGGACAGATAGACAGACAGACAGACAAATACACCAGACGGAGAGAGACAGATGGACAGATGGATGGATGGATAGATTCACATGGATAAACAGATAGATAGGTAGACAGATAGGCAGGTGGACAGCCAGACAGCTAGACGCATAGACAGTTTTATCATACAAACATACACAACTGTTTTACATAGAATCACAGCAATATTCAGTGCACCCCAGCGGACGCCCCTTTTTTGCGATCGGCTTTGCATCCTCACCACCTCAAAGGTTGCAGAGATCGTGCAGGGGGACAGAGCTTTAGGGCACCGGGCCCTTATCGGGGTTCACAAGGCTTGACATCTGTAGGTTCTTCTAAGATTTTGTCGTGGTTCAGGGTATACCTGTAGCCGAAGAGGCCAACCTTTTTAAGGAACTATATATACGAAACATAATAAGGAACCCTAAAAGGGTAGGTCTTTCCGGCTACGGGTAGGGTGGGTCAGGGGGCTGAGGTTTAGGGTTCTGAGTTCTGCTATATGGCGTAATACTCAGGGTAAAGCTCTAAAAGCCCAGACTCAGAGACCCTAACTCTCAGGGTGGAGAATTTTTTTTTGCCCTTTTTTTTTTTTTTTTTGGCCCTTTTTTTTTTTTCCCCTGCCCTGGGCTCCTGGGTTCTCTGTATTTGCACAGGAAAAACAGCTCTTCTCTCGGGATTTTCTGTATTTCCACAGGAATCTCCAAGGGAAAACACTGCTTTCCTATGGATTTCTTTCGTTTCCTAAGGATTTGCTTGGTTTTTTCTGGGGAAAACACGATTTTCCTACGGATTCCGTTGTATTTCTCTAAGTTTTCTTTGGTTTTTCCTAGGAAAAAAGCTTATTTTCCTATTACCTACGGCGTTCGTGGCATTTCTTCAGGTTTTCCGAAGGAAAACATACGTTACCTAGCTTATTCCTCGGGAAAATCAAATTTTTCCTACAATTTCGCATTTAGGACGGATTTCGTGGTGTAGTTGTTGCTAGTAGTGTTGTTGTTGTTGGCGTTGTGGTTGTAGGTGTAGTATGTTGTAGTTTTAGTTCTAGTTGTAGGGATAAAAAACCCGAGGGTCAAACAAAAATCAAAGAAGGATCAAAAAATGAAAATACGGCAATTGCAGCCATTCAGCGTGATTGTTCTGTCTTTCTTACTGTGTTGTTCTTATTCCCTTGTGTTTTTTTGGGTTTGCGTTCTGTATTTCGTTCGATCATTCCTTGTCTGTCTTTCTGTGGTTGGTTCTTTCCGTTTATCTTTCTATTTTTCGATTTGTTCGTGATTTATTTCTTCCTGTCTTCCTTCCCTTGGCTAGTAGTGTTGTTGTTGGTGGCGTTGTAGTTGTAGGTGTTCTGTCTTTCTCTCCTTCTTTTTTCCTTTCTGGGTTTCTTTGTTTATGTATCTATATAGCTCTTTTTTTGCATCTTCTTTTTTATCTGCATATCTTTGTTTCTGCCTTGCTTTCTTCCTTTGTTTGTTCCTGTCCCTGTCTCTTTCTAGCTCTTTCTCTCTCTTTTTTTTAACTCTCTCTCTCTCTCTCTCTCTCTCTCTCTCTCCTTCGTGTCTTAAGTCCAAACCAAAAGCCGCGCATCGGACTTTTCGCCAGTCGCCGAGGCACTGAGCTGCTACCCTACACGTCCCTAGACCGTCTACGAACAGCCCTGCAGCTTACGTTGTACCTCTCCTTTCTTGCAGAAGCAGCAGCAGTCGTAGTATACGGACATGATCCCCCAACAAGCAAAGCTTGCAGACTGAGAAGTCTCGGACATAGTGTGGACAAACATCCCCCAATAAGCAAAGCTTACAGACTGCGATGTAAGCTGTGTAGTCCTTTAAGTTTCCGATCTTGTCTGTGTGTTCATGTAGATAGAGTATCTTGCAAGTTTCGCTTATGAACGCGAGGGAAAGTTGAGAGATGCGTGAATGAAACCTCGCGTCATGTCGCCTGTGAAAGCGCATGAGTCCTGGGGAGAAACCTCGTGGCCTCACGAGTTCCGCAACAGTGTGTATCGCATAATACGACGTAGTAAGGCACACTCATAGACTCATAGACATAAACATTAAGATTTCTATATTATACAAAATACGAAGCTTGTTGTAGAATATGTGCCTCATCCAATCACCCAGAGCTTCCACGACTCTTGAGCTGCGCCTAACGAGCACGACATGGCAGAAGTTAACACTCGTTTCTAGGCCACTGACGCGTCAGCTAGCGCATGAGCAAAGTTATAGTTTCACTGACGCGCACTGACGCGCACCGAGTCCCAGCTGACGCGGACCAGACAAATCTTAACATTTATATAAACTCCCACAGCCGGAGTTTAGAACGCCGCTCACGTATCGTTCTTCTTTATTTTCCGCGTCTTTCTTGTTCCTTTAACTATTTCTGATTGTCTTTATTACTTTATGGCCTTCCGTATTTCTTTATTTCTCTGTTTTTGTTCTTTGGTTATTTCTTCATTGTTTGTTTTGTTTTTGTTTCTAACTCTCTTTGGTTCTTTCCCTTGTGTTTTCTTTGTTCTTACCTTATAGCTTTCTTTATTTACTTAGTTCTCTATTCTTGTTTTCTTTTTTACTTGTAGCATCCTTTATTTGTTTATTTCTCTAGTTCTTGCATGGCTCTCTTTCTTTCTTTCTTTATTGATTTCTTTCTTTCGTTCCTTCCTTCTTATTTACTATATATACCATATTGATTATATATACTATATATACTATATATACTATATATACTATATACAGTATATATACTATATATACTGTATATATTATATATACTATATATACTATATATACTATATATAGTATAGTATATATATACTATATATACTATATACATACTATATATACTATATATACTATATATACTATATATATTATATATACTACTTATACTATATATATACTATATATACACACTATATACATTATATATACATATTATATATAGACTATATATATAATATATATAAAAATACCGTATATGCTATATATACGATATATATACCAGACATAGATATATATATATATATATATATACTATATACATATATACTTTATATACTATATATATATACTATATATATACTATATATATACTATATATATACTATGTATTTATATATATGTACTATATCTACTACATCTACCATACATACTGTATACACCGTTTATACTACACATACTGTATATACTATATATAAATATATATATATACACACTCCGTCCTTCCTTCCTTCCTTCCTTCCTTCCTTCCCGCGGCAGGGCCCCTCTCTCCCTGCCTGCCTGCCTCCTTTACTTCCTTCCTTCCTTTCTTCCCTCCTTCCCTCCTTCTTCCTTCCCTCCTTCCTTCCTTCCTTCCTTCCTTCCTTCCTTCCTTCCCGCGGCGGGGCCAAAAAAAAAAAGGGCAAAAACAAAAAAAAAAAAAAAAGGGCTAAAAAAAATAGGGTCCCCCTAACTCTCAACCCTCCCGCAGACCCCATCCTCCCCAAAAAATGCATGCCGCAGTAAGGCCACTAAGCAGTTCCATCAGAGCATCCCTATTCGAAGCTATGTCCTCCCTTCATAGAGCTTTATTTTGCTGGTACATGAGAGTTTCAGAAAACGTGGTACCCGCATGTAGACACGAAATAATCAGCTCCTCAGCGGCCGGACCCCTTAGGGTACCCCACAATGCCTCGAAAAAGTCTAAATTTCTACAGCAAGCAGAACCCAAAAGCCCTAAACCCTTGAAACCCCGAAAGTCGCAAACAAAGCAAAACCTAAACCATCCTCCTGCACAAGCACATTAAAGAAAAACTTACCTTCAGCTAGACCTAAGAGTAACCTAGGAATGAAAAGGGTGCCCTTTTTGGCTTAAAAGGGGGGCTATAAGGGAACCTGAACCCTAAAAAAGGGAATAAGGGCTTACTCTGAGTCCTAGAGAAAGTAGATCCCCTAATTGGGGGCCCTATACTACCAAGGGTACTTTATAGGAACCCCGATTAAGGGATCCTCCCGGGGGTCTGGGTACCTATTTACTATGTCGGCAGTTCTCTAAGTCAGATACCGTACCCAATACCCCCTTAATTAAGGAATATAGCTTAAATCATAGTATGAAGCCCTATATAGTTTAAGCCATATTCCCTAGTTAAGGGGTACTGGGTCCTAGTCAGGAACCCTAGGCCTGAAGAACTCTCCGGAGAGCTTTCCAGAACCGACCCGTCACAAATCACAACAACCCAGACCCCCGGGAGGATCCAAAAAGTAGATCCCTTAATGGGGGATCCTATAAAATACCCTTAGTAGTATAGAGCCCCAAATTAGGGGATCTACTTTCTAGATCCTCCCGGGGGTCTGGGAACAAGCATACGCCAACTTTGATAGCACCCTAACGGCAACTCTACGAAAACCTCAAACCCAGAGATTTTTTAGAAAAACAGAGCTCTGAACCTTAAAGCCCTGCACCTTGTATAACAAATAAAGCTCAAGAGCCTTAATATATGAGTCCGTAGATCCCTATAGGGTATATTACACAGCCAACCCTGAACGGCTTCTGAGCCAGCCCGCATCCGCTGACGCTTCGGATCTCCCGCCTTGCGCTTCTTCTTCGGGGTTTTAGGCTCTTTAGTTTTGGGCCTTGGCACTTAGAGTTTTTAGGGCTTTTTAAAGCTTTTGGAATTTATTTAGGGTTTTAGGCTCTTTGGTTTTGGTGTTGGGCATTAGGGTTCAGGGCCTTAGGGTTTACGGTTTAGGGTTTGGGCTGTAGGTTTAGGGCCACTTAGGGCATCAACATTTTGCGAGTCCTTCATGCTTTTGGCGAGGGGGGTCCTACACCCTAAACCCATGTCCTTCGCAAAATCCAAAGCCGCCAAACGAAATCCCTTAGAATCCCTTCCATTCCGCCGAACGTGCAAAGATAGCTCGAAAACAGCAATCCTGGTGCGCCAAACCCTCAACGCCAACGAAGCCTGAGCCTGAAACCCTCAAAGAGTCCCAGAAGCTCCGAAAGGCGTGGAACATCAGGGTGCAGAACTACGGTTTAGGGTTTAGGGTTCAGGGTTTAGACTTCAGGGTTGATGCCAAGTTTAGAGTTTAGGGTTCAGGGTTTAGTGCATTTAGGGTTTTGGGGTTAAGGGCTTAAGTTTACGCTGTAGGAACCCTAAAAACCTTAGGGCCTCAACACCGAACACCACGAGTACTTTTTGGGTTTTACTAGCACAGAATTTCTAAAATAATCATTCCTGAAGGACACTATAGAAGTTCCGTTCTTCTTTAAAGACCAAAGCAGCCCCGAGCCAGAGCCCACAGAGTCCGTGCCCCCCACCTCGCCGTAGTCGCCACCTGGTCCAGACAAGCGGGTTTGTACTTGGAGGATCATGGGACTTTGTAAGTAGGGCTAGAAGTACCTGAATTGGGGTTATAAGTGGCTATAAGTATAGCTACCTTGTTTATAACCCTACTTACTAAGTCCCCTGACCTCCAAGTAGGAATTAGGAGCAGGGGGACCCTTGGGGATATAGACTCTCTCAATAAGGTCCCGAAAAGAGAGCCTCCCCTAGTACCACCTAGGACTTTGGGGCTATGAGGATCGAGGGCTGGCTTGGGGGCTTCAGGGTTTAGGGTGTAAGCTACGGGGGTGTTCTATCAAGCATACTCTAGGCTCTGTAAGGGTTCTGAAGTACACAGAGCTAAACAACTCCAGTAGGGCTTTTGGGTACGTTCTGCTTTAGTTACATCGGCACTTCGTTGGGATATTGTAAGACTAGTTCTGTCACGCTCCGACAGACGATGTAGACGGCTGTAGGGTGCTGGAAATTTGTGTTTTAGGGGCTCTACGGAGCCTTTATACCCTGCACCTGTAGAACAAACCTTTCAGAAAAACAGTCAAGGCCGCTACAGTATCCTTGGAAAGCCATCTCGAGGCCCTTATTCAAACCCATATAAAACCCTGAAGCCCGTTACTAACCCGTAAAGTCCCGTAAATCCCTGTTAACCTCTTGCCACCTCTCAACCCCAAACCCCAAATCCAAAACCCTCGAACCCAAAGACCCACCCAGAGAGCCCAATACCCCTTAATTAAGGAATATGGCTTAAATTATATAGTGCTTCGTATTATGATTTAAGCTATACTCCTAAATTAAGGGGTATTGGGCTCTCTGGGCACGATCCTTGCTGTCCACTGCCTCGACCATGATGGTGTCCTCGCTGGATTTTGGAGACGGCGGCCTCCGACGTGCAGGGGACTCGGTTTTAGGGCGCAGGGATTCCAAGTTTAATGTAACTTTTCGTAGATCTGCTTACAACCCAATATGCGGCAAGTATAACCCGACGTACTAAGTTCCATGATCCTCTGAGTAGGGTTGAAGGCTTCGGGCTCAGGCTTCGGGCGCCCGGGGAAATGGTCCACAAGATTTCCTGCCTTTGGTTAGTAGGAAATGGAGCAATGGGGTAAAATTATAACGACTATTACTACCATTCTTCCATTCCCTACTAACCAACGGTAAGATTTTGCAAAGTGCTTGAAGGGTTTAGGGTTTGGGTTTCGTGCGAAGACAACGGGAGGCTCGAAGGCTGAGGTTGTAAAGGTTGAGGGGTTTGGGGTTTAGGGTTTATGCATGCATCCAATGCGGGGCTAAGGGTTTAGGGTTGAGGGGTTTAGGGATTAGGGTTTAGGGTTGAGGTGTTCAGGGTTTAGGGTTGAGGGGTCTGGGGCTGAGGGTTTAGGGATTAGCGTTTAGGGTTGAAGGGCTTTTAGGGTTTAGGGTGTAATGGTTTGGGGGTCTGGGGTTCAGGGGTTTAGGGCTTACGGTTTGGGGTTTCAGGGTTTAGGGTTTGGGGGGGTTTGGGGCTTTCGGGTTGGGAGTTTAGGGTCTACGCTGTGGGGTTTGGGGTTTAGGGTCTAGGGTTAGGGGCTTGGAGGGTTAAGGGTCGCATATAGAGGGTAAGGTTTCACGGGTTGTGGGGCTTTCCATGCTGGGACAAAGGAGTTCGGAGGTTGGGGTATCCCAGTTCCGCTTTGCAACAGGTTTCATCAGCAGGTGCTGTGGGCAACAGCACTGGGATCCTCCGCATCACCTTCTGTGCGAACCTCGAATCACAAAATCTCAAGCTCCGCTTTCAACCTCCGACGCCCCGAAACGAAGCCAAATGCCTACAGGAGACCCTGCCCATCCTTCTAACCATCCCTGAACCCTGAACCCGAAACCCGAGTCAAGAAGCCCCGAAAGCAGTCGACCCAGTTCCTGGATGTAGTTGCAGGGGCTGGCGATCGCCCCGTGCTTCGCCTGCCATTCTCGATAACATGTTAAGCAACGACAGAGAAAAAGTATAAACTCGCATTTCATGATGGTTCCTTTGAGAAGAAAGTTTTCAAGTAGGGTACTCCAAAGCTCAGATAGGGGCAGGAGTTTTGCAAGGGTGGTAGTTTCGGTGCTACCCTAAACCCTGAACCCTAAACCCTTAACCCTAAATTAGACCCTAAACCTCGAAAACTTCAACCTTGAACCGGTTTAGGGTTCAGGGTGCAGGGTTTAAGGCTTAGGGTTTACTTAAGCCTTTCTGCCTAAACGCCCCAAAACCAGGGCTTCAGGGACCCTACGATCAAGAGTGACAGCCTTTGGAAGACCCCTGCGTCTCAGGCACTGTAGGGTTTGTAGGGCTAGGCGTGTTGATGTGAATCGGTATCTGTAGGATTTAGAGTTTGGGTTTTGGGTTTAGGTTCTTGGGATTAAGGTTTTAGTGAGGGCTTAGGGTTTGGGTTTAAGGATTTTGGGTTTTGGGTTTTAGGGCTAGCCGTTTCCGTGCAGCTTGTTGGGAATCCTTCACCCCGAAACTCCAACGAACCCTTCCACAGCCCAGTGAGACCCTTTATTCCAAAGGTAAAAGGAAGGGCCCTTAATAAGGACCCCGAGGTATATACCCTTAATATAGCTAGTATATACCGATTATAGCCCATTATAGGGTAGGGGTCCGCATTAAGGGTCCCTCCTTTTCCCCTTTGATTTGTGAAACCCTTTCGACAACGAAGCTCCCCAAGCCCCACCGCTCAAGCCCCCAAACCCCGAAACCTCGAAGCCCCCCTAAACCCTAAACCCTTAACCCTAAACCCTAAACCCTTAACCCTTAACCTTAAACCCTAAACCCGAACCAGTCTCCCCCAAAAAAACAAAAAGCTTGGCCGAGGCCTTGAAAGGAACCCTTAAAGGAGCCTCGAAAGGCTGAAAACCGAAGACTGAAACAGAGACACTGAAGGCCCAAACCTACCTGAGACCAGCCCAGGAAGGGAGCCCTAAACCCTACACCCTTGAAGACTTGAAGTGTAAACCCCCTGAAACCCCTGACGCCCCTAAACTGTCTGGTTCTCAGTAGGGAATGGGGGAATGTTTAGGGAGACTATTATTGGGGATTACATAGAGACCAGTATAGGGATCCATTCCCCCAATTCCCAACGAAGCACCAGGGAGTAAACCCTAAACCCTAAACCCTATAGATCCCTTAAAGGAACCACCACAGTACCCTTTAAAAGGAACCCTAGGAACCCGAAGAACCTTACAGTAAACGAGGCCCCAAGGGCCTCCAAAGTGTCGAGCATCTCGGCCGCGTGCCAGTCGGGCAGACATCTCAGGGCCTGAGCTTTGGGATACCCCTTAAAGGGCTCCTTAAAGGGATCTTGGGGGTTCCTTAAAGGGATCTAGAGGGTTCCTTAAAGGGATCTAGAGGGCTCCTTTAAGGGCTCCTTAAAGGGATCTAGAGGGTTCCTTAAAGGGCTCCTTAAAGGGATCTAGAGGTCTCCTTTAAAGGGATCTAAAGGGTTCCTTTAAGGGGTTCTAGAGGTCTCCAAAAAAGGGATCTAGAGGGTTGCTTGAAAGGGATTAGGGTTTAGGGGTACTACTTAGAGGACATGGGACTTAGTAAGTAAAGTTCCTTAAAGGGCTCCTTAAAGGGATCTGGAGGGTTCCTTTAAAGGGATCTAGAGGGTTACTTTAAAGGGATCTAGAGGGTTCAATTCAAGGGATCTATAGGGATGAGGGTTTAGGGTCTACTTGAAGGGGATCTATAGACCTAGTTGTCGGGTATCATGCGAACTAAAGGTCAACCTTTTTTGGCTATATCGGGATTATATAGAGACTATACTGCCCAAAAAAGGTTAAAGGTTACCTGAACACTTAAACCCTTAAACCCTAAACCCCCAACCCTTAAACCTTTAAACCCTTAAACCCTTAAACCCTTAAACTCTCAACCTCTAAAACCTGAACCCTTCAAAACCTGAGAACCGACGCCTGAACCCCCAGGATCCCCAAAATGCCCAAAGCACTTTTGAGTTTTCGGGTTTAGGGGTTTAGGGATTTAGGGTTTAAGGTTATAGGGTTTGCGAGTTTAGGGGTTTATGGGTTTAGGGGTTTAGGGATTTAAAATTTAAGGGTTTTAGCGTTTAGGAATTTAGGGGTTTATGGGTTTATGGGGTTTAGGGTTTAGGGATTCAGGCTTTAAGGTTTAAGGGTTTGGGAGCTTAGAGGTTTTTGGGTTTAGGGGTTTTTCAGAACCCCTCCAAAACCATGGGACTGGTGTGCTGGGTTTCCGCGCCAGGTAGCTATTCAGATCGATCTGCTCGCCTTGTGGATAAGCCGAGGTGTTCACTTGCAGAACTCTCCTGGCAGACTTCAAGGCTCAACCCTACGGTTTAGGTGTAGGGGTTAGGGTTTAGGGGTTTAGGGTGTAGGGTTTAGGGGTTTAGGGTGTGCGGTTTAGGGTATAGGGGTTTAGGGGTTTAGGGTGTCCTAAATGCTCACTTTCGGGCAAGCCGAGGATAGGGGTTCCGGGTTTGGGATTTTACGGTCAGCGGATAGTACCGACGATGAGGCCGATGATGGGTTTAGGGGTCTAGGGTTTAGGGTTTATGAGGCTTGAGGCTTAAACTTCAAACTTCAAACAAGCTGGCGGAGGGCCTGGTGAAAGAGCTGATAGTGATGATGCTGGCTGTTCGGTTCGCGGAAGGTGCTGATTCTCTAAGGGATGGGATGAGGATGCTGATAGTACTATATAGTATGTATTGTATATGAACTATATATTCTACATTATATATTATGCCTGATATTCTATGCTGGGGCTCTTGTAGCATTGGGAAGCTGACAGTGAGGAGGCTCTCTCGTGACTGGGGTGGGGAAGCTGATGATGATGATGATGATGATGGCTGTTCGGTGCGGTGAGGGTGGGGCAGCTGCTCATGGCGATAGCCAACGAGGGGTTGGTTTGTGACGGGTAGTGAAAGAGTTGATGCTGATGATGCTGGCTGTTCGGTGCTATGAGGGCAGGGCAGCTGCTCATGGTGATGGTTTGCGATTGGTAGTGGAAGCGCTGATGCTAATGATGCTGGCTGCTGGGGGTTGGCTTAAGAAGGGGGTCAGGAAGCTGATCCTGATGATGCTGGCTGTTCGGTGCTGTAAGGGCGGGGCAGCTGCTCATGGTGATAGCCAATGGGGGCTTGGCTTGCGAAGGGTGGCGGCAGAGCTGATGCTGATGATGCTGGCTGCTGGGGGCTGGCTTAAGAAGGGGTAGGGAAGCTGATGCTGATGATGCTGGCTATTTGGTTTGGAAAGGGCGGGGCAGCTGCTCATGTTCATAGAGGGTTGGTTTGCGAAGGGTAGTGGAAGAGTTGATGCTGATGATTCTGGCTTCTGGGGGCTGGCTGAAGAAGGGGGTAGGGAAGCTGATGCTGATGATGCTGGCTGCTGGGGGCTGGCTTAAGAAAGGGGTAAGGAAGCTGATGCTGATGATGCTGGCTGTTAGGTTTGGAAAGGGCGGGGCAGCTGCTCATGTTGATAGAGGGTTGGTTTGCGAAGGGTAGTGGAAGAGTTGATGCTGATGATTCTGGCTGCTGGGGGCCGGCTTAAGAAGGGGGTAGGGAAGCTGATGCTGATGATGCTGGCTGTTTGGTTTGGAAAGGGCGGGGCAGCTGCTCATGTTCATAGAGGGTTTGCGAAGGGTAGTGGAAGAGCTGATGCTGATGATTCTGGCTGCTTGGGGCTGGCTTAAGTAGGGGGTATGGAAGCTGATGCTGATGATGCTAGCTGTTTGGTTTGGAAAGGGCGGGGCAGCTGCTCATGTTGATAGAGGGGTGATTTGCGAAGGGTAGTGGAAGAGTTGATGCTGAAGATTCTGGCTGTTGGGGGGGCTGGCCTAAGAAGGGGGTCGGGAAGCTGATGCTGATGATGCTGGCTGTTTGGTTTGGAAAGGGCAGGGCAGCTGCTCATGTTGATAGAGGGTTGGTTTGCGAAGGGTAGTGGAAGAGTTGATGCTGATGATTCTGGCTGCTGGGGGCTGGCTTAAGAAAGGGGTAGGGAAGCTGATGCTGATGATGCTGGCTGTTTGGTTTGGAAAGGGCGGGGCAGCTGCTCATGTTCATAGAGGGTTGGTTTGCGAAGGGTAGTGGAAGAGTTGATGCTGATGATTCTGGCTGCTGGGGGCTGGCTTAAGAAGAGGATAGGGAAGCTGATGCTGATGATGCTGGCTTTTTGGTCTGGAAAGGGCGGGGCAGCTGCTCATGTTCATAGAGGGTTTGCGAAGGGTAGTGCAAGAGTTGATGCTGATGATTCTGGCTGCTGGGGGGGCTGGCTTAAGAAGGGGTAGCGAAGCTGATGCTGATGATGCTGGCTGTTTGGTTTGGAAAGGGCGGGGCAGCTGCTCATGTTGATAGAGGGTTGGTTTGCAAAGGGTAGTGGAAGAGTTGATGCTGATGATTTTGACTGCTGAGGGCTGGCTTAAGAAGGGGGTAGGGAAGCTGATGCTGATGATGCTGGCTGTTTGGTTTGGAAAGGGCGGGGCAGCTGCTCATGTTCATAGAGGGGTGTTTTGCGAAGGGTAGCGGAAGAGTTGATGCTGATGATTCTGGCTGCTGGGGGCTGGCTTAAGAAGGGGGTAGGGAAGCTGATGCTGATGATGCTGGCTGTTTGGTTTGGAAAGGGCGGGGCAGCTGCTCATGTTCATAGAGGGGTGTTTTGCGAAGGGTAGCGGAAGAGTTGATGCTGATGATTCTGGCTGCTGGGGGCTGGCTTAAGAAGGGGGTAGGGAAGCTGATGCTGATGATGCTGGCTGTTTGGTTTGGAAAGGGCGGGGCAGCTGCTCATGTTCATAGAGGGTTTGCGAAGGGTAGTGCAAGAGTTGATGCTGATGATTCTGGCTGCTGGGGGCTGGCTTACGAAGGGGGTCGGGAAGCTGATGCTGATGATGCTGGCTGTTTGGTTTGGAAAGGGCGGGGCAGCTGCTCATGTTGATAGAGGGTTTGCGAAGGTAGTGGAAGAGTTGATGCTGATGATTTTGACTGCTGAGGGCTGGCTTAAGAAGGGGGTAGGGAAGCTGATGCTGATGATGCTGGCTGTTTGGTTTGGAAAGGGCGGGGCAGCTGCTCATGTTCATAGAGGTTTGGTTTGCGAAGGGTAGTGGAAGAGTTGATGCTGATGATTCTGGCTGCTGGGGGCTGGCTTAAGAAGGGGTAGGGAAGCTGATGCTGATGATGCTGGCTATTTGGTTTGGAAAAGGCGGAGCAGCTGCTCATGCTGATAGAGGGTTGGTTTGCGAAGGGTAGTGGAAGAGTTGATGCTGATGATGTTGACTGCTGAGGGCTGGCTTAAGAAGAGGATAGGGAAGCTGATGCTGATGATGCTGGCTGTTTGGTTTGGAAAGGGCGGGGCAGCTGCTCATGTTCATAGAGGATTTGCGAAGGGTAGTGGAAGAGTTGATGCTGATGATTCTGGCTGCTGGGGGCTGGCTTACGAAGGGGGTAGGGAAGCTGATGCTGATGATGCTGGCTGTTTGGTTTGGAAAGGGCGGGGCAGCTGCTCATGTTGATAGAGGGTTGGTTTGCAAAGGGTAGTGGAAGAGTTGATGCTGATGATTTTGACTGCTGAGGGCTGGCTTAAGAAGAGGATAGGGAAGCTGATGCTGATGATGCTGGCTGTTTGGTTTGGAAAGGGCGGGGCAGCTGCTCAAGTTCATAGAGGGTTTGCGAAGGGTAGTGGAAGAGTTGATGCTGATGATTCTGGCTGCTCGGGGCTGGCTTAAGGAGGTAGGGAAGCTGATGCTGATGATGCTGGCTGTTTGGTTTGGAAAGAGCGGGGCAGCTGCTCATGTCGATAGAGGGTTGGTTTGCGAAGGGTAGTGGAAGAGTTGATGCTGATGATGTTGACTGCTGAGGGCTGGCTTAAGAAGAGGATAGGGAAGCTGATGCTGATGATGCTGGCTGTTTGGTTTGGAAAGGGCGGGGCAGCTGCTCATGTTGATAGAGGGTTGGTTTGCGAAGGCTAGTGGAAGAGTTGATGCTGATAGCTTCCCTACCCCCTTCGTAAGCCAGCCCCCAGCAGCCAGAATCATCAGCATCAACTCTTCCACTACCCTTCGCAAATCCTCTATGAACATGAGCAGCTGCCCCGCCCTTTCCAAACCAAACAGCCAGCATCATCAGCATCAGCTTCCCTATCCTCTTCTTAAGCCAGCCCTCAGCAGTCAAAATCGATGCTGATGATGCTGGCTGCTTGGTTTGGAAAGGGCGGGGCAGCTGCTCATGTTGATAGAGGGTTGGTTTGCGAAGGGTAGTGGAAGAGTTGATGCTGATGATTCTGGCTGCTGGGGGGGCTGGCTTAAGAAGGGGGTAGGGAAGCTGATGCTGATGATGCTGGCTGGTGGGGCTACTAAGGGTACTATACTGGATCTATAAGGGTACTGTAAGGGATCTATAAGGCTACTGTAGTAGATCCAAAAGGGTACTATAGGGGGTTGGCTTGAGAATCGGGTTGGGAAGCTGATGATGATGATGATGATGATGATGCTAGCTGTTTATGCTTATAGCTGCCAAGGGGCCCAGTTTGTGAAGGCTAGCACCCCTAAGCCCTAAAACCCTAAACCTCTACACCCTTTAACCCCTAAACCCGTAAACCTCTGCACCCCTTACCCAAACCCTAAGCCCTCGAACCCCTAAACCTTAAATCCCTGAACCAACAACCCCTAAACCCGAAGAGCTGGAGTTTTGAGGCGTCAGATTCGATGCCGAAGCTTCGCTCGCAGGCCGCCGGGTCTCACCAAATTAAGGGGCCCCGATTCTTAGAATTAGAATTGTATTCCTTTACGGCTTCCTTTAAGGGTTCTATAAGGGGGTACGATCAAAGTTCCATAGCATAGGGGCCCTGATTCTGAAAATGGGGTTCTACTCGCCTGAATGTTTGGAAAAGGGTTCTGCTGGTATACCTTACCCCAATCATAATAGAATGAACAGTATTGGTCATTTCTACCGCTTCTTGCCGCGTCCATCAAAACAGCTAGCCTCTGCCTGGGCAACAAGACTCCACAAAATTCCAAAAACTGGAGGATTCCACTGATGCCCGAACATTCCGCGCGTTAGGATATTTATGTTGTGATGTCTTTTTCCGACTCTGAGATTACCCCGCCAATAAAATTCCCAGAGCAGTTCAATCCAGGAGCCAAAGGATTTAGGACTTCTCGGGTGTTCGGCTACGGCTAGGTTCCTGGGTAGCCCCTTTGTAATGAAGGTGCACTTTTTCCCACCACTCGGTTTTAACAAGGGGACACTAAAATGGAAAAGGATAAAGGGTACCACTCAGGAACCTAGTCAGGGTTTAAGGATTTCTAAACCCTAAACCCTAAACTCTGAGAGTAGCCCGTATAACTCATCATCAGCTTTAGAGCCACCCTTGAAGCCACCCTAAAGAGCTCCTTCCCAGGGTTCCTTTCAGGGCTCCTTCAAGGGCTAGTTGAAAGACTCCCCTGAAGGATTCCCCTAAAGGCTTCCCTCAGAGGTCTTTAAGGTTCCCTCAAAGGGGGCTCCCTTAAAGGGTTCCCTTAAAGGGTCTTTAGGGTTCCCTTAAGGGGCTCCCTTAAGAGGTTCCTTTAAAGGCCTCCCTGAACGCAAACCCTCGGAGGCGCCTCTCCAAGGGCGTGATGTCCGGGGGAACCTGCTTCGGGTTCATGCCGAGGCCTCCGCACAGAACCGACTTAGCGGTTTGGGGCTTAGCGGTTTGGGGCTTAGGTTTAAAGGCTTTGGGCTTAGGGTTTAGGGTTTAGGGTTTGGGGTTTGGGGTTTGGGGTTTAGGGTTTAGGGGCTCGATCAATCAAACCGCTAGTTGCTGGACCTCAGGGTCCAGATTGCAAGTTTAGGGTTTGGGGTTGAGAGTTCTGCGGGGTCCAGGGCCCTAAACCGCTAAACCCTAAACCCTACTCCTGAAGTGCTCCGTGACAGTATTTTAGGTGCTTAAATACCTGATCCATCCTTCGCTACTCAAAGGCTCTTTCAAGTTGGTTGTGGGGAGGTGCAGCTCTCCAAGGTGTAGGACTCTGTATAGCCGGGTTCTGCGGGGTTCAGTCTGGAAAAGGACTCAAAACTCAGGCTTTGGGAAATTGGAGTTTTGTGATTTTTGGGACAAATTGCTACTCCTCTACATCTTGGGTGAGTTCTGTTCGTCTTCGGGCCAGGTGCGGCCGCTTCCACCTGAAACCCAGAAAGCTAGACTCCCTCGTGCTAAACTCAAAAGCGCAGGTTGATTTAACAAAACCCAGACAGTCCAATATCCCTTAATCGAGGAATATTCCTTAAATCATATTAGGGATCCTATTATAATTTCAGGTGTCTTCCGGAATTAAGGGATATATTGGAGTCTCTGGGTTTGGAGTAAGGGGGGCCCCGTAGCTCCACGAACCGACCCCAATCCACGAACGCGTCACCAAACTTTTCCGGAGTCCTCTGAAGCAATGGCCCGATTCGACATGAGCCTGAGGCATTCACTACTTGGAGGATCATGGGACTTGGTAAGTAGGGTTATAAGCACCATTGTTAAGGTTATAGGTAGATGTTACTTATAACCCTACTTACTAAGTCCCCTGATTCTCTAAGTAAACCCTGCATGCTGGAAGCCCAACTGCCCCGCACTCAGAATCAAAACCCTAAACCCTAAACCCCAAACCCTGAACCCCAAACCCTAAACCCCAAACCCTAAACCCTAAACCCTTGAGGCCTTGGTTTCCATCCGCCCCCTGGCAGAGAGCGTCAGACTCCGGGTTCCACCAAGCGGAACTTGGGGCTGTAGGGTAGAAGCCAGAAGTGGGAGTTTCCGAAAATAGGGGACCCTACTGTAGTACCCTAAATAGAAGGATCCTCATTGTAAGGACCCCAAATAAGGTACCCCCTATTTTCGGAAGCTCCCAAGTTGGAATAGCATTATCACAATCCCTTTAAGGTAAATTATAGGGGATCCTGCCATTATTCCATATTCCAACTTTCTGGAGTTCCCTGTAGGGTAACATAGGGGACTTAATGACCAGAAAAAGGCTTTGGCGCATACTATATTTTCAAAAGAATAGGGATCTCTAAGGAATTGTATTGGTAATTAGGGGCTTCTATGTTACCGAACATCGTAGCAGGAATTTGCTGAATTTGCCTCTTTTCTTGTTCATCTGCATCTCACAGGACGGTATGACAAAGTGAATGCCAGTAAGTTGCACAGAAAACGAACCTTGCCGTGACAAATGAGAAAGTATAACATAGGGACCTTAATAATTGGAACACGGCTTTGGGGCCCGTTATACTACAGGGATAATAAGGCACCCCCAAAATAGTACAGGCAATGATTTCGGCCCCTATAGCCCTATAGTAGATTGTGCACAGGCAGACTTTGTCGGCCGTGACCAAGGTTGCAAGAGAAACTGGTTGAGATTATCCGTGACCTCCTATAGGGGCCTTAAGAATTACAGTATACTGTTTTGGGGGCTCCCTTTTATAATTATAGTCTAATGGGCCAAAAAACCGTGTGTATGGCCATCACTCAAAACACCGTCTGCACGTGTCGGATCTGACAGCCCCGAGATTCTCAAGAAGTCCGCCGACGCTGGCTTGAACATGCCTTCGGTGACATCCTCCAGCTATAGCTAAGCGCCGTACTAGGCCGACAACATGGCGGGATGTCTCGTCCAAGCCTGGCCTCCGGACGAGATCCAGGAGAAGCGGAACCGCAAGGCACGCGGTTGCTCCCAGATGTTCTTCAGCTCCTCCAGGTCCGCCTCTATGATCTCAGTATTTGTGTCCTGCATCAGGGGCAAGATCTCTATCGTCTTCTTGGGGGCGCCAAATTTCTCAATCACGAAGCATGTCGGGACTGCGCCGCTCAGCCATCCAAAATTCTGTGATTGAACCTTGCGGATGCCCGCTGTTGCCACTCATGCTCACAAACTAAACATGCAAGCACGCTGGCTTGTCTGAGTCTTCACGGGGCGGATCCAACAAGTAGATCCCTGAAGGCTAGACATGACCCTAAAGATTGAAACCCTAAAGAAGCCCTTAAACCATGCGCAAACTCGAGGCTTTAGCATTGCAGAATTCGGGGGCTAAGGGCTTCTGCCGAAGCTCGAAACCCCTCCCTCCAAGCCCCAAAAAACATTGAAGGAACCCGTAAAGGATCCCTTAATTCAATAGTCAGCGTCGCAAAATCCAAATGGAAACAACCTAAAGCTCGAAAGCAGGGCTTTAGAGCTTAGCTTGGGTAGAATCTGCGAAAGCTTCCGGTATCCTGAAAAAAACCCAAATACCCGCGACCCGGTTTAGGGTCCTGAGTTTAGGGTTTTGGGTCCTGGGGCAAAGTTTAGGGTTCGGGGTTTAGGGTTTAAGGTCCTGGGTTTGGGGTTTAGGGTCTGGGGTCCCGGGTCTATGGTCCTGGGTTTCGGGTTTCGGGTTCTTGTTAAGGAGTTTAATTTACGCTACCGTAGCAAGAAACCATATTATTTACCATAGATCCCCGCTATGGTAACTAAAACTAAATTCCTCTGACCCGAGTAACCCTAAACCCTAGACTCTAAATCCCTCTAAATTCCTTACCTTAATAATCCTAAACCCCCTAAACCCTAAACTCTAAATCCTTTTGAATTCCTTAGCAAGAGCCCGGTTTCGGGTTCTGGGAAACATCCGCAAACTCCTGCTCCCCGGGCACCTGTCCAGCGCCTCGGCAGCTATGGAGCTACCGGGTCGTGAACCCCAGTAAAGGGGCCTTCGGGGTTTAGCGGTTCAGGGTTTAGGGCTTAGGGTTTAGGGTTTAGGGTTTAGGGTTTAGGGTTTAGGGTTTAGGGTTTAGGGTCTATAGGGTCCCTTCAAAGGGATCTATAGGGTTGAGGGTTAAGGGTACTACTTAGAGGATCATGGGACTTCGTAAGTAGGGTTCCTTAATGGGCTCCTTAAAGGGATCTATAGGGCTCTTTAAGGGGATCTATGTGGTTTCGGGTTTAGGGTCTACTTAGAGGATCATGGGATTTGAAAAAAAGTAGGGTTATAAGTAAGGTAACTATAGTTATATCTACTTCTGACCCTAATTCAGGTACTTTTAACTCTACTTACTAAGTTTCATGATCCTCCAAGCAGTAAAGGGGCCTTCGGGATACAGGGGTTTAGGGTTTAGGGGCTTTCGTGATTAGAATAGGGGTTTGGGGCACACGAACTATAGCATCATGGACTCAGGGACGGTAAAGAAGATAGAACTACGAACTGTTCAAGCCTCCACATTTGCGGGTGTTTGAAGGGCCTTGGGCTTCAGGCTGCGGATTGTCGAGACCGCCCACACTAGATCCTGAAAACCCAAGGCCCAAAACCCTAAAAAGCCCTGAACACCTTAAGTAGGGTTTAGGATTTAGGGTTTTTAGGGTTTAGGGTTTTTAGGGTTTAGGGTTTAGGGCTTAGGGCTTTTAGGGTTTAGGGTCTAGGGTTTAGGGCCCCATAATCTGTTCAGGATTGAAAGCATTCAGCAAAGAGAGGAGCTGCCGCCATGACGTGCGGCAGCAAATGCACGTGGCATGGACCGCTCCGCTCTCGCCCCAGTCTTTGTCACAGTCCCAGAGACCCCAATACCCCTTAGTTAAGGAATATATAGCCTAACCCATAAGAGGCAGCCCTGTATAGTTTAAGCCATATTCCCTAAACCCTAAAAGCCCTAAGCCCTAAACCCTAAACCCTAAAAACCCTAAACCCTAAACCCTAAAAACCCTAAACCCTAAACCCTACTTAAGGGGTATTGGGCTCTCTGGGCTGGAACGGGCCCTGGCCCTGAGCCCAGATCCGATTCCTCTGGTTCAGGGTTTGGGGGTACTTAAAGGCTCATGGGACCTAGTAAGTAAAGTTATAAGTGGGTTATAATTAGGATGACCCCACTTAGGGGACTTATAACCCCACTTATAACCTACTCACTAAGTCCCATGATCCTCCAAGTAGGAGCGGAGCACCGTCAACGTACAAGCCTTGCACCCCCGAAGCTCAAGTGCAGAATCCCTGGCACTCCCGGGCATGATCCAAACCTATGCACCAAGCGGCTTTAGGGTTTAGGGTTCGTGGTTCAAGGTTTAGATCACAGTCGTAGTTGCAGTGGGTAGAACTGACAAGAACATTACAGAAAACTGAGGCTCTCGCCATAGCCGCCGGAACCATTTCCGTAGCCAGGGGTACCTCCATTATCCTATGCTGTCTAACCTTGTGGTATGGTACCGGATACATGCAGGTCACTCTGTGCTGAAACTATAACAAACCCAGGCGTGGGGTTTGGTTTAGGGCGGTTCAAGCCTTGCCTGCTCCGTGCAAATCGGAGAACATAACTATCCTGAAGTCCTCCCAGAGAGCCCAATACCCCTTAATTAAGGAAGATTGCTTAAATCATATAGGGCTTCCTCCTATGATTTAAGCCATATTCCTTAATTAAGGGGTATTGGGCTCTCTGGGCTTTGGGGCACTCTAAGCCTAACCCATGAAGACCGAAAGCTTTCAAATCCTTAGCAAAAAGACCCGAACGGAAGCCCGAAAACCTCGAGTCCGCGAGGCCCTGCACCCTCGACCTCGAAAGCTGCGGTTTAGGGTTTAGGGTTTAGGGCACAAAAAAACAACACTGTAACGCCAAAGACAGCGTTACGCTTAGGGCGATGGAACTAGAGTAGGGCTTAGGGGTCCGTTATAGGAGCATGATACAGGCACTGGCACGAGTTCCCACTAACTAAGTCCCATGATCCTCTGAGTAGTGCTAGAACTACACCGACCTTTTGTACCCCACATGGACCCTAACAAAAACATATCATGTCTAATATGCCCCTGGGCTTTATATGAGCAAAATTAATATTTGTGGTCGTCAAAATTATGGTCCCTTCTTGGGTACCCTAAATATTAGGTGTCGTACTATATCAGGGACCCAAAAAAGGGACTGTAATTCTGACAACCACCCCATGTTTCCTAAGGCAGAGTCTATGTCCTTGAAAGCTAAGCATCCGACGTCACAAAGGAAGGCGTTCCCCCGGGACACGACATGGCAGGTAGACCCGTCCGATCTGAGCCGCATTTCACTGTGCGACAGGTCCTTCATAGGCTCCAAAATCACGCAGTTCGACAAGGAACAAAGGTAAGAGAGGATAAGCCGATTCCCATCTGGGTCGGCAGGGAGCATTAGACCTTCACAGTCCATCATCACTTCCTCCCAACACTGCAGCTCCGTCGGCTTAGAGGCCATAGACTCAGTCTTCACGGCCCTCTTCCTTCCCTTGAGGCAGAGGATCGTCGGAGCGGATTCCAGGATTCCCCTGGGCCCCAGCCGTCTAAGCCCAAACCGTGAAACCCCAAAATGAAGGAATCCAAGATCCTACAACTGGGAGTAAGCTTAACACAGGGATCCTTATGAGAAGTATCCTCCCCTCTGGGGAATCTACTTGGAGGATCATGGGACTTAGTAAAGACTTAGTAAGTAGGGTTATAAGTAAGGTAACTATAGATATATCTCCTTATCACCCTAATTAGGGTACGTATAACCCTACTTACTAAGTCCCCTGATCCTCTAAGTAAGGTCTTCTTTGTTAACGCCCCCAGTCTCTGCAAAACACCTGATATAGCGGGATTCATGATGAGGGTTTGGGGGGGTGCATTCCACTTCCATCATCATCAGGAACCTGAGGAATAGTACGGTAACTATTCAGACCCCTAAACCCTGAACAACAAATCCCAAACCTCCAAAGTCCCTCAGCCCTAAACCGGAACCCTGCGACTCCCTAAACCCTGAACCCTAAACCCTAAACCCAAAACGCAAAACCCTAAACCCTACACCCAAAACCCTAAACCCTAAACCCTAAGCCCTAAGCCCTAAACCCTAAGCCCTAAGCCCTAAACACTAAGCCCTAAGCCCTAAACCCTAAGCCCTAAGCCCTAAACCCTGAAGCCAAAGTGGCAATTCCGGGGCCCGAGCGTTTCAGCTGGAAGCCATTCATGACCGCATCTGGGGCAGTTCAGGGTTTCGGGGGTAGGGTTTAGGATTTAGGGCTTGGGGCTTTTAGGGTTTAGGGTTTAAGGCTTTTAGGGTATAGGGTTTAGGGCTTTTAGGGTTTAGAGTTCAGGGTTTCGGGTTTAGGGTTTACGGTTTATGGTTTAGGGCTTTTAGGGTTTAGGGTTTCGGGTTTTTAGGGTTTAGGGTTTACGGTTTAGGGTTCAGGTTGCTAGGATTTAAGTTTCTTTTTGTGGGCTCTCGTCCGGCTTCGTAGGGCAAAGAATGCCTTACCGGGCAGCCAGCGGTTGGGGCCTCCGCGACAGGTTGTAAACGAACGTTCGCCGACTCCCGAAACCTCAAGATTCTTACCCTTTGGTTAGTAGGGAATGGAGGAATGGGGTACAATTATCACTACTATTACTACCATTCTTCCATTCCCTACGAACCAAAGGTAAGGATTTAGGGTTTAGGGTTTGGGGTTCAGATTGCAGGGTGCAGCGTTAGATCTGGGTAGGGCCTGAGGTTTAAGACCTCGGCTTCGGCACTGCTTTGCTTTCTGGCGGCCTTGCGGGCAGCGCGACGCTTTGGCCGTGCCATGTGGCTTCGACTGCAAGCATCTCCAGAGTCCCACGGCAAGACCGCGCAGCTGAAGATTGATATTGCGTTGGATCCTTTCAGGCATGTAAGACCAAGGGCCTCAACTGCCAGAGTGGAGCCTTGGGTATACTCGGAAAGCATCTTAATTTCTTGCCACAGGACAGAACAGTGGCAATGTTCTGCTGGCCTTTTGCTCCAGCAGTCTGTGGTGGACAGAGGAAGGCCGAAAACTTCCTCGACGTAACATTGAGGACATTTCGCACCGCTGTGGTCTAATATAGGAGCCTTAAATAATTACCAATATTATTCCTTAGGGCTCCTTACTACAAATAAACTATAAAGGAGTCCGAAACCTACTATTCTAGTTATCGGGGTCAAGTTTGGGGAATTTAAGGTTTAATGCGAATCTCTAAACCCGGACCTCCGAACACTGAAGGCCCAAAGCCTTGAAGCCCAAAGCCCTACTTCTGCAAGCTCGTCTCTTGAGGCACAGCATCCCGTTTGGTTTAGGGCTTGGAGCTCAGAGTGCCGTAGGAGACTGAACAATCATAATATTGTTCCTAAGGGCTCCTTCTATTGAATTCTAGTTTCAACCCAACGCCCTATTGAAATTACCAAGCCCCTGTATTGCAGGATTCAAGGCACCTTGAACCCTAAGCCTTGAACTCAAAACCCTACACCCTAAATCCTAACCCCCAAACCCTGCACCCAAACCCCTACCCCTAAATCCTAAAACCAAACCCCAAACCCAAAACCCCACAAAACCTTTAAGCCCCATCCCAAAACCCTAAAGCGGAATGGCCCTGAGCCGAGGCTTCCGCTCACGATATACTGCGAGGGGTCGCGAAGCTCCTGAGTCGCTTGCCCCTAACTAAGAGTTCAGGGTTTGAGGTTTAGGGCTTAGGGTTTGGGGCTTGGGGTGTAGGGTTTAGGGTTTCAGGGTTTAGGGTTTTAGGGTTGAAGGTTTGAGGTTTAGGCCTGGGGGCCTTAATAATCAGAAGAGTGTTCCTTTGCAGGGCGACTTCAAAGGTTTCTATGGAAGGTCTATGATGTTGGGGACTTAATAATTAGAATAGGGCTCTGCAGGGTTTTATAGGGTACCATGAGCGATTTACAGAGTTCTTACGGGATTTAATAGATTGTGCTTGCATGGCTCAGTGAAGTCAGTCTACAAGGTCCTGACAAAACCCTACCAAGAACCTTACTTCAGAGAATTATAGCAACTTAGGTACTGCCCCCTTACAGTAAGAGTCCATAATAAGGCTATTATTAAGGTCCGAATATATCTTTATTATGAATATAATTCAACTATTACTGAGTGGGGGCCGTGCCCAAATAGCAACCCTTAGAACAGCCTGGAAAGCCATGATGGGAACCTTGGACAGGTGGGACGACCAGACCATGGACTGCCTGGCCATCGCCATCGGTTTAAGGGTTTAGGGTTTAGGGTTTAGGGTTTAGGGTTCCAGGCGCTGCTGAACTCGCGAGCGCCCACGACTGGAATTCCAGACCATCGGGTCACCATGCGCGCGCAGAAGGTCGAGGCACCAAGCCGCCTGCGGCGGGCCTTGTCTTAAAGCATCATGCAGGAGGCGACACATGCCAAGGCCGCCAGTTAGGATTGCAAAGGGGCATGCATGCGTCAGAAGGGAGCCAGTCAGCTTCAAGCCGGGCTGTCGACGCTGCAACGCTACAAACGCTGCTGCAATGTACCTCATTCGATATGAACCCCAAACCTCAAAGGCGTAAGGCACCAACTGCTGCTACCAGCTGTGTCACAGTAAACTGCTTGCCGTAGGTCGCGCCGGTGCAGACCTTATACACATGTTGCACCCACGACGGCCAGTGCCATACATTGTGTTCCGGACCACAGAATAAACGAGGCAGGCCACACTTTTCATACGTCTTCGCAACATTCTGAAGCAACCACCACTTATACCGCTAAACCGCAAACGCTACACTTCTCTAAACCTCCAAACTCTGAACCGCTAAACATAACCCAAACCCCACTAAGCCCCAAAACCCTAAACTTACCTCAAACCCTATCAGACCTCAAAGGTCTCGGAAAGCAAGTTTGGGGACCTTACAGATCAGAATAGGAAATAAGATTCGTAACTAATTACTGGTAGTAACCCGGCTGGTAACCCCTAAACCCTAATCCTGAGCCCTAAATCCTATGTGCTAAAAACCCCAAAGCCTTACCCTGAAGCCTACGGCACCTTCGTAGTACTAAAACCTTGCGGAAACAAACCCTGTCAGCACCCTTCAAGAACCCGAGGTTCCTGAGTAGGCCCTTCATAATAAGGGTACCATTTAGGGTTTAGGGTTTGGGGTTTAGGGTTTAGGGTTTAGGGTTTAGGGTTCCTACCATTCGGTTTAATGAGAAATAAGGGAACACCAAAAAGGGCAAAAAAGGCTACTACTCAGGAACCTAGAGTCCCTCCATTCTTATCGAACCCCAAGGAACCCCTAAAGGAACGCCTAAAGGAACCCTTAAAAGAGACGAGCCTCATCTTCATCCCTAAACCGGAAACCCCTAGACCGTAAACTCTAAACCCTAGAATAGGAAGTAACCTAGACCTGAGAAGGGGCCCCCACCCTGTAATAGCGACTGTAAGGATTATATTAGGGCCCTGTTATATTCCTATTATACCACTATTACAGGGTGGGGGCCCCTTCTAACCTAGACCCTTAAAGGAACCCTTAAAGAAGACGAACCCCTCAAGAAGAACAAGGTCCCTTGTAAGAGAGCCAGAGGCAGGTTTGAAAAGGGTTCCCTTTAAAGGGGTATCCCTCATACTACCTACTGTTGATGATATAAACCCTGCATTTACCATAATAAGGACTATACCATAATTCCCATAGTTTAGGGTCCTTAAGGTAATGCAGGATTTAGATCAACAGCCGTAAGCCCTAAAACCCTATAGATCCCTTAAAGTAACCCCTACAGGTACCCTTATAGATCCCTTTGAAGGAACCCCAGGACAGCCGTAGTTTCAGCTCTCTGGTCTCCCAGGATTTACATCATCAACCGTACGACTCAAGAACCCCTAAACTCAAAGCCCCTAAACCCTAAACCCAAACCCTCAATACTAAACCCCTGAAGCCTAAACCCCATAGATCCCTTAAAGACAGACTCCTTGTAGAACCCTTAAAGGAACCCTTAAAGGAACCCTTTAAGGAACCCGTTAAGGAGCCCTTAAAGGAACCCTTAAAGGAACCCTTGAAGGAACCCTTAAAGGAACCCTTTAAGGAACCCTTAAAGGAACCCTTAAAGGAACCCTTAAAGGAACCCTTAAAGGAACCCTTAAAGGAGCCCTTAAAGGAGCCCTGGGAGGATCCGTAAAACAAGACGAACCCCTCATCTCCGGGACTCTGCGGCTCCTGCGATCGGTCCAGGACCGACTCCAGGAGCTCCGCGGCCTTCTCTTGCGAAAGGTTGGCCATGGCGTTCAAGGCCTCCCGGTTTAGGGGGATTGGGGGTTTGGAGTTTAGGGTTGAGGGATCGGGGTTTAAAGGGTTCAGGGCCTCCCCGTGGTTTAGGGCTTAGGGCTTAGGGGTTTAGGGTTCAGGGATCGGGGTTTAGGGTTTGGGGTGGGGGTTTCGGATTCAGGGATTAGGGCCATGGCGTTCAGGGCCTCCCCGCGGTGTTTAGGGGGGGGGCTTAGGGTTTAGGGACTGATGGGCTTAAGGTTAAAGGATTATGGGCTTTAGGGCCATGGCGTTCAAGGCCTCCCGGTTTAGGGGGGAGTGGGGGGTTTGGGGTTTAGGGATTGGAGTTTGGGGTTTAGGGTTTTAGGGTCATGGCGTTCAGAGCCTGCCGGTGGTGTTTAGGGTTTGGGTTTTTTGTTCTAGGGTTTCGGGTTTGGGGATTAGAGCTCTAACGTTTCGAGACTTTCTAGACCATAATGCATAAAGGAACCCTAAGGCACACTATCTTGGGTACTGCCCCCACCCTGTAGCGCTCTATCTTCGCGGTCAAAATCGTCTAGATAGAACCATGTTATGACTATTGCCCAACTGCTACGGAGTAGTAGGCAGTACCCAAACTATCACTCGTTCTTCCGGCCTCTATAGCAACGATTCGGGAACGCGAGCCCGAGCTGTTAGCTCGGGAAACTTCCAGCCTCAAATACGAAGGGGCTGAATCACATGTAGAATAGGCTTTTTAGGGTATGTATGTATTTGTATATGGTATAGCATCATGATATAGACATTGTAGGGACTAATACTCCTACTCACTCAGACCTCTATAGCAAAGCCCCGGAAGCTTCAAAGCCCAGCCATAAGAAACCCAAAATCCCCCCCGACATCCCCAAGAACCAAAACTTGAGCGCCAGAGCTCCGATCCCAAATATCCCAAATTTTACGGCTTACCTTTCAGGGTTCCCAACTAAATGAAGTCTTTATATAAGTCCTGAAACAGGTAGGTTATTTGGGGTTAAGGTAGGGTTTGGGGTTTAGGGTTTTATCCCAAATCCTAGACCTTGATGGAGGTTTGGGATGGTCCAAAACTGGATGAGCTTGGATTGACAGCACAGCCTCGTTGGTCAAAGTGAGGCCCACCTGCTGTGCCTGAGACTGCAGGGTGTATGGCTTTGGTAGGTACACCCCAACATCCTGAACCCGTGAACCCCTAACCTACAACCCAAACCCCTTAACTTTCCCCTGAACCCTAAACCCTTAACCTGTATTTGGAGGATCATGGGACTTAGTAAGTAGGGTTATGAGTAAGGTAACTATAGTTATATCTCCTTATAACCCTAATTAGGGTACGTATAACCCTACTTACTAAGTCCCATGATCCTCTAAGTATCTCTTTTCGGGGCGAAGCCTCAAGGAGCTGAGATGAAACTCCATGGGGGAAGGGCTCGACTGCTGTGATGGTGGTCGAAACGGCTCCTCCACCCCCCCCCTCTGATACCAAAACCCTCCATTCCAAAAGCCCTACACCCTAAACTCTAGAAGCCCCCAACAAAATACCATACACCCAGGAGCCATGATTTGTGCGACTTCCGCCTGAAAGCCGGAGATGGCATATAGGTTAGAAGCGGCCCCCACCCTGTAATAGTGACTATAAGGATTATATTAGCGGCCATTATATCCTATTATACCACTATTATAGCATGGTTTCCCCTTCTAACATATGGGGCTATCTTTTCGGACGCGGGGGGGCTCATACCTGGTCTAGTGTTGAGAGTTTGAGAGAATCTTGGAATCTGTGGTAGCTGCCATGACGGATCGAGATGACTGGACTTTTAGTTTGGAGTTTAACGTTCTTCGGTTTTGCAAAATTTGGGGTCCCCCCACCCCTCAAAACACCCAACAGGATCTCCTTCAAACACCCCAACTCCCACCCCTAAAGGGCGCAAACCTTAGTTCCCGAACCCGAAACCCCGAAACCCCTCAGCCCTAATCCCCAAACCCCCGAAACCCACCCTAAACCCCTAAACCCTTAAACACCTAAACCCCTCAACCCCAAACCCTGAACCCTCAATTATCGGGTCGCCCACTTGAAGCACCCCCAAAACATCCCATATGAGCTCCTTCAACACCCCCCCCCTTAAACATCAGGCGTGCCTTCAAGCCCTAAACCCTATTATAGATCCCTTTAAGGATCCCTTTAAGGAACCCCTTATAAATGAGTGGTTGTCAAAATTATGGTCCTTTCTTGGGTCGCTATTATAGTACGGCACCTAATATTTAGGGCACCCAAAAAGCGGACCCTAATTTTGACAACCACCCAAATCCCTTTAAAGGAGGGTCCCCATCAGGGGTGCCTTCAACAGCAGCTTCTCCATCGTCTCGGGGTCCGTCGCCGCCCCGGGGCCTTGACTTTATGGCACGCGGGCGACGATGCTGACGACTCGCTTTTTTGGTGCTTGTGGAACTCTAGGGGCCTTAAAAATTAGAATAGGGTTTTGGGGCCCATTATACTCTAATTATAAAAAGGAACCGCCTGAATAGTATAGGTAATTATTATAAGGCCACTACTGTGGGCTCCTTTTCTCACTGTTGTTCGGAGTGTGAAATTCCCTAGCGCAGAAGAGCCTGTTGGCTGGGGCATGTTGTGCAACGTAGACTCAGGCAAAACTATTTGGGTTTAGTTTAGGTTTCCAGTAGGGTTTATCTTTCAAGTCTCATGCCTATACCCTAAACCTTAAATCCTAAACCCTAAACCCCAAACTTTCTGGGGTCGAAGATTTCGGGTACTGCTATCAATAAGCATAAATACTAGAAATGCTGACAAGGGACAGGACAAGCATGGCTACCTCAGGCCATCTTCACCACCACCATCACTGGTGCCGTCAAAGGAGTAGGGACATGCGTCAAGACTATAGTTTCGGCAGTGTGTATGGATGGATGCATTAGATGTGTGCAAGCATGCAAGCAAACAAACAAGCAAGCATGCATGATGGATGGATGGATGGATGGATGGATGGAAGGCGGGATGGAGCAAGGGGAAGGAGGCAGGGAGGGAGGGGAGGCTGAAATGATGGATGTATGCATGTATGCATGTGCAGATGTCCGGATGTATGAAATGGTATGTACAAAAACTACATATGCATATATACGCAAATGTATCTCTGTGTGTATGTCTTGTGCATGTATGTCTTTCGGTGCGTGTCTGTGTGTTTGTAGGCATGTAGGTACGCATGCATGTATGCATGCATGTATGTATGCAGTGTATGTGTACGCATATGTACATGTGTGTGCGGTACGTATATAAGAGTGACTGTGGGTCATGTGCGCATGTATGTATGCATGCATGCACGCATGTATGCACGCATTGGTTCGGCACTGTCCGGCTGCGATGTTTCCTCTCAGAGGCCCACCTACTGTTGCAGCCACGCTCGTGCCGCCGCCCTGACAAAGATCATTGGGTCTTTACATTGGGTGTCTCGCGTTTCGAGCTGTTCTAACCTCTTCTTCTCTGGGAACTTTTAGTTGCAACGATGTTCTTCAGGCAAGATATCTTATTTGGTACTTCATGGCTTGACCAGGGTTAGGAAGCATGAGCCATCAAGGAAGGAGGTCTCTTGCAAAAGCTTGGGGCTGAAAAGCTGCTGTTGCAACCTGGCACTTTACTGGACAATCTTGCTGGTTGAAGCGTGGTACTTCGGCTGGCTCAAGGTTCTGCAACAGACCTTTAACTCAAACTCTTACCGAAGTGTGAAATTTTGCTGCAAGAATCACTTGAGTAGTGGGATCCTTCTCACAAAACTCCTATACAGGCCCTGGACAAGCGAGCCTAGACCCCAAACCCTAAACGTTTAACCACCTCAACTCCGAACCTTCCGACACCCTGAGATGGGAAAACTTGACAAAACAACGCCTAAACCACAAACCCCTAAACCCTTAGACATACCCTGACCCTGCTGTTTACCTAATTTTAGGTGGCGAGCAATTTACTAAACAAAGCTTGGTTTACACTTCAAATTTACGAAAAAATTTACGTAAAAAAAAAGTGTAAATTAATTTACTTTGTATAGTAAAAAATTTACACTGCAATGTAAATTTTTTTACACTGCAAAATACATGTTTTTAGGTTACACATTCCCGAATTTGAAGAAGTGAAATGCAAGCTAATTTTGGTTGGTTTTGTTTCTTTTATCATGGTTCTGCTTGTTGATTGCATGAGATTTTCCTGCGACTGTACAGTGCGGCATGGTCAGGTGTGAAGATAAAATTATGAGAATTGTGTTGCAAGCATACTTGTTAAGCCATGGTTTTCCATGTTGAAATCGCAGCTCGGTTTGATTCTGTGCTGGGTCGAGCCGGCGGATTGCTTGCGATGTGTGCTTTTTACATGCGAGAAATCGGTACATGTACATTTGCGAGAGTCATCACAATATAGTTTATACCTGCGAGGAGTCCACCTTTACCTGTGCGAGACTCTTGTAGGTTACATGCGAGAGATCTACTATATATATATATATATATATATACTTTTCTGAGATCCGAGAGTGAGAAAAATTTTCGGACGTTGCAGCTGTGTGTTTGGTCCAGACGAGACCCAGAGGTAAGTGCGAGGCTGGATGGAGACAGAGACAAATGCATTCCATTTTTTTGAGAAATCATAAATCCTATACATACACAGTATATACAGTCTTGCGAGCATGGCTTCCTTAGCAGCTGCAGCTTCGGTCAAGCTGGCGGAGGGCGCTTCCGCTGCAACGGGCAAAAATGCCAAGGACCGAGTGGTTGCCGATCCGCTTATTACAGCAACGGAGCTGGCGAAGGTGGTGTTGGGCTTTCTCGAGTTCAAGAAGACGAAGGACCTGTGGCCTTTACTGTGCCCCCCTCCGGGCGGGCCAATAAGCTACACTTGGCACACTGCCGTCCACGGTCCGTGGTTGGCAAAGACAGCTGGGCTGCTGTTTGACCTTCTTCGCCTCGCCCCGAACACGAAGTTGTTGTCGCAGCGGGTTACCCGAAGCTTTTGGATCCTTCACGAGCAAAAGAACCTGCAGCTCGAAGGCCACAAAGACTACAAGGCAGAGGACCTTGTGGACAAGATGGACACCGCCATCCGTCTTCTTCTTAGCCACCTCCGTGCGATGAAGCAGAAGGAGAGCTTCAAGCGGAAAGTCTACAGGTCCCTGTCGCACGAGGATCAAGTGTGCCGTGGCTGCACATATGTCTTTCGTGTTTTTTCGCTGTATATATATAATTCGTGTGACGGAAGAAAGAAAAGTGTTGCAAACTTTTTTATCTAAGTCTGTGCAAACATACAATCAGGAAGCTTGACCTTTGCCTGGAAAGGGTGCAGGTGCAGGAGTTTGCCCCGAAGCCTCTTGATTCCCCCAGCACGGCCCTTGTTCCCGTGAAGGAGGATGAGAAGCCTGTTCCCTTTCGGTGTGACGAGAAGCCTACTCCTTTGCAGGATGCTGAGTTCCCGGAGTTGCCGGAAATCTTTAAGAACAGCAGCCCGACCAAGTTTCCGGACACCTTGAAGAGCAGCGAGCCGAAGAAGTTTGCGGAGAAGTTTGTGCACATCCATAAGAGCAGCAAGCCGAAGAAGATCGTTATGAAGAAGGGCACCCTGAAGAAGAAGGCCACAAAGGCAAAGAACAAAAAGGCAGGAAAGGCAAAGATCAAGACTGGTGCCGGGGCTGAGCCGGCCAAGGATGTGGAAGTGATCTCTTCCACGGATGAGTGCGACTTGGACATCCTCAAAAATGCCATGGCTTTCATGCCGCCGGTGTCTGTGGCTGTGGCCAAAAAGAAGGGTGCTTCGAAGCCCAAAGCCACCGGCAAGCCGAAAGAGAAGAGCCCCAAGCCCAAAGCCACAGCGAAGGCGAAGTCGGCGGCGAAGACGAAGGTGGCGAAGCTGGCGGCGAAGCCGAAGCCGGCGGCGGCGACTTCGCCGTCTAACAAATGGCTGTCCGCCGAAAAGTACGGATCTTGCAAGGTAGAGTTCTACTCTGAGAAATCCTACATCCGCAACTACGATAACGGCGGCAAGCTGAGGAGCATCATTTCCAGTTGCTGTCCGAAGCATCATGAGGTGATCGAGAAGATGATTCCCTACGTCGAGCAGGGCATCCCGCTCTTGGAGCTCTACAAGCTGCGAAAGGACGTCATGAAGTCGCTGGGGGTTTGAAAACCAAAATGTGTTCAGTGCGGGATGTGATGTGCACCCTGGGTTTTCTGAACTTTGTAGACTATATAACAATCTGAGTTTCAAGCATATATATGTTGTATATAAACGTGGTTTGTTTTCCCACAAATCTGAGAAAACCCATGGGTGCTAGTCACGGTGTGTTTCTATATGTCTTTCGTTTACATGTAGAGCACTACATCTGCCACAATGCCATTTAGCATAATGCATCTTTGGCCCTTTTAGTGAGAAGCACAAAAAGGGTGAACCTTCCGGCAGCAGAGGGGCAATGACTGCGAGAAAAAATGTTTCTTGCATTTGTGTGTGTGTGTGAGGTTGAGTGCTTCCTGTTCTGTGTGATATATGTATTTGATCCCTATCATATACTGTATATATAAGCCTTTGTAACCCCGAAACCACCAATAGCCTAAAGCCTCAAAGCAGGTTTACTTGCGACGGTGATTTTTGTATATGTACTTGCGATGAGTTCTGCTTTTTACCTGTGCGAGTGTTTCCTTTTACATGCGATGTGAGGAGCTTTGTATATTACTTGCGAGATTTTCCTTGTGTGCACCTTTACATGCGATGGGGAGCTTTGTATATTACTTGCGAGATTTTCCTTGTGTGCACCTTTACATGCGATGGGGAGCTTTGTGTTACTTGCGAGATTTTCCTTGTGCAGCTTTACATGCGATGGGGAGCTTTGTGTTACTTGCGAGATCTACCTGCGAGTGTGTCTTGCCTTTAAAGCAGTATTTCACAAAAACCCTCAACCCTCACTAAGCCCTAAAACCCAAAACTAATTTTAAACCCATAAACCCTATATAAACCCCAAAACCCGAAACCCCAAACCCGACTCCCCAAACTTAAACCGCAAACCGACAGCCCGGATTCCTTGTGAGCCCCCAAAAAAACATTCTCCAATGTCTAACACTTTCGAGTTGGAATTGCTTGAGTGCAGAGAATGCCGGCTGAAGAGGTTTATCGAGGCTTTTTTGCGAGATGATGTTGGAGCCGAAACTTGTGGCCGTGGTCGCTGTTTCCTTTACAGCAGGAGAGACTCTAGTTTTGCGACGTAGTATCTCCTACACACGATGTGTTCGACACGATGTCACCACCATGTGCCGATGCGGCTTATCCTCACAGTATTTGTAGAAGGTTTGGATTGTAGATAGCTTCGCATAGATGCTCTGGACTTTTAAAGCATACAACCCAAAGCCATTACCGAGTTTCGGGTGTCAGGCTTTCGGCGCCGGGGCTAGGCTCTAGGCACATTTTTATCCACAAAGAATAAAGGCTGTTCACTTTGGGTGTTCTAACACATATATAGCAAGTTTTGCTTCGCGGCCATGGCTACTGTCGACTGCTACCGTGTCTACGTGAAGAATGTCACGTACAGTGCGACGAAGTGGGCCACTCGAAAGAAAAGTAGCTTTGGGTTTAGGGTTTAGGGTTTAACATATATACTTTATATGTACACAATATGTAGATATAGATAAACTCAATACACGTCTATTGGCCACAATCTGACACTCATTACTTTTCTTTTGTGTCTAATTATATATGCTTATATCTACACATATATACAAAGGGTGAGGTTGGTACACATATAGACAGGCATACATATATGTAGTTACATGAGAGAGAGCCGAGGCGATCAGGGCGGCGATCGAGGAGCTTGGGGTGCTGGATTGCCTGAACATACAAGTGGTGCGGGAGCGTTACTGGGAGAAGAAGCAGAGCAAGCCTGATCACTGCTCGATCTTCTTAGAGTTCGCAACTTGGTTTTGAGAAAAATTACTTGCGACCCCTACATAAACCCTAAACCCTAAACCCTATAAACCCCAAACCCCTAACCCCCAAACCCTAAACCAAAGGACTCGCCAGATGCCGCTCAGCTTGCCCGGGCTTCGCTCGACGGGCAATGGCATGGGAAAATGGCGACGAACAAGTACCTGGTGGCAGAGCTGGCGAAGCCGCCCCCTTCGAAAGCTTCGAAGGAAGACGAGTCGTGGGGCAAGTGGGCACCACCACCAGAACAGCCGCCTTGGAAAGGCCCTCCGCCCACCCCCCCTCCACTGGGCCAGGCACCACCGCCATCCCAAAGCCCACCAGAGCCCAATGTCCCAGAACCAGCACTCCCACCAAAAGCCAAAGCGATGCCGACCCAGCCCCCGTACCCACCGCCGCAACACCTTGCACCACCACACCCAAAGGTTCCACCTGAGCAACTTTACGGTTTGGAGACGGTGAAGCCGCAAGCCTGGGAGCTCTGGGTACATGGTGGTCCACGACCCAAAGAATCTTGCATTGCATAGTTCAACAACATGTTTTGTTACACATATCTGCATGTGTTTTTATATATATGTATATATAATCAACATGTGTACAAAGAGCTATAGGGCAGCTAGGGGGGCCAAATCTAAGAATGCTATATGGCATCATGTGAGAACCCCAAACGACCCGCCCTAAAAGATTCATAGTTTCATATTCCGACGACAACACCAGCCCCAGGAGGATGCTGCTGCCCCGCTTGCAGAAGGAGCCTTCGATTCGAACACCAAGACCGAGGCCTGTGGGTGTGTGTACCCTTACTTGTGAGAAGAAGAACAAACTCCAGAGCCACACAATGAAGTAGAGCTCCCACAAAAAAGGACGACAAGCAGCTGCCGCTGGAGCCGCCTGGACCAAACTCGGTGGTGGATGACGGTGCAGTACCCGGGCCGAATCATTTAAGCCATCACCCTGCAAGTAAAAGAAGGCCCTAAATCGGAACTCCACAAACCTATACACAGCAAACGGTTGCTTCGGTTGCTTATATATACTATATATATAGTGAAAGGAAGCTGTGGCCGAGAAAGCCCCCGTCGTCGACGTTAAGCCCTGGAATGAGATGACGGCTGCTCGGTTGGCTGTGGCCCTATAAAAACCTTACTTTTCCAGAACCTTCAACCCTAAACCTTGAACCCTAAACCCCTAAAACCTAAACCCTAACCCTAAACCCAGACAACGATTCCCACCCAAACTTTGTGGTTTTTGAAACCAAAAGCTATATCCAGTGAATCCTCCCAACTCCAAGCTCTATCCCCACAGGCCCAAGAGCAATATGACTGGGCTCTTCTTCACTCTGGCGACGCTTACACGGGACCAATTCCAGAGCCTTTTTCTGCGATAGCAGCAACCTCAAAAAAGCCGCTTTATAAACCGGCACCAAACCAATAGAGCCGGTTTAGGGTTTAGGGTTTTTAGGGTTTCTCTCAAAAATAAAGTGTTCTATGAGCCCACAGCCTTATGTTTAGGAGTGTAGACTTTTTTGTCAACCCTAATTTCTGCCCGAGTCTGTGTGTATTTTTACTTGCGAAGAAGAAGAGTGTGTGTTTCTTCGATATATAGACAACACAAAACCGAGGAAGAGTTTGGCACTGGCTTCCCACCGGAGCCGCCGATCGCCAAGCCGAAGCCGTCTGCGAGGAAAGTGGCCCCGGCCGCCGTGGAGCCGCCCGTGGACCCGCGGCTGAAGCGGCAGATCGCCGAAGCTGAGCAAGCCAATGAGCCGCCCAGCAGTGTAGATGAAGAAGAGAAAGAGAAGAAGAAGAAGAAGAAAAAGAAAAAAGAGCCCAAAGCCAAGAAGGCAAAAAAGGAGCCGACCCCACCCCCAAGGGAGCCCAGCCCGACTTCCGAGGGTGAAGGTGAAGATGTTGAAGAGAACAGGGCTCGGAGCTCGGGGCGGGCTCGTAGCTCGGGGCGGGCTCGTAGCTCGGGGCGGGCTCGTAGCTACTCTAGGCGGGCTCGTAGCTACTCTAGGCGGGCCAGTAGGAGTCGTGCTCGTAGCTACCGGAGCCAAAGGCGAAGGAGCTACCATGGTCGCAGCCGTAGCTACGGTCGTCGGCACAGGAGTGACAGCCGTAGCTACCGCAGGTACAGAGGCGACAGTCGCGGCCGATACCATCGTCGTTACTACCGCCGTTGAATATAATGCAGTGCCCTATAAACCCTTAAAACCCTAAACCCTTAAACCCCTGTGCTGTTTGTGTGTCTATAGCATATAGTCTAGAGGGATAAAGCTTTACACAACAGTAACGGCGATGGCAACAGCACAGTGCTGCACGAGAGACGATGAGACAGGCCGAGCCACTCATTTTTCTCACAATTAAGCACAATGTGCAGCGACCCCATGGATGTAGTATAAAATTGTAGATGCATAGTCTACAAATAAGCACGTATGTGTGCATATGTATATGTATATGTTTCTTTATACATATATCTATATATACATATATGTATATACATAGTCGAACTTACACCACACTACATTATATGTGCCCAGGCAACAAAACCTCGAGGATCCTCAGAAGGTCGTCTGCACATCCGGATAATTGCGAAGCTGTGCGAGACTCCGACAAGCAAGTGAAGCGGGCGATTGGAAAGAGTTGTAGTCGCAGAGATTGTGGTGGTGGCTACATACACACGTGCACATGTCTATAGAGTGTATAGAGAACACATGTGAACATGCCTGGGTTGCTTGAAGGGCCTATCAAGTCACACGATAGGACAAAAAACAGCCCGGCCCGAACCCTAAACCATTTATGAAGATACTGCATACACCACACATGAAGCCCTGAATCCCCAAACCGAACATGTAGATTGCAGAACCTGTATTCATGCATCTATATATAGAGAGAGGGCTTAGGGGCTCAGGGGTCTCGGGGTTTAGGGGTTTAGGGTTTCGGGTTTAGACACACAGTGTGCCGGTCCCCACACACGAAGCGTAGCGCTTGAAGCTGGGAAACCACTTGTGGGGATCCGATGAGATGCGGCTTAGACCTTACATGCGAGACTCGAACAACACACCGTAAAGGCACCGGTGGGCAGGTTTTGCAACAATCTCCCCCAAATTTTCCATAGATTTTACAAAAATTTCAGCAGATTTTACAAAAAAATCAAGAGGTTTTCCAAAAAATCTCGATGCAGTTTCGATGCAGTTTATATGCAGTTTCGATGCTGTTTCGATTCGGTTTTAAAACTACATACAAACTGCATAGCTTTTACAGCATTTCGCGATGCAGTTTGTATGTAGTTTTAAAACCGCATCGAAACAGCATCGAAACTGCATACAAACTGCATCGAAACTGCATCGAGATTTTTTGGAAAACCTGTTGATTTTTTTGTAAAATCTGCTTAAAATCCATTGACAAACTCCCCAGCCCACCCCACCAGCCCCCACCTCCCCCCCCCCCACCCACCACCCCACCCCCCACCCCCATCCCCCACCCCCCACCCCCCAACCACCCACCCACCCCCCACCCCCCACCCAACCACCCACCCACCCCCCACCCCCCACCACACTCCCCACACCCCCCACCCCCCACACTCACACCCCCCACCCCCCATCTCCCACCCCCCACCCCCACACCCCCCACCCCCCACCCCCACCCCCACCCCCCACCCCCCACCCCCACACCCCCCACCCCCACCCCCCCCAACCCACCGCCCCACATCCAACACTATATACGGTGCTCTGCGAGGATCAATCGTATATTGTATAGCTTTTCGGCTCCAAAAAAGTCTGTCCTTCTCCCTCCCTGACTAGACAGAACAAAGCCTCTCCTCGAAGATGCCACGACAGGAGACCTGTGTTGTTCTTTTGTTTTTCCGACGAACCACATAGTCACTTTTCTGAATGCAGAAAGGGAATAGCTATATTCTCGTGTTACAGGAAGACAGGAGCCGAAGCCGAAGCCGGAGCCGGTCGCCCAAACGAGTGTGGAAATGGGCTTGGCGGACCTGTGTCCATCATGGACGACAGCAACTTGGTTGCATTAGATCTATTGTATAGGTTTTGTTTAGGAGAGTAATTTGGCTTTTGAATATTATACATAATCCCCAAGGTTCTGGTACTGGGTCTGGTGGAGCGAAGCAGCAGCTGAGCAGCAAGCTACGACTTGCCAGCACGTTGTACAGAAGTGCATGTACATAATTAAATTGTCTCGTTGCTTTTGCAGACGGTGCTAGATATAAGAGCAGCTGTTTTTCTGCACAGCAGTAACTTCTATACTTTATCGTGCCTGCAAGTGTGAAGCAAAACAATGAGCCGGGCCGACTCCAGGCGACTGCCTATAAAAGCCCGAGAACCCAACAACTGATGTCATATAAACCCTGAACCCTAAACTATATACCTTATATACAGAACCCCGAAACCCTTCAACCTCAAACCTGTGTGCCAGACCCCACACAGAAGCTTGCATGTGTCTTTCCACCAGAGCTGGCGAGAAAATTATATATACTTGTGTGATTCAAGCTATACTATGACTGTGACGAAACACATTCGGTGTTGTCTGCATGTCAGAGAGAACTTACACTGCGATGACAATTATGTTTACTTCTATCTGCAGCTGTGAGCACTTCAGCGAGGGTTGCCTTTTTTGTGAGGACAGTATATCATCTTTACTGTTCGTGTTTTCCCTGCGATGGCTGAAGACAGCCAAGCTCCGGAGGCGCTTTTTGGTTTTTGTGTTTTGTAAAACCAGAGTGTTATATATATGTATACGAAGGCCGAGGAAGAGCCCCAGGACGAGCAGGCAGAAGAAGAAGAGCAGGAGGTGCCCATGAAGAAGCCGGCGGCGAAGATCACGATAAAGAAAGAGCCCGGGACCGGGATTTTGAAAAAGCCTGCAGCAGAAGGAACAACGAAAGCAACAACAGCAAAGAGCAAGCCCAATCAAAAGCCCACTCCGAAGGCCAACCCAAAGAGCACCCCAAAGGCCAAAGCAAAGGGCAAAGCAAAGGCCGAAGCAAAGGCCCCAGCCAAGGAGAAGAAGAACAAGAACGAGAACAAGAAGGAGAACAAGGGCAAGGAGCAAGAGAAAGGAAGCAAACCCAGTAGCAGCAGCAGCAGCAAAAACACTCCCAAGCAGAATGACAACAACAAGAAGCGGAAGCTGGAGGACAACTGGGCTGATGGATTCGAGGAGGTGGAGGATGCCGCCGAAGAGCAGCCAGAGTAGGAGACACCCACAGACGACGAGGTGCTGGCCATGGAAGACCCGGCGAAGGACTCGGGGAAGATGGACCGCAGCAAGCAGCACAAGTTCATGAGCCTGCTAAAGGACGGGTCATTGCCAGAATGGCTCGAAGATGCATGGGAGAAGTCCCAGAAGATGAAAACTGGCAAGCGGCAGAGACAGCGGGAGCTTATCAACAATGCTATCGACCGACGATCCGGTGTTGACACCAGCCTGGTTCTCAACTTTGCCAAACCAATGTTCCACGCCATGCAGGTGACGACGAAAAGATGGGTATCGGGGGTGATTTCAAGGTGTGCTCGCTTCCTTAAGTGGAGAGGCACTTCGAAGCCGAAGGCGAAGTCGGGGAGTGTATAAAGTATCTATAGTATATATAGGTCCAGCTTATATCTATAGTTTTACAATGAGCAAAACCTTGAAACCCTAATACACCACAACCCTTAAACCTTATATGTAAACTACGAAGCCATGAACCCTAAAGCCTGCATAAGCCTTACACCTTTAGAAAATTTAAAACCTTCAACTCCATACACCTTGAACTCTGGACCCCACCGGCTTTTGTTTTGTAGTTCTAACTGTTTATAGAGGGCTCTACTACATTTATTTTTATTATACCATATATGCATATCTAAAACCACTCTATAAATGCATTCCCATACAATATATATTATATATAATTGCTATACTATACGTATAATAATGATGACCACAACCCTTCGTGCACCCCAAACCTTAAACCCTGAACCTGTGCACCTATATATATATATATATATATATATTATATATATAACCCCAAACCCCAAAGCCTCAAACGACGAAGCCCTGAACCCTAAACCCTTCAAGCCTCAAACCCTTAAGCTTGAACCCTAAACCCCTTCGGCTTGTCTTTTCTTCTGTGGGTGGAGCGAGGAGAACTACACGAAGTCCGAGGCGACCAACAAGAAGAAAACCCTGGGCAAAATCTTGCTTCAGGGGAAATTCAATCTTAGCAATGAGCAGTTCGAAGCCGCACTCGAGAGTGGCGAGATCATCGCTGTCCGTTCCACGAACGGACCCGATCGTTACATGTGGTCCGAGGATGTGCACAACTCCACTTCAGGGAAGGAGAAGAAGTTTTCCATGGGCTCCGATGCCAAAGCGAAGGGTGGCGAGGCCAAGTTCTTCGAGAAGCAGTCCAAGGATTGGAGGATTGGTTTGTTTGAGGAGAAGAGCGAGGGCAAAGCAAAGCCCCAGAGAGCTCTGACAAATGACTCAGAGCAGCTCGCAATCTGCGATGGTACCGTGGCCGCCATCAGGAACATGACGGAGAAGCTGTGGAAGGCAGCAGATGGGCAGCTTACAAAGGCGATCGCGGCCTACAATAAGATCCTTGTCGAGGGCAGAAAGTTGGTTGCTTCCGTGGATGAGAAGCAGGACAAGGACATGTACCAGAGTGTGCGACTTGGACTGGTTTTGTATTCCTGAAACAACCTTGCCAAAAGCTTCAACTTTTTTATCCTCGCAAGTAAAGTCACCAATTTAACTCGTAAGTAAATACATGGAGGCTTCAACCTTTGTCTTCGCAAGTAAAGCACAAACTTTAACTCGTAAAAGTAGTCTCTTCAACAACAGTCGCATGTAACCAAAGTGTTGTGCTTTCTCTCGCAAGTAAACCCAGTTCCCGAACACCGAAACCTGTGTGAGACCCCACAGCTGTAAGGAAGAGCATCGTCCAACAAGCAACAAAATCGAAGCAGGGACTTGAGCACCTTCTCTCGTGGCACGAGTACGAGGATGAGAATGAGGACGGGCCGATCACGGTCTCATCATATTCCAAGACAATGAGAGAGTCCGGGCGAGTAGCAACTCATCTCGAAGAACAAATGGCAGCCGTGAAAGCCAAGTTGACTGTCCGAGCCAAAAAAGGATGCTAGACAGATTTTGAATGTGTGCAGTTCCGGAGCTGTCGCCTCTATGTGGTGCAAACGGCGATTCTGAGTTTTGGCGATGAGAGAAAAAAGCACCGGCGATGATGAGAGCTTGAGATTTGGCGCTTTTCTGGTGATTTTTACATGTGAGCAACGACGTGTATAACTATAACCTTTTGAATCATGTTGGGGTGTTGGTCTTCGTGACTTTCAGCTTCCATTTTAGAGTATATATAACACCGATGGTGTTGTTGTAGCCTGCTTTGCATGTGTGAGTGCACACATGTGTAAAGCTATACCTCTGAACCTCAAGCATTGAATCAACCATGAAAGTCCATACCTCCAAAACCCTGTGAAGCTCACAACACAACCTTCGTAACCCCAAACCCTGAACCCTCTATAATCCCTTAAATCCTGAACCTTATATATAAACCCTCACAAGATTTGTTTCGTCCAGATTGAGGGGCAGTGGACCGTGTGGTTTAGGGGGTTTGGTTTTTGCGGGGTTGGGGCAAAAGCTTTCTGTTGTTGTTTGTATAGTATATTTGGTGCCCACACATATATGTATAACTTGCTCACAAGCCTCAGCCTCAATGCTCGGTGTGTCTGACCATGTGTGTCCCGTCCTTATAAAATGTTTTATGGCTATAGCGAACAAACCACTGTATGAAATAAGGCACAAAAGTTCAGCTGGCAACAAACACCAACTTTGCATAAAGGTGCTGTTCTGTTTATTTATATATGGAGAGAAGGTACCATGGAGGATGCAGGGCCCGAGCGAAAGCGACGAAAGGGTGGGGTCCAACAGAGATTGGGCCAGGCGGTGAGTGAGAAGTCCACCTCAAGTTCTTTGCACGCTTTGCTGATGACGTATTTGGCACAAGGCCTCCTGTCGGCCTCTATGATTCATGCAATTGCAGTTGCAGCGGCTGCCGATATTAGAAATGCAAGGGACGGGAATATTCTTCCTGATTTGGACAGGCTCAGCAAGGTGAAGCATGGAAAAAATTTGCAATCTTCTATTGACAACCACTTGGCCCAGCAGTCCAATCTTCCGATGCCGACAGAATTTAATATTCCCTTAGCAGGACAAGTCGAAGGCACGGCGA
>CAJNDT010002713.1:471602-697139 GCA_905221615.1 Symbiodinium sp. CCMP2592 | reverse complement strand
GGAGAGCTTCAAGCGGAAAGTCTACAGGTCCCTGTCGCACGAGGATCAAGTGTGCCGTGTCTGCACATATGTCTTTCGTGTTTTTTCGCTGTATATATATAATTCGTGTGACGGAAGAAAGAAAAGTGTTGCAAACTTTTTTATCTAAGTCTGTGCAAACATACAATAAGGAAGCTTGACCTTTGCCTGGAAAGGGTGCAGGTGCAGGAGTTTGCCCCGAAGCCTCTTGATTCCCCCAGCACGGCCCTTGTTCCCGTGAAGGAGGATGAGAAGCCTGTTCCCTTTCGGTGTGACGAGAAGCATACTCCTTTGCAGGATGCTGAGTTCCCGGAGTTGCCGGAAATCTTTAAGAACAGCAGCCCGACCAAGTTTCCGGACACCTTGAAGAGCAGCGAGCCGAAGAAGTTTGCGGAGAAGTTTGTGCACAGCCATAAGAGCAGCAAGCCGAAGAAGATCGTTATGAAGAAGGGCACCCTGAAGAAGAAGGCCACAAAGGCAAAGAACAAAAAGGCAGGAAAGGCAAAGATCAAGACTGGTGCCGGGGCTGAGCCGGCCAAGGATGTGGAAGTGATCTCTTCCACGGATGAGTGCGACTTGGACATCCTCAAAAATGCCATGGCTTTCATGCCGCCGGTGTCTGTGGCTGTGGCCAAAAGAAGGGTGCTTCGAAGCCCAAAGCCACCGGCAAGCCGAAAGAGAAGAGCCCCAAGCCCAAAGCCACAGCGAAGGCGAAGTCGGCGGCGAAGACGAAGGTGGCGAAGCTGGCGGCGAAGCCGAAGCCGGCGGCGGCGACTTCGCCGTCTAACAAATGGCTGTCCGCCGAAAAGTACGGATCTTGCAAGGTAGAGGTCTACTCTGAGAAATCCTACATCCGCAACTACGATAACGGCGGCAAGCTGAGGAGCATCATTTCCAGTTGCTGTCCGAAGCATCATGAGGTGATCGAGAAGATGATTCCCTACGTCGAGCAGGGCATCCCGCTCTTGGAGCTCTACAAGCTGCGAAAGGACGTCATGAAGTCGCTGGGGGTTTGAAAACCAAAATGTGCTCAGTGCGGGATGTGATGTGCACCCTGGGTTTTCTGAACTTTGTAGACTATATAACAATCTCTGAGTTTCAAGCATATATATGTTGTATATAAACGTGGTTTGTTTTCCCACAAATCTGAGAAAACCCATGGGTGCTAGTCACGGTGTGTTTCTATATGTCTTTCGTTTACATGTAGAGCACTACATCTGCCACAATGCCATTTAGCATAATTCATCTTTGGCCCTTTTAGTGAGAAGCACAAAAAGGGTGAACCTTCCGGCAGCAGAGGGGCAATGACTGCGAGAAAAAATGTTTCTTGCATTTGTGTGTGTGTGAGAGGTTGAGTGCTTCCTGTTCTGTGTGATATATGTATTTGATCCCTATCATATACTGTATATATAAGCCTTTGTAACCCCGAAACCACCAATAGCCTAAAGCCTCAAAGCAGGTTTACTTGCGACGGTGATTTTTGTATATGTACTTGCGATGAGTTCTGCTTTTTACCTGTGCGATTGTTTCCTTTTACATGCGATGTGAGGAGCTTTGTATATTACTTGCGAGATTTTCCTTGTGTGCACCTTTACATGCGATGGGGAGCTTTGTATATTACTTGCGAGCTTTTCCTTGTGTGCACCTTTACATGCGATGGGGAGCTTTGTGTTACTTGCGAGATTTTCCTTGTGCAGCTTTACATGCGATGGGGAGCTTTGTGTTACTTGCGAGATCTACCTGCGAGTGTGTCTTGCCTTTAAAGCAGTATTTCACAAAAACCCTCAACCCTCACTAAGCCCTAAAACCCAAAACTAATTTTAAACCCATAAACCCTATATAAACCCCAAAACCCGAAACCCCAAACCCGACTCCCCAAACTTAAACCGCAAACCGACAGCCCGGATTCCTTGTGAGCCCCCAAAAAAACATTCTCCAATGTCTAACACTTTCGAGTTGGAATTGCTTGAGTGCAGAGAATGCCGGCTGAAGAGGTTTATCGAGGCTTTTTTGCGAGATGATGTTGGAGCCGAAACTTGTGGCCGTGGTCGCTGTTTCCTTTACAGCAGGAGAGACTCTAGTTTTGCGACGTAGTATCTCCTACACACGATGTGTTCGACACGATGTCACCACCATGTGCCGATGCGGCTTATCCTCACAGTATTTGTAGAAGGTTTGGATTGTAGATAGCTTCGCATAGATGCTCTGGACTTTTAAAGCATACAACCCAAAGCCATTACCGATTTTCGGGTGTCAGGCTTTCGGCGCCGGGGCTAGGCTCTAGGCACATTTTTATCCACAAAGAATAAAGGCTGTTCACTTTGGGTGTTCTAACACATATAGCAAGTTTTGCTTCGCGGCCATGGCTACTGTCGACTGCTACCGTGTCTACGTGAAGAATGTCACGTACAGTGCGACGAAGTGGGCCACTCGAAAGAAAAGTAGCTTTGGGTTTAGGGTTTAGGGTTTAACATATATACTTTATATGTACACAATATGTAGATATAGATAAACTCAATACACGTCTATTGGCCACAATCTGACACTCATTACTTTTCTTTTGTGTCTAATTATATATGCTTATATCTACACATATATACAAAGGGTGAGGTTGGTACACATATAGACAGGCATACATATATGTAGTTACATGAGAGAGAGCCGAGGCGATCAGGGCGGCGATCGAGGAGCTTTGGGGTGCTGGATTGCCTGAACATACAAGTGGTGCGGGAGCGTTACTGGGAGAAGAAGCAGAGCAAGCCTGATCACTGCTCGATCTTCTTAGAGTTCGCAACTTGGTTTTGAGAAAAATTACTTGCGACCCCTACATAAACCCTAAACCCTAAACCCTATAAACCCCAAACCCCTAACCCCCAAACCCTAAACCAAAGGACTCGCCAGATGCCGCTCAGCTTGCCCGGGCTTCGCTCGACGGGCAATGGCATGGGAAAATGGCGACGAACAAGTACCTGGTGGCAGAGCTGGCGAAGCCGCCCCCTTCGAAAGCTTCGAAGGAAGACGAGTCGTGGGGCAAGTGGGCACCACCACCAGAACAGCCGCCTTGGAAAGGCCCTCCGCCCACCCCCCCTCCACTGGGCCAGGCACCACCGCCATCCCAAAGCCCACCAGATGTCCCAGAACCAGCACTCCCACCAAAAGCCAAAGCGATGCCGACCCAGCCGCAACACCTTGCACCACCACACCCAAAGGTTCCACCTGAGCAACTTTACGGTTTGGAGACGGTGAAGCCGCAAGCCTGGGAGCTCTGGGTACATGGTGGTCCACGACCCAAAGAATCTTGCATTGCATAGTTCAACAACATGTTTTGTTACACATATCTGCATGTGTTTTTATATATATGTATATATAATCAACATGTGTACAAAGAGCTATAGGGCAGCTAGGGGGGCCAAATCTAAGAATGCTATATGGCATCATGTGAGAACCCCAAACGACCCGCCCTAAAAGATTCATAGTTTCATATTCCGACGACAACACCAGCCCCAGGAGGATGCTGCTGCCCCGCTTGCAGAAGGAGCCTTCGATTCGAACACCAAGACCGAGGCCTGTGGGTGTGTGTACCCTTACTTGTGAGAAGAAGAACAAACTCCAGAGCCACACAATGAAGTAGAGCTCCCACAAAAAAGGACAACAAGCAGCTGCCGCTGGAGCCGGCTGGACCAAACTCGGTGGTGGATGACGGTGCAGTACCCGGGCCGAATCATTTAAGCCATCACCCTGCAAGTAAAAGAAGGCCCTAAATCGGAACTCCACAAACCTATACACAGCAAACGGTTGCTTCGGTTGCTTATATATACTATATATATAGTGAAAGGAAGCTGTGGCCGAGAAAGCCCCCGTCGTCGACGTTAAGCCCTGGAATGAGATGACGGCTGCTCGGTTGGCTGTGGCCCTATAAAAACCTTACTTTTCCAGAACCTTCAACCCTAAACCTTGAACCCTAAACCCCTAAAACCTAAACCCTAACCCTAAACCCAGACAACGATTCCCACCCAAACTTTGTGGTTTTTGAAACCAAAAGCTATATCCAGTGAATCCTCCCAACTCCAAGCTCTATCCCCACAGGCCCAAGAGCAATATGACTGGGCTCTTCTTCACTCTGGCGACCCTTACACGGGACCAATTCCAGAGCCTTTTTCTGCGATAGCAGCAACCTCAAAAAAGCCGCTTTATAAACCGGCACCAAACCAATAGAGCCGGTTTAGGGTTTAGGGTTTTTAGGGTTTCTCTCAAAAATAAAGTGTTCTATGAGCCCACAGCCTTATGTTTAGGAGTGTAGACTTTTTTGTCAACCCTAATTTCTGCCCGAGTCTGTGTGTATTTTTACTTGCGAAGAAGAAGAGTGTGTGTTTCTTCGATATATAGACAACACAAAACCGAGGAAGAGTTTGGCACTGGCTTCCCACCGGAGCCGCCGATCGCCAAGCCGAAGCCGTCTGCGAGGAAAGTGGCCCCGGCCGCCGTGGAGCCGCCCGTGGACCCGCGGCTGAAGCGGCAGATCGCCGAAGCTGAGCAAGCCAATGAGCCGCCCAGCAGTGTAGATGAAGATGAAGAAGAGAAAGAGAAGAAGAAGAAGAAGAAAAAGAAAAAAGAGCCCAAAGCCAAGAAGGCAAAAAAGGAGCCGACCCCACCCCCAAAGGAGCCCAGCCCGACTTCCGAGGGTGAAGGTGAAGATGTTGAAGAGAACAGGGCTCGGAGCTCGGGGCGGGCTCGTAGCTCGGGGCGGGCTCGTAGCTCGGGGCGGGCTCGTAGCTACTCTAGGCGGGCTCGTAGCTACTCTAGGCGGGCCAGTAGGAGTCGTGCTCGTAGCTACCGGAGCCAAAGGCGAAGGAGCTACCATGGTCGCAGCCGTAGCTACGGTCGTCGGCACAGGAGTGACAGCCGTAGCTACCGCAGGTACAGAGGCGACAGTCGCGGCCGATACCATCGTCGTTACTACCGCCGTTGAATATAATGCAGTGCCCTATAAACCCTTAAAACCCTAAACCCTTAAACCCCTGTGCTGTTTGTGTGTCTATCGCATATAGTCTAGAGGGATAAAGCTTTACACAACAGTAACGGCGATGGCAACAGCACAGTGCTGCACGAGAGACGATGAGACAGGCCGAGCCACTCATTTTTCTCACAATTAAGCACAATGTGCAGCGACCCCATGGATGTAGTATAAAATTGTAGATGCATAGTCTACAAATAAGCACGTATGTGTGCATATGTATATGTATATGTTTCTTTATACATATATCTATATATACATATATGTATATACATAGTCGAACTTACACCACACTACATTATATGTGCCCAGGCAACAAAACCTCGAGGATCCTCAGAAGGTCGTCTGCACATCCGGATAATTGCGAAGCTGTGCGAGACTCCGACAAGCAAGTGAAGCGGGCGATTGGAAAGAGTTGTAGTCGCAGAGATTGTGGTGGTGGCTACATACACACGTGCACATGTCTATAGAGTGTATAGAGAACACATGTGAACATGCCTGGGTTGCTTGAAGGGCCTATCAAGTCACACGATAGGACAAAAAACAGCCCGGCCCGAACCCTAAACCATTTATGAAGATACTGCATACACCACACATGAAGCCCTGAATCCCCAAACCGAACATGTAGATTGCAGAACCTGTATTCATGCATCTATATATAGAGAGAGGGCTTAGGGGCTCAGGGGTCTCGGGGTTTAGGGGTTTAGGGTTTCGGGTTTAGACACACAGTGTGCCGGTCCCCACACACGAAGCGTAGCGCTTGAAGCTGGGAAACCACTTGTGGGGATCCGATGAGATGCGGCTTAGACCTTACATGCGAGACTCGAACAACACACCGGAAAGGCACCGGTGGGCAGGTTTTGCAACAATCTCCCCCAAATTTTCCATAGATTTTACAAAAATTTCAGCAGATTTTACAAAAAAATCAAGAGGTTTTCCAAAAAATCTCGATGCAGTTTCGATGCAGTTTATATGCAGTTTCGATGCTGTTTCGATGCGGTTTTAAAACTACATACAAACTGCATAGCTTTTACAGCATTTCGCGATGCAGTTTGTATGTAGTTTTAAAACCGCATCGAAACAGCATCGAAACTGCATACAAACTGCATCGAAACTGCATCGAGATTTTTTGGAAAACCTGTTGATTTTTTTGTAAAATCTGCTTAAAATCCATTGACAAACTCCCCAGCCCACCCCACCAGCCCCCACCTCCCCCCCACCCACCCACCACCCCACCCCCCACCCCCATCCCCCACCCCCCACCCCCCAACCACCCACCCACCCCCCACCCCCCACCCAACCACCCACCCACCCCCCACCCCCCACCACACTCCCCACACCCCCCACCCCCCACACTCACACCCCCCACCCCCCATCTCCCACCCCCCACCCCCACACCCCCCACCCCCCACCCCCACCCCCACCCCCCACCCCCCACCCCCACACCCCCCACCCCCACCCCCCCCAACCCACCGCCCCACATCCAACACTATATACGGTGCTCTGCGAGGATCAATCGTATATTGTATAGCTTTTCGGCTCCAAAAAAGTCTGTCCTTCTCCCTCCCTGACTAGACAGAACAAAGCCTCTCTTCGAAGATGCCACGACAGGAGACCTGTGTTGTTCTTTTGTTTTCCGACGAACCACATAGTCACTTTTCTGAATGCAGAAAGGGAATAGCTATATTCTCGTGTTCCAGGAAGACAGGAGCCGAAGCCGAAGCCGGAGCCGGTCGCCCAAACGAGTGTGGAAATGGGCTTGGCGGACCTGTGTCCATCATGGACGACAGCAACTTGGTTGCATTAGATCTATTGTATAGGTTTTGTTTAGGAGAGTAATTTGGCTTTTGAATATTATACATAATCCCCAAGGGTCTGGTACTGGGTCTGGTGGAGCGAAGCAGCAGCTGAGCAGCAAGACCAGTGAGCTACGACTTGCCAGCACGTTGTACAGAAGTGCATGTACATAATTAAATTGTCTCGTTGCTTTTGCAGACGGAGCTAGATATAAGAGCAGCTGTTTTTCTGCACAGCAGTAACTTCTATACTTTATCGTGCCTGCAAGTGTGAAGCAAAACAATGAGCCGGGCCGACTCCAGGAGACTGCCTATAAAAGCCCGAGAACCCAACAACTGATGTCATATAAACCCTGAACCCTAAACTATATACCTTATATACAGAACCCCGAAACCCTTCAACCTCAAACCTGTGTGCCAGACCCCACACAGAAGCTTGCATGTGTCTTTACACCAGAGCTGGCGAGAAAATTATATATACTTGTGTGATTCAAGCTATACTATGACTGTGACGAAACACATTCGGTGTTGTCTGCATGTCAGAGAGAACTTACACTGCGATGACAATTATGTTTACTTCTATCTGCAGCTGTGAGCACTTCAGCGAGGGGTGCCTTTTTTGTGAGGACAGTATATCATCTTTACTGTTCGTGTTTTCCCTGCGATGGCTGAAGACAGCCAAGCTCCGGAGGCGCTTTTTGGTTTTTGTGTTTTGTAAAACCAGAGTGTTATATATATATATGTATACGAAGGCCGAGGAAGAGCCCCAGGACGAGCAGGCAGAAGAAGAAGAGCAGGAGGTGCCCATGAAGAAGCCGGCGGCGAAGATCACGATAAAGAAAGAGCCCGGGACCGGGATTTTGAAAAAGCCTGCAGCAGAAGGAACAACGAAAGCAACAGCAGCAAAGAGCAAGCCCAATCAAAAGCCCACTCCGAAGGCCAACCCAAAGAGCACCCCAAAGGCCAAAGCAAAGGGCAAAGCAAAGGCCGAAGCAAAGGCCCCAGCCAAGGAGAAGAAGAACAAGAACGAGAACAAGAAGGAGAACAAGGGCAAGGAGCAAGAGAAAGGAAGCAAGCCCAGTAGCAGCAGCAGCAGCAAAAACACTCCCAAGCAGAATGACAACAACAAGAAGCGGAAGCTGGAGGACAACTGGGCTGATGGATTCGAGGAGGTGGAGGATGCCGCCGAAGAGCAGCCAGAGGAGGAGACACCCACAGACGACGAGGTGCTGGCCATGGAAGACCCGGCGAAGGACTCGGGGAAGATGGACCGCAGCAAGCAGCACAAGTTCATGAGCCTGCTAAAGGACGGGTCATTGCCAGAATGGCTCGAAGATGCATGGGAGAAGTCCCAGAAGATGAAAACGGGCAAGCGGCAGAGACAGCGGGAGCTTATCAACAATGCTATCGACCGACGATCCGGTGTTGACACCAGCCTGGTTCTCAACTTTGCCAAACCAATGTTCCACTCCATGCAGGTGACGACGAAAAGATGGGTATCGGGGGTGATTTCAAGGTGTGCTCGCTTCCTTAAGTGGAGAGGCACTTCGAAGCCGAAGGCGAAGTCGGGGAGTGTATAAAGTATCTATAGTATATATAGGTCCAGCTTATAGCTATAGTTTTACAATGAGCAAAACCTTGAAACCCTAATACACCACAACCCTTAAACCTTATATGTAAACTACGAAGCCATGAACCCTAAAGCCTGCATAAGCCTTACACCTTTAGAAAATTTAAAACCTTCAACCCCATACACCTTGAACTCTGGACCCCACCGGCTTTTGTTTTGTAGTTCTAACTGTTTATAGAGGGCTCTACTACATTTATTTTTATTATACCATATATGCATATCTAAAAACACTCTATAAATGCATTCCCATACAATATATATTATATATAATTGCTATACTATACGTATAATAATGATGACCACAACCCTTCGTGCACCCCAAACCTTAAACCCTGAACCTGTGCACCTATATATATATATATATATATATATATATATATATATAACCCCAAACCCCAAAGCCTCAAACGACGAAGCCCTGAACCCTAAAACCTTCAAGCCTCAAACCCTTAAGCTTGAACCCTAAACCCCTTCGGCTTGTCTTTTCTTCTGTGGGTGGAGCGAGGAGAACTACACGAAGTCCGAGGCGACCAACAAGAAGAAAACCCTGGGCAAAATCTTGCTTCAGGGGAAATTCAATCTTAGCAATGAGCAGTTCGAAGCCGCACTCGAGAGTGGCGAGATCATCGCTGTCCGTTCCAAGAACGGACCCGATCGTTACATGTGGTCCGAGGATGTGCACAACTCCACTTCAGGGAAGGAGAAGAAGTTTTCCATGGGCTCCGATGCCAAAGCGAAGGATGGCGAGGCCAAGTTCTTCGAGAAGCAGTCCAAGGATTGGAGGATTGGTTTGTTTGAGGAGAAGAGCGAGGGCAAAGCAAAGCCCCAGAGAGCTCTGACAAATGACTCAGAGCAGCTCGCAATCTGCGATGGTACCGTGGCCGCCAGCAGGAACATGACGGAGAAGCTGTGGAAGGCAGCAGATGGGCAGCTTACAAAGGCGATCGCGGCCTACAATAAGATCCTTGTCGAGGGCAGAAAGTTGGTTGCTTCCGTGGATGAGAAGCAGGACAAGGACATGTACCAGAGTGTGCGACTTGGACTGGTTTTGTATTCCTGAAACAACCTTGCCAAAAGCTTCAACTTTTTTATCCTCGCAAGTAAAGTCACCAATTTAACTCGTAAGTAAATACATGGAGGCTTCAACCTTTGTCTTCGCAAGTAAAGCACAAACTTTAACTCGTAAAAGTAGTCTCTTCAACAACAGTCGCATGTAACCAAAGTGTTGTGCTTTCTCTCGCAAGTAAACCCAGTGCCCGAACACCGAAACCTGTGTGAGACCCCACAGCTGTAAGGAAGAGCATCGTCCAACAAGCAACAAAATCGAAGCAGGGACTTGAGCACCTTCTCTCGTGGCACGAGTACGAGGATGAGAATGAGGACGGGCCGATCACGATCTCATCATATTCCAAGACCATGAGAGAGTCCGGGCGAGTAGCAACTCATCTCGAAGAACAAATGGCAGCCGTGAAAGCCAAGTTGACTGTCCGAGCCAAAAAAGGATGCTAGACAGATTTTGAATGTGTGCAGTTCCGGAGCTGTCGCCTCTATGTGGTGCAAACGGCGATTCTGAGTTTTGGCGATGAGAGAAAAAAGCAACGGCGATGATGAGAGCTTGAGATTTGGCGCTTTTCTGGTGATTTTTACATGTGAGCAACGACGTGTATAACTATAACCTTTTGAATCATGTTGGGGTGTTGGTCTTCGTGACTTTCAGCTTCAATTTTAGAGTATATATAACACCGATGGTGTTGTTGTAGCCTGCTTTGCATGTGTGAGTGCACACATGTGTAAAGCTATACCTCCGAACCTCAAGCATTGAATCAACCATGAAAGTCCATACCTCCAAAACCCTGTGAAGCTCACAACACAACCTTCGTAACCCCAAACCCTGAACCCTCTATAAACCCTTAAATCCTGAACCTTATATATAAACCCTCACAAGATTTGTTTCGTCCAGATTGAGGGGCAGTGGACCGTGTGGTTTAGGGGGTTTGGGTTTTGCGGGGTTGGGGCAAAAGCTTTCTGTTGTTGTTTGTATAGTATATTTGGTGCCCACACATATATGTATAACTTGCTCACAAGCCTCAGCCTCAATGCTCGGTGTGTCTGACCATGTGTGTCCCGTCCTTATAAAATGTTTTATGGCTATAGCGAACAAACCACTGTATGAAATAAGGCACAAAAGTTCAGCTGGCAACAAACACCAACTTTGCATAAAGGTGCTGTTCTGTTTATTTATATATGGAGAGAAGGTACCATGGAGGATGCAGGGCCCGAGCGAAAGCGACGAAAGGGTGGGGTCCAACAGAGATTGGGCCAGGCGGTGAGTGAGAAGTCCACCTCAAGTTCTTTGCACGATTTGCTGATGACGTATTTGGCACAAGGCCTCCTGTCGGCCTCTATGATTCATGCAATTGCAGTTGCAGCGGCTGCCGATATTAGAAATGCAAGGGACGGGAAAATTCTTCCTGATTTGGACAGGCTCAGCAAGGTGAAGCATGGAAAAAATTTGCAATCTTCTATTGACAACCACTTGGCCCAGCAGTCCAATCTTCCGATGCCGACAGAATTTAATATCCCCTTAGCAGGACAAGTCGAAGGCACGGCGACTTCCATGATATTGCTTCCGCACGAGATTATGCACCACCTTTGGAAGACGACGACTGGATGGATTACTTCTGTGTTGCCTGATGCGGAGGCTTTGCCTCGGTTTTGGAGATCGTTCAATGGACACCCTTGCATGTCAAATCATGCGGTAAAATCGCGAGCTAATTGGATGCAAAGGGCTATTCCCCTTTGCATACACGGCGACGAAGTTCCTGTTTTTGGAGTGGGCAAGATATGGGCTCGCAGTGTTTTGGCTTTTTCATGGGTATCGCTGATGGCCACAGCGGCCGGCCGATCTGCTGCCGATTGCAACCTCTACATTTGGGGCGTTTTTGAGAAGTTCATTATTCCGGCTGGCGGCGAGGGGGCTGGGACAATGGAAACTTTTTGGCAAGTGATGTATTGGTCTTTCAACATTCTTTACACCGGTAAATGGCCTGCTCGGGATTGGCAAGGCAAGAAGCAGCCTGGTGTGTTGTTGTATATGTACACATGTGCCAGAAATCTGGAAACCCTTACATTTTAGGACCCTGTGGGAACCCTATAAGCTGTAAGCCTTTTTGTCTTTCTTGATTTTTTATGATGTGGGTCCTGTTTTAGATATGTGACTATATACATACACACCCTATGTATGAGAGCCCTGTTCTCAAATCCAACCCTAACCCAACAGCTTCCTTGATGGTGATGATATATATATATATACACAGTATATAATATCGTATAAACATATATAAGCCACAAAACCACGGACCCGTGGAATCCCAAAGCAGCACGAACCGGATGTGAGAAAAATCACCACACAGTATACGTAAAAAACCCTCTCACCACATGTAGATATATATATGTAGATATATATGAACCTGTCTCACAAGTAAGAAAATGTTTGTTACACGGCACAGAGGTATGGGGCCAGTACAAAGGAGGGCGAACGAGCGGGAACCGACCTATGCGGAGGATATTATGGTGTCCTGGTTCAAATGGCTGGCGACTTGGATTATTATGCGAAATGGCTGGAGGTTCCACGATGGAGCAATCACAGCAAACCTTGTGCTCTTTGTCGGGCCGCCTTCAAAGGACCACTAACATGGATGGACAATCGTGCAAATTCGCCGTGGCAAGCCTCGTGCCTCACCACCACCAACTGGAGATCCCACTGGAATCCATCATGCCAGCTGTATTCTTTACCTGGCTTTTCGGGACTTTGTATCACGATGGACTATATGCATTGTATGTTTTTGGGGTGGATACAGTTTTTTTATGGCTCCGTGCTCAGCATCGTGGTCCACGATTGTTTGGGTGTGAGTATCTTGGCGAATTTGAAATACTGCGACTCCTTCATCAAGAAGTACCAGCGAGACAACGAAACCAGATACACATTCCGCCAGCGACTTCTGAAACTTACAATGATACAACCAAAAAAAGGATTCCCCAAGATGAGAGGAAGAGCTTCCGATATTCAATCTTTGGACAGTGCAATTCTTGCTCTATTCGAAGAGCAAATGGACGAGGGTATCTATCAACACAAGCAAATCCGGCTCTTTTTGCGGTTGAACCTGCAGCTGGCTGAAATATTGGAAGCTTATGGGCCACGGTACGGCTTCTTGGCTTTACCTGAGGAGCAAGCAAACCTGGCTTTCAAGCTCGGTTGCCAAATGGCACAGCTCCACAGCAGCCTGCAAGCCCACTACAAAGGGACGGGGGAGAAGCTCTTCAATCTCACAAGTAAGACCCACTTCGTTTTGCATAGTCTCCTACTCAGCAGTTTTATTCATCCGTCGATGGTCTGGTGCTACAAGGGAGAGACGACGATGCATCGCCTGCAGATTCTATGGAAGAGTTGTTTGGCAGGGGTGAAGCACTGGCATGCTTCCAAAAAGGCTGCCCTCAAAGAGAGGCACCTTTTGTTTCTGCGGGGCAAAGTTGGGCGATCGTGAGAGCTTCTTTCTTTTCTGTCGCGAAAAAAAAGAGTGTCTCTCTGCTATATGTGGTGCTCCTGGTCTTTTGTTTGGGCTTTTGAATCACAGTTGTCGTATATACTGGTGTGGATCTTATAAGCAATCTGCATGGATTCTCTTTGGTTAGTTTATGGCTTTGGGCCTGCGAATTTTCGGAAAAGTCCTTACTTCTGCTGTGGATCCTTTACATGTGGTGTCTGCGATTGCAGAGCAAAACAAACTCATGCCGGTGATTTTTTTAAATCCTTTACATGTGGTGTCTAAGTTTGCAGCCGCAAATATGAGTTCCATGTTTGTGTTTGCATAATGTTTTTATGTGTTTTGTCATGTTTTTAGCTCACCAGAAAATTTACGTAAATTTGGTCATTTTACACTAAATCCTTCGTTTACAGTAAATCAAGCCAAAGTGTAAAATTAGGTAAACAGCAGACTCAGGGTAATACTGCGAGCCTGTAAAGAAGCCAAATCGTGTACCCCTAGCTTGAAGAAGCGAAACCTCCTGTAAAACCTTTTCAAACCAAAATTAAAAGCAGTATAAAACCTTTATGAAACTTTAACAACCCTGTAAGACCCTATAAAACCGTGTAAACCCTAATCAAGCCAAATGGACTGTTTCTCAACGTAGGGTGGGAGGCCTAGACGTTCTAGAGGCGCTGAATGGCTCTGATACTCTCTTCTTCCACAACCATCACAAACTTCCTGAGATGGACCAACTATGTAAGGCCAAGAGGGTTGAAGTTGTCGCATTTGTCGCGCTGTTAGGGTGTAGGAGTTTAGGGTTCAGGGGACACCCTGCTAAAGTCCTACGAAAAGCATTAAACCCTAAACCGTAAACTCTGGACCCTAAACCTCAAGCCCTAAACCTCAAACCCTAAACCCCAAACCCTGAACCCCAAACCCTAAACCCTAAACCCCTAACCCTAAACCCCAAACCCTGAACCCCAAACCCTAAACCCCAAACCCTAAACCCCAAAGCCTAAACCCCTAAACCCTAAACCCCTAAACCCTAAACCCTAAACCCTCAAGTCCCCATAAAACTGAGCTTGCGCATTACACCGTGCGTGGTGTTCCTCTACATTCTTTGCACAAAGTGCAAAATTTCCTGGATTTTGGGGTCGGCGTTCTGGGTGACAAATTCTGTTCATAAAATAGCGTTTTTATTAGGCCGGAGAACCGATCTCGAGGTCCCCCCCATTCTGGGCCTAAACTACAAACGGAACTGGTGCCTGACCGCGGAAAACCCAAATAAAACTCAAAAAAACTCGGGCCCACCAGTGCCACCAGCAGGCCCATTTAGGGTTTAGCGCCAAATTTCATGGATTTTGGGGTGGGCATTCTGGGTGACAAATTCTGTTCATAAAATAGCGTTTTTATTAGGCCGGAGAACCGATCTCGAGGTCCCCCCCATTCTGTGCCTAAACTACAAACGGAACTGGTGCCTGACCGCGGGAAACCCAAAAAAACTCAAAAAAACTCGGGCCCACCAGTGCCACCAGTGCCACCAGCAGGCCCATTTAGGGTTTAGGGCCAAATTTCCTGGATTTTGGGGTGGGTGTTCTAGGTGACAAATTCTGTTCATAAAATAGCGTTTTTATTAGGCCGGAGGGCCGATCTCGAGGTTCCCGCCATTCTGGGCCTAAACTACAAACGGAACTGGTGCCTGACCGCGGAAAACACAAAAAAACTCAAAAAAACTCGGGCCCACCAGTGCCACCAGCAGGCCCATTTAGGATTTAGCGCCAAATTTCATGGATTTTGGGGTGTGCGTTCTGGGTGACAAATTCTGTTCATAAAACAGCGTTTTTATCAGGCCGGAGGGCCGATCTCGAGGTCCCCCCCATTCTGGGCTTAAACTACAAACGGAACTGGTGCCCGACCGCGGAAAACCAAATAAAAACTCAAAAAAACTCGGGCCCACCAGTGCCACCAGCAGGCACATTCAGGGTTTAGGGCCAAATTTCCTGGATTTTGGGGTGGGCGTTCTGGGTGACAAATTCTTTTCATAAAATAGCGTTTTTATTAGGCCGGAGAACCGATCTCGAGGTCCCCCCCTATTCTGGGCCTAAACTACAAACGGAACTGGTGCCTGACCGCGGAAAACCCAAAAAAACTCAAAAAAACTCGGGTTCACCAGTGCCACCAGTGCCACCAGCAGCCCATTTAGGGTTTAGGGCCAAATTTCCTGGATTTTGGGGTGGGCGTCCTGGGTGACAAATCCTGTTCATAAAGTAGCGTTTTTATTAGGCCGGAGGGTCGATCTCGAGGTCCCCCCCATTCTGGGCTTAAACTACAAACGGAACTGGTGCCTGACCGCGGAAAACCGAAAAAAAACTGAAAAAAACTCAGCGCCACCACTTCCACCAGCAGGCCCATTTAGGGTTTAGGGCCGAATTTCCTGGATTTTGGGGTGGGCGTTTTGGGTGACAAATTCTGTTCATAAAATAGCTTTTTTATTAGGCCGGAGGGCCGATCTCGAGGTCCCTCCCATTCTGGGGAACTGGTGCCTGACCGCGGAAAACCCAAATAAAACTCAAAAAAACTCGGGCCCACCAGTGCCATCAGTGCCACCAGCAGGCCCATTTAGGGTTTAAGGCCAAATTTCCTGGATTTTGGTGTGGTCGTTCTGGGTGACAAATTCCGTTCATAAAATAGCGTTTTTATTAGGCCGGAGCCCCGATCTCGAGGTCCCCCCCATTCTGGGCCTAAACTACAAACGGAACTGGTGCCTGACCGCGGGAAACCCAAAAAAACTCAAAAAAACTCGGGCCCACCAGTGCCACCAGTGCCACCAGCAGGCTTATCAGGGTTTAGGGCCAAATTTCCTGGATTTTGGGGTTGGCGTTCTGGGTGACAAATTCTGTTCATAAAATAGCGTTTTTATTAGGCCGGAGAACCGATCTCGAGGTCCCCCCCATTCTGGGCCTAAACTACAAACGGAAGTGGTGCCTGACCGCGGGAAACCCAAACAAACTCAAAAAACTCGGGCCCGAAAGACATGCAGCCGGGCACTTGATGCCAGAGCGAAAGTTTAGCAAGTTTTGGGTTAGGCTTCGAACCCATGCAGTCGGGAGTCAAAAAGCAAGCGTGGCCACAAATCCGGTTGAAGTAATTCTACAATAATTTTACAGTTCCCCAAACCCTTTCAAAGCTTCGGCCCTAACGAAGCCCAGACCCTAACAAGGAAAGCCTCATACCCTAACCCCAACCCCGAAAACCCCAAACCCCAAGCAGCGAAAACAATCCTAAACTCTAACCCTGAACCCGAGAGCCCTAAACCCTCCTTGACCCTAATCCCGAAAACACTAAACCCGAAAACCCTCCGAGCCCTAAAACCTTAACCCCGAAAGCCCTAGACCCCGAGCCCTAAACCCTACAAGCTTAGCCGGAAACGCCTAGAACCGAAACATTGCAAGCGCACGCGGACCACTGCCTCGCTGCCTCTGAGCCCCAACCGGCCTCCAAAGCAAACCCCAAACCCTGGAACCTCTCAGGGCACCAGCCCAAGTCGAGGTCGGACCTGAGCACAAGGAAGGGCAGCGGGGAGGGAGGAGCAAGGAGGAGGGGAAGGGCGGACAGAAGCAAGCACAGCGCGGCAGCGGTGCAATCTATTTTGAAGACGGATGCTAAAGAAAGATGTCGGAAAGGAACATGCATGCCGGCCCCAGCCCCCGAGCCACCGATGCTGGTGTTAGGCGCTCGGCAACAAAAGTTGAATTAAGCAAAAAGGTCAAGGTTTTAATTAGATGAATTCCAGTACCAAAAAAAGGGCCACGCATTAACGGAGCGCATCCCGCAGGGCCTTGCATCGAGCACCTAGTCTAAGAGCTGCCGTAGCAAATCAAATTAAAACGATGACAACCAACCACAAAAACAAGTGCGATGCAAAGCCCATGGCCCGTGAAACGGGGACGAAACAAACCAAGAAGTACCAAAGAAAATGCACTATGCGATCAAGTCAATATTCACCTCCACCAAGTGAGTGCGTCAAACATCTGCATGATCCCAAAACACTAACTAACTAACTAACTAACTAACTCACTAACTAACTAACTAACTATCTAACTAACTAACTAACTAACTAAGAGCAAACCAGGATAACGTCCCCAGTATGTACAGAGGGCGCTCTGGTCGGGGGTTTGTCCTCGGCATCTGGAGGCGAACCTCGCTCCGGACAAACCCCCCGAGCTTACTACCCCCGGGTCCCCAATTCTACAACCACAACGATACACCACGGCTACAACCACGAATCACCTAGTCCGAAAGAGAACTAACCGGAACCAGAAACATAATATGAGCAATGCCAAAACCTAATTGGAGACCCCAAGTTTTAAGAAAAAAGAAACATGCACGTGCATCTGCTAGGGCAATTTTGGCCCTGCAATGAAACATGGGAAGTAAGGCGACGTGAAACAATTCTCGCTGTAATAGATGTTGCGTGAAGAATCATCCGCCTGCAGGGCAGAACTTTGAGTCCTAGAAATTGAGCGCTCAACGTGTCTTCTGAGCCGGATCCCTGCCTGTCTCTCAATGCGCCTCACCCGCCACCGAGGGCCGTCCTTTGCTGCAGTCTGGGCCTTGGATTCATTCGGGGAAAACAAGCTAGCGTGAAGTCAATAAATACACGAATGTTTGCACAGAGACACATTGCGGGGAAAATCCAGATGTTTGCCGGCACAGGGGGAGGGACCTCAGATAGCAAGGACATTTTCCAATGAGGAGATTCGGTGAGCATGACAATGTGCGGCAAACAGGCAACACCCTACAAGAACACCATGAAGTTGAGCCATGGAGCCACCGGCTGCAGCCAAAGCGTCCCCGACTGGTCCTTACTTGCGCAGTTTACAATGACTCAAACGAAAAGTTGTCGGCGAGATGATGCAGCACAGACATAACCAAAAGAGACGCTCGCACACGACATGAATTATGTCGGGACTCGGCAATGATGGGCAAGGCCAGCTGCTGCTGCAGCTGCTGGTGCTGCTGCATCTGCAGCAGCTGCTGCGCGGTCAAGGGTGTCCCCGCAGGGGCAACGATCATTGGATCCAGGAAATTTGGCTTTAAGTTTAGCAAACCCCCATTCAAGGTTCATGAATAGGGTTCTTCCAAACCCTATGGTTTAGCAAACCCCCATTCAAGGTGTATTAAATTTAGGGTTTAGCAAACCGTAGGGTTTAGCAAACACCCATTCAAGGTTTATTAACTAATTTAGGGCTTAGCAAACCCTAGGGTTTAGCAAACCCCCATTCAGGGTTTATTAATTCTTAATCAATGGTTTAGCAAACCCTAAGGTTTATTTAGGGTTTAGCAACCCTAGAGTTTAGTAAACTCCCATTCAGGGTTTATTAAACCCTAATTCAGGGTTTAATAAACCCTAGGGTTTAGCAAACCCCCATTCAGGGTTTATTAAACCCAAATTTAGGGTTTAGCAAACCCCCATGCAAGGTTTATTAATAATTCAGGGTTTAGCAAACCCTAGGGTTTAGAAAACCCCCATGCAGGGTTTATTTAACTCTAATTTAGGGTTTAGCAAACCCTAGGGTTTAGCAAGCCCCCATTCAGGGTTAATTAACCAAGGGTTTAGTAAGCAGGGTTTATTAAACTCTAATTTAGGGTTTAGCAAACCCCCAATTAGAGTATATTAAACCCTAATTCAAGGTTTAGCAAACCCTAGGGTTTAGCAAACCCCCGGGACCAAGACCTACAATTAAGGACCCGGAGCCTAAAATTAAGGGCCCGAAGCTCAAAATTAAGGGCCAGGACCGAAAATTCAGGACCCGGAAACCCCCAAAGCCCCCAAGAACCCAACACCCGATCCAAAAACCTAGAACCCTAGCCACCGAAACCAAAACAAAACTCTGAAAACTCAAAAAAACCTCCGAAAACCCAAAAAAAAACCTAAAAACCCAAAAAAACCTCCGAAAACCCCCCAGTTTAATATTCTCAAAAACGCACCCCGCACACGAAGCAAGCTCAATAAACCTTAAGCCCTAAACCCTAAACCATAAACCTTAAGCCCTAAACCCTAAACCATAAACCTTAAGCCCAAGCCCTAAACCCCAGACGCCAAACCCCAAACCCTAAACCCCAAGCCCTAAACCCCAAACCCTAAACCCCTAAACCCTAAACCCCAAAGCCTAAACCCCTAAACCCTAAACCCTAAACCCTAAACCTTAAGCCCTAAACCTTTATTTACAGTCCGGGACCTGGCCGAGGTCCGACGAAGTGCCCTTGCCTGGGACTCGAAACCCTTTCGAACCTAGGCTTCAAGCCTTACCTTAACCTACCAAAACCAATTTTTTGTAGGGTCCCTATAAAGTCCATATCAGGGTTTATAATAAGAACCTACTAAAAAGTAGGGTTTGGTGGTTTAAGGTACCGTTTAGGGATCTAGGCATGTAGGGTTTAGGGTTTCGGATTTATGCAGAGAGCCCAGTACCCGTTAATGAAGGAATATGGCTTAGAATGTATTGAGCTTCATATCAAAGAGTTGGAAACCAGATTAGGGACAATTAGTGTTGGGATTCCCTATACATGATTCTTAAGGACTGAAGCTGGGTTTCCAACTTCTGAGCTTCTACTGTAGAACCAGGCCTTACCGTTTAAGGATCTACCCATCTAGGGTTTAGGGTTTCGGATCTAGGGCCCAGGGTCGCAGGCAAACCCTAAGCCCTGAGCCCGAAACCCTATAACCCTAAACCCTAAAACCCTAAAACTCTAAAACTTTAAGGAATAAACCGCACAACGCGAGCGGACTACGTGGCTCATGGCAGGTGGAGCTTGGGCTTCCAGTTTAGGGTTATAGGGGTTTCGGGTTTAGGGTTAGGCTTTAGGGCTTAGGGCTTAGGCTTTAGGCTTTCCGCTTTGTGGCTCAGGTTTGGGTTCACGCCCTTAGTGATCGCTTTACCTTCGCACAGCAGGCCTTGGAAAATCTTGGAAATCTAAACCCACGGTTGAAAGAGCCTAAAACCTGCCAAACATGCCTGGGAGACGCTTCCCGGAAATGATAAAGGGGCCTTAAAAACTAGAACAGGGCTTTGGGACATACTCTACTAACATGTATTAGGGAAGCCTTAGAAATACAAGTGTTACTCCGTTATTATGTAGGGTTTTACACCTAGGGCTACGGAAAATGCAGAACATTCCAGGCTCGCCAGGCTGCACCCATGGTCTTCCGCCCTCGCCCTAAAGCCCCCCAACCCTCTCTCGCCGAAGATCCCTCGTCCGAAACCGACGCCCTCGTTCCTGAAGCGTAAACCCTAAAACCCGGAATCCCTGACGCATAAACCGTGAAAGCACCTTGAAACCCGCAAGCATGACCCCAAAAGCGCTCTGAAACCCTAAGCTCCATTTCATCCAGTCTCGGCAGGCCTTCAGGCTTGGGCACGAAGCCACGGGCGCACGTGCTCCTTGCAGGACGGGGAAACTCAGTTCTGAGCTCGGGACATATTGCAGGCCTTACTAGTTGGAATAGAGCTTTTGAGGTATCTGGTAATACAAGACGTGCAGACATATTAAGGAAGCCTGAAGAAGACTTCTAAGTGGGACTTAGTAAAGAGGGTTGTAGGTACACTAATTGGGCTTATGATTAAGTAGGTACAACTATTGTTACATTACATATAACCCTATTTACTAAGATCCTCTGAATAGTCAACAGTTATGGGCTTGTCTTCACTATGCGCCTTCACCGTACAAAAACATCGATAAGCCTTACCCGCGACACTAACTGGAGATTTCAATGAACAAAATGGCTGCCACGACTGCGTCTGTACAAACAGCAGCCGGGTGCTGATAAGAGCAACCCGATGACAGCATCTACAAGGCAGAACCACGCAGCGGCTGAAGAACAAGACACTGAAAACAGGCCTACAAAAAAGCATACAGACATGTGAGCAAAGCAGGAAACCCATAACTAAAGCAACTACCGATACAAATCATCGTCAGCGTCATCATCATCTTTATCATGATCACTATCACCGTGTCACCACCATCGAAGATCGGGGGTGTGCTTCACAGGTCAAAGAAGCAGTGGGCTACGTCCCTCGATTCAGCCGGTTTAGGGTTTAGAAGCTTAGTGCGTGGGGGATTGATCTCGACTTGGTTGCTGCTCTCCCCACCAGAGCTGTAATGAATATAGGTGTGGCTGGCTAGCACTCTCCACAGACTGGACCCTGTCTCTCTCTCGTACTCCCACACGTGCGATCCTATGCAGGCAGAACCGGCGGCCGTTCCTTTTGCACTCACTGCCGGCGGCGGTTCGTCTGTGCAACGGGATAGCTCTGATTGCTCAGGATAGAAGACACATATAGCACTTAGCTACGGGCATTGACTTGAGCCAAACGTTGCGTTGGCGGTCACATAGAAAGGTAAAGACGAGGGATGCGTAGCATGCCCCCTAGAGTCGAGGGACGCGTAGCGTGCCCCCTTCTCCTGCACTTTACACGGTCTTGCTCACAGCTCTTATAGTGACACCTTAGAACTTGACAAGGCATCGCAGTCCGTTCGCACCCCCCATGAGTTGCGTCTCCGACGCTGCTCACCCGGAAGATGGCACGATAGGACAGAAGAAAATTTCCGCCGCAACGTTGACATTGAAAATCAGAGCTTTGTATCCCAATTAGAAACGTTGTGACACTCATCTACGTCAGTAACGATCCCCTGAAATGACAAACGAATCAGGCGTCACCGAAGAAAGAAGCATTCGCGATGGCATTCCACAGGCGAAGCTCAGAGGTCACGAACTGATAGGCGAGGAAGATCAGGCGTTGTCTCGCCACCATCTTCGCGTTGACGTAGGATCGCGTTCCCAGGGCCGGAGGTTCTCCTCTGGATATGGGTTCCTTGGCTTTCCCTTGTCCTTGCCTTTGTTTCGGCCTTTGGCGGCGATGTAGTCGTGGTAGGAATTGGTGTTCCAGCCACCATGTTGCTCGCCTCCGGTTCTTCCACGCCCTTTTGAAGGTCCCTTGGATGAAGAAGCGCTTTCACGTTCCTCCGTAGTGACCGGCGTGTCCAGAATGGAAGTACCACCTGGAGGAAGATAATCAGCGGCCGAAATGTGGTGTAGGGCCTCTGTACGCCTTGTCGTCGGGTTTTGCTGTCTCTCATTCTTGGATCTGTTCAATCTGTCCATAAAGTGCGCAGGCATTTGGATGCTGTGATCCACTAGCAAGGCGATGGTCTGGACTGACTGATCAGAATGAGTTAGCAGAATGCCGACAGGGTCGATGTACAAGAAGTCCACTGGTCCAGTTGGCGTTGGTCGTAGCACCGAGAATTGTTGGTGTCCCGTCACCATTGGGATCACCTCGCATAGGACGTTCAGGCAACAAAAGTGCATTGCCTTTACATCTTCATCCCTGTCGCTCTTCAAGTAAGTAGTAGGGCTGAAGTTGTCCCTGCCAATTCCCATCATGTTGGCTCCCCGTACAAGTAAAGAAAGCATCTGGTTCGTGCGGAAGCGCTTCAAGGTGTAAATCCCGTTGGGATCATACTGTTTGAGGTTCTCAGGTTCTTTCGCGAAGCGAATGATCTCCTCATCAGTCACATCCCTGCTGACACCTGTTTCCTTGTCCACTGCTGCCAAAGATCCCCACTTTCCAAGCACATCATAGCGTTGGCCAAGCGCGAAACTTTCCCTCATCTGAAACAACGGCATAGTCGCCCACTTTGCGAATCCTGACCAAGCTTTGTAGATGGATCGGCATACCACGTATGCCATGTACGACAGAGCGGTCATGTTCGCATCGATGCAATGAGCATTTCGCCTTCCAGAATAATAGGATGGCTGCATGGCGGTACGTGCAAGTTGTAGTTCAGGATCGATGTTCAAAGACTGGCCGGTAAGGAAGACGGGACGACGTTCCTGTGCGATTGCTTCCGGAACTGCGTCATCGAAGTCCTCTTCAGGCTCAACGTCCATTTCTTCATCAGGTTCCTGTTCTGGATCGTCTTCCGCAACGACAGATGGTTCTGGGATTTCTTCAGGTTCCGCAACGGTCTCTACCTCCATGGCTTCCTGCTCCTCTTCGGGCGCCTCAGGCACTGCGGCTGCTGCGGCTTCCATTGTCTGAGCAATGAAGTCACTGGGGATCTCCGTAGGAGTATCCCGTTGTGGAGAACCTTGATAATATCCGCTTGAAATGAACTGTGACCAGCAAGACGTGCATCGGGAGAAACATGCTGGAACAATGTTGTAGCATGCCGGGCATACCCTCATTCTCCTTCCATCCTCGTCTCTGCGTAGGTCTTCGGGTCGCCAATTCTTGATGACAAACTTGATTCCCTTGTCCATGTAGTGATGCCGAACCGTGTTCTCCCTGTGGGACTCCAAGACAGTTGTGAGGTCACGAATGATCTGCTCCTTGCTTGTGTCGTGGGGTCCAGGAGGCATCTCGCAAAGCAATTCCATGATCTTGCTTGGCGTTCGGTATCTCTCGAACTCGGGAAGCAACGGTGATGCATTGTAGTCCAACACCAGCTCTTTCTCCAACCTTTCATCGTAGATCTTTTCCACCAGAGCGAAAGAGTGTGTATCTCGAGGATCAGGGACGCAAAACCATACCTCCTTGACGAAATGGAAAGGTATCGTCCGACCAACGATCATGATGCCGCTGTCTGTGATACGACCATCTTCTCGTGCAAGATCTTGCGATGGGACATGAAGAACTGCCAATGGCATATGCTTGGCGTCTCGTCCGTGTACTCGCATCTTGGTCGTTGCGTTCCGGTGATCGAACGGCGCAAACACCCCCCAATAGCTGTGGAGTCTGCCGCCTTGGTTGCCTCGGAATTGGCGCCGATGGTCAAAGTCCCCGTCGGGGTCCTCCGAACCAGGCATGATGCCTTGCGTGACAATGGAATCCAAGTTGCGGCATGCCGTAGCGTGGAATGCACCTCCAAGACGTTGCAAGAGGGTCATAGATGGAGATATTGCAAACCTGTTCTTGTCCAACTGAAGCAAGTTGTTCTGGGGATCTGAATGCGCAGAGTGACCACTCGTAGCCCGAACTGCCCATGGCTTCACCCAGCCGTTGCATTGGTTCAGGTACCTCTGGCCATGTCGGCAATGGTCGTTGCTCTGGATCTCTGCGATCTGGTCCCGAACTGATACCAACATGTTCGAACCTGCTGACCCAAGAACTTCCGTGCCGGGGTCCTTCACTCTCACACCCAGGAACTGCAACCGAATCTTGGCCTTGTTGCGTTTCGTGGCTGCAATCATGTTCCCCTGGAACAATAGCTGAAGTCTTTCATTGTACACTCTCTTCTTCTGTTGGTCATCGGTCCTTGAGACCCCTTCGGTGATGCGTCTGCTTTCATGGGTCCATAGTGGCTCATGCCTCACCAAGTCTTCGATCAGCACCCACCCTCCTTCATCACATTTGATGACACTGTTGAATGCCACCTGGCACCGGTTGTCAAGCCATTCCGAGCCTGGGCGCCTGGCGATTCTGTGGCGCAAGTCAGACTGGATGCAAGATAGCGCCCAATCCGCATTTAACCTGCGCTGACGGGTGATGTTGCGAAGGACAACTTCATTCACGATGTCCCACCGATTGTTGATGAAGCTTGCACCCTTGGTTGGGATCAGGTCGAGAATTCCGCACCGGATTGGCCTTCCGCCGCCGATGGATTCATAGCCTGGATTGGTGTAGCTGTTGGTGTTCTCGTCGTACACATAGCTAGGACGGTCTCCCCGTTGGGGTAGGCGTCGGTCGCGATGGTCCGAAAGCTGTTCAATGATGTCCACCACTCGCTGGCTATTCTCTGGTCCCGAATCCTGCAGTGGTACGCCACAAGCATCATTTAGGCCCCGACGATTCTCCACATCCGTGCAGAGATTATGTTTGTTCTCATAGCGGATCAAGACCACATCACCCCGAACGGCTTCGCCTCCGCGTCGCGGTCGGGCCTTGGCCTTGGGTCGTCGGTCCGAGGATGCAACACTCACATGATCTGTGGCGTCAACGTCCATGGGTTCAGCCTCTTGTGAAGGTACTCGACGTGGATATCGAAGAAGACTTTCCTTGATGATCTGGACGCTTCGAAGTACCAGGTCCCGGGTTGCAGCATTCTCTGTGCAATTTGACAGAGTGTGTAGGTCACTGCCACACGCAACACAAAATGTGATGCGATCGCTTCCGACTGACATCTCGCCCTGAGCGAGTACGCCAACATAGTCCTGAAGCTGCGTGACAACTCCTTCACGAATTGCATGTCTGGGATCAGGGCCTTCTGCACCCTGCTCTTCTTCAGGTTGCGCATCCACATCCACATCTTGTGCAGGTATTGGTGGAGCAACTGAGAACCCTGGATCGTCCGTGACGTTGTCAGCGGCCTGTGTCTCGTCGGTTCTCGTAATCTCTACAGGGTAGATATCACCATCGACGATCACTGTGAAATCAATCACGAGGTCAGCGGACATGTTGTTGACGATCTCAGCGACTGCTTCATTCTTCTTGGGCGGTGTCCTTTTGCGCGGGGAGTCAACCGTGATCAGCTCGATGGCTTCGGCCGACGCGTAGCGGAAGAATGACCTTTCGATTCCTCTCGCGCACGCATTTGCTCCCTCAAGGCCACCCCAATTCGGAAAATGACTTGGGTGTCTCATGGCAATCGTAAGAAGCCCGAGTGCCAGCTCCAATGTATCACCCAGGAGCTCTTCCTTGGGCAAGACTGACCCTCGGTAGCATTCTTGGCGCTCTTCCGGAGTCAAAAGCATCCTCATGAAACCAGCATAAGCGCAGTTCCCGGCGTCGTAGTAGCAGATGTAGCATGTCTTGCCTTCGGAGTCGTACCCTCTGTCCCACGCCAACTGTTTGGCCTTTCCCCATGCCGCGTACTCGATGGCCTGACTGGCTGTGATTCGGAGACCACCATAGTGAGAAACCGTCTTGCCGATGTCTTCATAGACCATTTCTGCACAGACTTTGAGGAACTCCTTGATGTCCACACGAGGATCCACGAATTGAAGCCTCAGGTCATAAAGGTGCTTTGCGCAAGCCAAGGTGTACTTCTGGGACGCGATCAAGTCATTGAAGGAGCTGATTTGATGCTGCATCTTCAAAGCTGAAGTATGCGCGCACCCAATGCAGTGCCCAGGATACCCGTTTCCGGTGGGTTTGAAGAAGGCTTGTGCGTAGCACTCAGCCAACTTCATTCCTTCACATCCTTGGCAATAGAACGTTCTCCCTTTGACATAACCAGTGTTCGGGGTCGCATAGGTGTCGATCCTGAACCAGTAGTGCCGGTTGTCGTAGTAGGCCTCGGGAACGGTCATGGCGATGTCAAAATCCTGCCAGGTGACTGTGGACGACTCAGCGACCGTGTCACCCTGGGCACCCGACCTGATCTGTTGCTGCTGTTCCCCCGTAAACCATGTCTGCGAGATCTTGGTGGTCGTCTTGACTTCACTCTTGTCCTCCCAAATCTCGACAAGCGACGGGTGAGCAACTAAGTCGGTTCTGACTGTCTCATCCCATGAGCGAACTTTCGATGCCTCAACAAAGCACGTAGATACCATCTTCTCGCAAAACAGCTGCTTCTCATAGATAGCTAGGCCCAATTTGAACCTGACCCGATTGTCTGGTGGTGGTACCTTCTCAACTGACAAAGTGTGCACGCCAGACGACGCATGTTTCGCCTGACTGTACATTCTTGACCAAAACGAAGATCCATGAATCACCACACATGCTCGGGCCCGCAACTCCAGTTCAATGTACATTCCCAGCGCGTGGAAACCAGTGAACATAGAAGCTTTCTGTCGAAGGTAATTGCTGGCTGCTCCTACGAACCGTAAGTCGTGGTTGATGTTGACAATTGGAGGGCGCGTGGTACGCTTCCCTGCCGCAATGATGGGGTCAACGTACGTGGCTTTGAGCTGCCGCTGCAAATCAGCACGAATCGCTGCTCCGTCTCCGACCTCACTCATCGGAAATGAAATGTTCTCGATGAGGATCGCTTGGAGAGACAGATGGTAGTGCAATGTGACGGTTGCAAGCTGCTCTTCAGTCAAGCCATCCAATGTCTCATTCACAGATTCCAACGATCCCTTCGTGACTTGGAAGTTGTAGTTGGCACCTGCGGTGATCGACGGGCTCACAGTGTAGATCTCACTCCATCCATGCATGACGAGATTCTCCCTCACTGTATGCGATGACCCTCTGGTCCTTGCGACCATGTCAAAGTCTTGGACGAGGATCGTGCATTGAGAGCGCATAGTCGCGGCATCAGGCTTGCCACCCATACCCAAACTATTGCGAAATCCGTTCAGCGTGTTCATGGTATTGATCCTTGCTTCTGCCGGAATTTCATCGTTGTCGACAAGATCGCCGTCTGCCTCGATCAACACAGCCGAGGTAAGCATTGGAGGAGAAGGAAGATGCACGCACGACACCAATGCCAATGCATGGTATAGCCGCGAATACATCCGTAACCACATTTTCGTGCTCAGCTTCACGTAGACCTTCAGGTTGAGACCCTTGTCGTCACTTTGAGAGACGGAACGAATCCTTGCCAAGTAGGTCACCAGTCTTCTGACGTAATGCTGAATCGGTGTGGTCCCCACGTCGTGGTTGGCCACGAACTTTGGCGTCTCATCAATGGTAGGTGGGTACTCGTCTTGATCACGGGTCGTCGCCAGCAAGCTTGAGCGACAGCCCTTTTCATCGATGTTGACGTAATGGTACCAACTTTCCTGAGCGCCAGCGGGGATTGGAGCTTCCTCCCATGTCGGTTGCGATGGTTCCTCTTCCGGTTGCGAAGTCGGTGGTTGTGGAGGTGGTGCCGCAGAAGATGATGATGCCGATGCCGTTGCCTCGTCTGTCCTTGCCCTCTTTGGTCCGTGGCTAGGAGTGGCTCGAGGCTCGGTAGCGGATCCTTGTGGTTGTCCCGGCGTTCTTCCATGCTCAGGGTGCACGATTCCTTCCGGTTCGAGGTTGCTTGCCGTAGGCATCGCCACCCTCCCCGTTGAATACACCCAGCTAGGATGCCGTTGAAGATTGGGCGGAAATAGGCCATCATCTTGTAGAAGCGGTCTTGGTGCCTCCATCTGTTGGAATTCTGCTTCCCATATGCTCAACGTGGCGCGTTTGGTAGAGCAGTCGACCACATATCCAGATTCAACTCCGCATTGATTCCAGGTGTAGCTACGGAACGCATCCGGCAATTGGAAACCGTTCCTGTCTTGATCTGCACATACAGCATCCACGTGGTGCTTGAGGAAAGCGTACGTGGTGTAGTCGGAATCAGGGAGCACATCATTTGACCATCTGTAATGCGGGTGTCCAGTGTCTGGATCAACCCATGATACGTAGGAATGAAGCACATGGAGACAAACACTGAACGCCTGGAGCGAGTTCATCGCAAAGGCGAGCGGGTGTCCCATGCCTTGAGGCATTGTGCGCATCATCATGGCCAGCTGGTGAACGTTGAGTGGCGTGGCGCCATCGTTGTTCGCAGCACATTCCTGGTTGTAGGTCCGTAGTCCATATCCAGTGTGTTTCGCGAACATGTACATCAGCTTGCACACCCTACATAACGTAGGCTCCGCCAACAGGTCTGATTGGTCAGGTGCTCTACCCGACATTGGCAACTTGTGGTAGTAGTCCTGATTCACCGTATACCATTGTTGTATTCTCGTGTCTGTCACAGTCTGGTAGGGCGTCTCCACGGAGTTGATGAGAACAGCGAGGTTGTAGTAGCCATCCGCAGTGACGATGTTCCTTGTAGCAGTGTTCAAGTCGAACCGAACTTGCTTTCGTTCTTGTTCCAGTTCAACCACAGCCAACTTTGCATCATCGCGGATCACTTCCTCATCCACCATGAACCTGGTGATGGCATTGTACTTTCCCTCGTGGTCAGCAACAATGTGTTTGAGACCTCCGCCAAACTTAGTGACCATGGCGAGTATCTCCCCATAGGGTTTGTCCATGTACTCCTCAGGAGCGGCAAGTAAGCAAGCTTTGAGGATTTCTCGGACTCGAATGGAAAGATCCCCTCCTGACGACAGATTTGCACACGTGAACAGCAAGACCAACGGAGGTGCTTTGAAAGCTGCCCATGTGCGAATGAGATCATTGTCGACCACTTTGTCTTTCGTAATCTTCGGCGGGAGCGAGACGCTCTGCGACGCATCCCCAGAATACATCTCCAGGAATTTGTGGAACTTCAGAAACGTTCGCATCATCCCACCAGACGGGAAAACTTCCTCGTGGTCCACTCCATCGAAGGCCAGCTCGTAGGCATTGTAGCTTTCAGCCATGGCTCGGGTTTCGGTCCTTCCTCCGTAGGAGGGAAGTCCCTACACCCTACTCGACTTCACGGTTCCGGGTTCTCCGTAAGAGGCACCCTTCCCCGATCCGTCTGGTCAGACCTTAGTTGTTCCTTAGTTGGGGCTGTCTAATAGCCCCTTCATCAGCGTCTACACACTGATGTTGCTGCCATGCAATGTCCTCAGATTCATGTGCAACATGACTGACACTGACATGAGCTCGAACAAGGCTGCGAACATTCCTCGCAATTGACCGCCATGAAACATCAATGCGCTGCGACAAACTGTTCTTCGAATCATGGTCCAAGCAATCATTCGGTCTCGTCACCAAACGGTCCGCTTCAGGCATGTTAGAGAACATGATCCTGCGTCCACCAACATCGCCACCAGCACCAACATGATCATCAACCTTAACCTTCGTCACCTTGCCACTTGAAACAAGAGCATGCAACTCTGGCCAAGACCAACATGAACATGAAGAAGGCATGTCAAGCGAAAAATAGACGTCGGAAAATTCCGCACACTTCTTCAGCAGGCGTTTGAGAGATTTCAAGACACTTCTGAAAACCTTGTACTTCCCACCAGAACGTTTTTCACCCCCCACGCAAGCCCCTTCACTACTTCCAGGACCAGCACCTGATCGCAAAAGCGATGCCACAAATAGCACAGGTGTGCGCAGGTCGTTCCGGCACGCATCCTTAATTGTACCGATAAGGCTGTCCTCATCGGCTTTGGAGCTAATCAGCTCTTTGCAAGTTACGCGAGAGCAACCTTTAGTGGACTTAGGTACGGCGTAGCCGTTACCCAAGCCACAAAGGTCAACAATCATGCGGTCTGGCTTCCGTCCACCAGCCTTCGACGGCATGGCTACCAACCTCCCATCGCCAGTTGCCTGAAATTTCAAGGCTTTAAGCAATCTTCTGGAGATTTGGCTAGTCAACTCGCATTTATCAGATCGATCCTTAGCGTCCGAATCAGTCATGTGCAAATGTTTGGACGAGCACACATCAGACGACTTAGGATGCAGCGCGACGTTTGCGGCAATGTACTCCCATTCATCCTTGCAGTAGCCGAGCTCAACGGCGGTTCCAGGAGACACAGGATCTCGAAAGATATAACGTTGCCCGTGAGTGCATCCTTGGATCTTGATGCTCTTCCACATGGCATCTTCCTGAAGTCCCCTATACTGCTTGGTTTCCTGGACTGGTACTCGAGGAGGCACTTCGATGATGATTTGGAACCCCCATGACGCCGCTCTGCGCGCAATTCTTTGGACGACCTCCCCCCATGGGTAGTCTGTCCGCAATTTGCCCTTTTCGGGGTTGTCAGCGATTTTCCGACTCAGCCACGAATTCTTGCCCAACACCCCTGCACCAATGAAGATTACGGAGTTAGGGTTGTCTTTCCTTGCTTGCACCACATCAAAGATGTAGGCGCACATGGCGTCGTCAACTTCTCGCCCCATACTCAGAACATTTACTTGCAGCCCGGGGTCGTAGTGAGAATCGGGAGCATGCTGGGCGATGCAATCCTTGCCTGGAGCATACTCGTTCCACCAGTTCTCCTCATCGACTCCTATCAATGTCCATACCGTCACTGCCTTTGGAGCATCTTTGATAGTGATACGGTACTTCCACCGGCTGTAAGGATTCTTGTAAGCATGGACCAACCTTCCATCGTGGTCGAGGAATTGGATCACCAGACCCTCCTTGGGCTTGTTTTCGGCGAAATTGACCACGTGAGGCACAATTGCTCCATCATATCCTTGATATTCCTTTTTCTGTTCCGCCGCATCATGCCATACATCTTCGTACACCGACGACCATTGGTCATAACCAAATTGAGAGGCTTGACTCTTGGATTGGCCGTTGAAACAAAATCCCTGGTGTAATGTAAAGCCCTGGTACCCCCCATGGATGGCACGCGCCAGTGTGACAACCACCGCTCGCCATTTGGCGGGCAGGGCGCGCACATAAGACTGGCCTAGAGGCGGTTCAGGAATAGGCAAAAACGGCGGCGCAAGGACGTCCGCAATGGCAGCGGGGCGCAAATGCCCACGCACGGGATGGTACTGAAACACAGCACGTTCCACGTAGCGGTCGAACTTGCCCGGTGTGTCAAGGATAGCAGCACGATCCTCCATCTGGTGCCACTGCCCTTCACGAAGAATCCAAGTCGACCGAAGGTAACGACCAGGCGGCAACGCAGAAGGCGGCCCCCGCAACATGCGCGGGAACTTGACAACCAAGATGGGGTCCACACTGTCATGCTCTTGCAAGCCTTCCTTACTCGACAATCCGGCGCGATACAACACCTGAGGGAGGATCGGCGTCTGCGTGTAAGGAAAACAAGGCACCTCGCTCTTGAACGAGTAGTGCTGCTGACCCTTCTCATCCGTACTTTGGGAATGAGTAGGTCGCATCAGATCCATAATCTCTTGGGAGCCAATGAGATCCGGCGGAAAGATGTTGATGAGCTGACACGCATGTGTCCAGGATACAGAATCCTTGAACGACTTGGTGTGTATGTCCGCGGACATCTTGGCAGTGACCTCGTAGGCAAGAGAAACGTAACCTTCCTGAAAGATAGAATGCATCCATCCAATGCAGATACCGTGGGTACGTTCCAAGTGACGCATAGTCGGATTCTTGCCCGTGCGAATCACCCCGATCATGGTCTGGTTGTCGTCGTAGAAGACGAAGTTGGGGTCTTGCCCCCCAAGCTGCTGCCACAACGTGATAGCAGGCAATCCAAGACGTGACATGGCAAAGTCGGCCGCGACAATCTCGGCCTCAGGTGTGGAATGACTCAAGCATCCCTGCCTTTTGCTAAGTCCCGCCAAGGGAAATCTTGTATGAGAACCTTGAATGTGCAAGTGAGCACCGGAGGTAGATTTCAAACTTTCTCCACAACCTGCATAGTCCGCATCTGCAAACAGCCCGATGGACGAGTCCTCCAAGGAGTTCCCGACCCATCCAATCATCATGTGATGTTTGGACTGGTGCACATAGGCCATGAGATGATGAAGAAGAGCATCCTCCTTCTTGGTCCATTTCGTGATCTTGCGTGCGAGATTGTTGATACTGCGCAGAAGATCAAAGCGGCAAATGCGCGCGGCATAAAGCAATTTCATGAGAATGCTGGCTGCCTGCGGAGCAAGTGCGCCGCGATTGCCTCGTTGATTTCCTCTTCCTCGGGCGCCTTGGGAATAGGTGGAGGCGGAACGAGCCGACCATCCTTATCAACAGGCATGGTGTGTCCACACCACGTGCATCGATGGCTTTTACCTGACTGTGCCGGAGCGCGAGCTGGGTGATTCTTAGTCTCCTCAGCCGGACTCGGCGATGGTACCGTCTTGAATTTTGTCGGATCGAACCCAGTCACGTCGCAGTACTTCTTGACTGTCATGTCCAGGTACGTCTCCATGTCGTAGGTAACGGTCTGCACCTTCGTTTTGTCATGCAACGTTGCCTCGCCCTTGGAGATGCGACAACCCAGATACAAGCCCAGCGGCGTTTCTTCTTCCAATCGAAGTTCTTGGCGCAGCATGTCCCAACCCTTGGGTAGATTCTCTTTGGGTCCTGCCATCTTGAGATCATCCACGTAGATGACAAGTAAGAGCTTCATTTGCGGGTGAAAATACAATGATGGCCATTCATCGCCAATCGGCTTGAACCCTACTTTCTGTACCGCGGTGTGGCAATGTTGTTCCCACATGGTTCCTGCATCAGGATGTCCATATAGAGCTTTGATCAGGCGACATACCGGTCTACGGAATTTGTGCCGTTTCGCAGATGGATGCCAAGCTTCATCAGGCAGTTCAACCCAACACGGAGTGCCCGACAATCTAGCCTGAATGTATGCTTGGATAGCATCCGCCATCTGGACATCGTTGCCAGGAAGACATCCGTAATAATCTGCCCATCGTGAGGCGTCAAACGTAGCCGGGGAATTCCCCAAATCCTGAAACAATGCGGCTTCCATATTCTGGTCTTTGACCTGATCACCGAGTAGTACACCTCGCCCCTTGAACTTCCTGGCAGGATCGTCCTCTTTGAGCTGATAGTTCTTCTCGTAGATCAGTCCGTGTACTCGCGCCATATGTACTTTCTCACCTTTCTTCTTTGCCTCGGCGACGACGTCGTCATATTCACGCGTAGTTGAGAAGTCAAACACTTCTTGGTCCCACAATCCCTTCCATTCTTTCATGAAAGCTTCCATGGCCTTGGGATTGTTGATCATCTCTTTGCGTGTGACGGGTCGAGTGACCATGGCATTGAAGCACGATCCTCCTGCATGATTCTTTTCCCGATGTACGTTTCTGTGAGAAGTCGTACACGGCATAGAAGGAATCCAGTTATCATCCATGACCATATGCGCCGGAACGGCCGGCACAACATCTGCCAAGAATTGTTCTTGCGTATATTGATCTACATAGGACTGTGCCCATGACCAACCATCGTCGTCGTCAACGGTCACGTTGAGTTGCAGATCAATTTCTTCACACGGAACAATCTTGGGAAAGATCATGTTGTCCAAAGCCTTGTGACTATCTTCTTTCCTATCACAGCCTTCTTCCGGTCTTTCTTGGCAACTCGAGCTTTGTCTCGCTTTTCTTTCTTGTATGCTGCCTTCTTCTCCGCTTCGCTCATCTTCTTCCATGCTTCCGGAGAATAAGAATGGATAGGTCGCCGTGTAGGAAGAGTTCGTCGACCATCACTTCGGATCTTGTACGGAACTCCCCTTTTGTCGATCTTGCAAGCTTCACCGTCATCGGTAAGATATACAATGCCGTCTCCTTTCTTCCCCGTACTCCAATGTTCAATCTCCTCGGGAGCCAACTTCTTTTCTTTCAAGATCTTGATAATCTCTCCAGGTTCTTCGATGTCTCCTTCGGGGATGAGTCTACCGGTTGGACCGACTTCGCGGGGCGATCGTCGATCTTTCCCAGTGACCTTTGGTTCAGAAGGAGGCGGTGCTGCACGTAGACCTAGCTCTTCGTCTAGTTCTTCGAGTCTTTTGTCTCCTATGGCATCAATAGCTTCATGCTCTGCTGACTTGAAGACTTCGCCGAGCGGCTCCGCCTCAATGTCAGATGGATCTATGTCCTGTAAGTCAGGATCTTCTCCGGGATCCGGTGGAGGAAGAAGTCCGCTTGGATCATCGTCATCCCCGTCGTCACCATCTCCTCCAGGCGGACCGTCGCCACCGTCATCGACGTCTTTTATCTCCTTGCCAGCGAGGTCGACGTTGTCCCTGAGTCCTTCAATGGTTGAGTTCATCCTTTCGTACTCGGCTTTCAGGGGAAACGTTATCTCCTCTGGGAAGTAGATAACTTCTGTCTCGTACGGTCTCATCAACTTCCTGGGAACAGATGCGTCCATCGACAAGTTCGCGTTGGCAAATTCCTTCATATCCCAAACACGATACTTCTTGGACCATCCTTGACCAGCAGTGATGATGTATCCGGCGAAAATGCCTGGAATCCCCTTTGGATCGAACTTGTTGCCGTATGTCTTCGGCCTTGTGTCCGTCGGCTTGAAGAAGACTTTGGCACCAAAGGGTATGGCTTTTCCCTCGAAGTCCTTTCCAGTCATTCGCTTCCATGCTGAATCACCGTCGCCCTCCACGTCTTCAACGTTGAGGTTCTGCATCACGCAATTAAGCGCAAAGGACCAGTATTGAGCGGGTAATCCGGCGTGTAGCATGGATGCTGCAACTGTGTTGATCACTTCTTGATTTGATCGTTCAGCGAGTGAATTGTTACTGGGTTTCCCTGGAAGGGAATGATCGATCACGATCTTCAACTGTGCCATAGCTGAATCGAACTCTGGTGCTTCATCGCTGTACGCCATATGAATCTTGCGTCTTCCCATGAGGCGTCTGATGGCCATGACGACTTCGTCAGTGCTCCTTGAAGCCGTGGGAATCGCTGCAATCATTTTGGTGGCGATGTCCCTGATGACTAGAACTTCACGTGCTCCGTCATCGAGTCCAATACCTGCTTCGGCGGCCTTGCGCATGTCAAGGAAGTCGAACGTCACCAGATCTCCCCAGTGTTTGATCACACGTTGAAATGCACCTCGTTGCGTTCGCAAGTGCTTCATCTTCGCGCGTATGCACGATTCGCAATATGGATTGCGGTAGCGATGAGTACACAGATGTGCCAATGTCTTTGCTTCGGCTTTCAGTGTTCCGACTCTGGCCTTGCGGCTCGGCGCACCGTCGCCTTCCACATCAATGATCACCTCATCGTCACCATCCAATGGAATTTCACCCACTCCTTTTCCTTCGTCGTCGTCCGGAGGGCGTCCGGCCTCGGACTCTGGTACTTCTTCTATAGGAGGTTCTTGGGGTTCAGGATCAGGAGGTCGTTCATGATCATCACCTTCTTCTTCTGCTTCGATCTCGCTCGGTGCAGCTTCAGCGGCAGCTGCGACGCTGACGTCAACATTGCCTGCCGTCAACGCACCTTTGAAGATTTCGGTGATGGCTTTGGCCTCCGGATCATCATGAACCAATGACTTAGAACTCCCAGCACGGACGTACGGGATGTCACCGTTCACGAACAAAGATATTCTCTTGCCCTGCGGGTTGATCATGAATGGTTCCCTTCCGGGAGGCCACACAAACCCGTAGTTGAAGTTCATACATCTCTTGCCTATGGAAAGCACCGACGGCGTGTCGTCCAACACATAAGCGTTGATCGGTTCCTCGAACGACTCAGTCTGGAAGTTCGACACGAGATCGGTATCGGTGATTCCATTGGCTGTCTGAAATGATATGGGCTCTGGAGTCACGAGTGTCTCGAGACTGTGCTTCTCGATCTTCTTCTGAGATATGAGGTCATGACCACATCCAGTGTCCATGAGAAACTTGATCTTCTTCTTAAGGATGACTGGTTGAACCATGCATTTGAATAAGCCTTGATTGATGATCCGTTTGCTGTGTGCAGCGTCGAGCTCGCGTTCAACGATGGAATCCTCACCGTCATAGAACGAAACTTCTTCCACTCGAGACGTTCCTGGGATTCGTACGAATGAAACTCGATCTCCGCGTTGATCATCACCATCGTCAACCATGTCTCTCATGATCTGTGCCCTCAATCTCGCTTTGTGCTTGGCGAACTCCAAGCTCACAGCGCGATCCTCATCATTGACAAACGCTTCCATGTCGACGTACTTCACCTTCCGCTCTTTGTCTTTCTTCGATCGTCTCGGACACGAAGAAATGAACTTCACGTCATTGGCAAATGTCACATTGCGCTTTGTCACTTTTCGGGTCGACGTAGTCGTTCCCGAGGGTTCGTCATCTGTTGAACAATCCGAATCAGCGTCGCTGTCAACGGATGGACAATCTGACTCCTCCTCATCTTGCTTTGAAGATCGCTTCCATATAGCCGGAGCTGATGGATTCCACCTTCGACACAATCTGATGGCGGGTGCTGCTGGAAGTGCCTTGGCCTTGGCATTCGGCTTCGCTGGAGCTGCCTTCGCTTCGGATTTGGCTTTAGCTTTTGCCTTTGGTTCCGGAGCTGGGGTAGCTGCTGCCTCATGCTTGAAAGGACAATTCTCTCTTGAGCACGAGCCTGTGTTCTTGAACGAGTAGCAAATCCTGTTTCCTCCTCCTCCAGATGGACTTGGAGTTCTCGTCCTCGGTGTGAAGGGTCGTTCTGGAGTCTTCTTCGAGTGACTGAATGGACACTTGTCGCCATTTCGACACCCTGCATCTGTGAAATGGAACTTGCAGCGGATTTGCTTCTTGCTTTTGTCACCTCTGTTGTCCGCTGACTCACTCCTCGTCTTCTTCTTGGGCTTCGGCTTGGTCTTCGCATGACTCTTCGCTTTGCTTTGAGGTAGTACAGGTGTTGCTTTGTCCGGCTTGGTCGGCGAAGCCTTGACCTTTGCGGATGGAGCTGCGTTAGGCGTAGGTTTCTCAGGTACCTTGGCCGGTGCAGCAAGCAAATCCTTGCCCTCAAGCATCTGGCGCAAGCCAATTTGAGTCTGAGTGAGATTTGACTGTTCTCGTTTCCGCATGATGGTACGATCAATGATCTTCATCAGGTTGTCGTACGATCGATCTTCATGATTGTAGGGCAGGTGTTCATAGTGCATGCCCAAGTCCATTTTCATTGCGGGCGAGTCCTTGATCTTGCTGTACAAGCAATCACGGAGAGCTGTTTTGGATGGAATGTCCTCTGGTCTCATCCGTCCCAGAACTTCCAACCACGTCTGCTTGAACGTATGAAGCTTGTTGTCGCCTTGGTACTGGAGCTTCACCAAATACTCAAGAGTGATGATCATGTCAAGACGATCATGCGTTCGAAAACTTTCGTACATCATCGCGATGACTTGTCGTCCTTTGATGATCTTCACGTCAGGCCTGCTGATGTAATCGTTGGCCTTCCGGTTCACCTCGAGGTACAGGTCAGCTGATTTGTCACCACCGGCACGTAGCATTGCGACCATGGCGATCCCCAATTTGACGTCGATGCTCTTGAACTTCTTGTGTCCTGAATCATTCAATGCTTCGACATCAGGGAATGGGTTGAACGCTGGTGCCAGCCATAACATCCAGTCCTCATGATGTGGGTCGGCTGATGCCCCTAAGACATTTGCCGTGCACACAGATCGCCAGTTGTTGAGATGAGTAAGAGTAGGCCATGGAGGAACGGTCACTTTGTCGGCTTCCCTCCTGGAAATTCTCACCTCTGTAACTTCAGGATCCGCATCTCCATCAGGATCACGCGCATGCGAACCAGGATCCGATTCGGGTTTGCCCCCTCCACCTTTCTTCTTGTCATCATCATCGTCAGGCGGATCCGGAGGATCATACCCCGTACCGGTACCTTCATCATGCTCTTCCTCTCCATTCTCGTCGCCAGCTTCGTCACCGTCATCGTCTCCATTGTTTTCTTGAATCGTTTCAGCGAATAATCTCCACTCATCACGATCAGCTCTGAGACGTTGTTCGGCTTTCTGAGCCTTGAGTACTTCACTACGCAGATCAGCAATCTTCTCCTCGTACTGTTCCGCGATCTCTTTCTCGATCTGACGCCTCCTTGCCTCATGGATGGAATCGTTAAAGGTGACAGGGGAACCAATGAGGTCGTTGCCCTTAGTAGATGCGGTGACGCCGTCGATGCCAACAGGTCTTGAGGAGCTGGCCGATGCTGTGGACTTCGATCCCAACATCCCGCGATCCCCCAAGAGTTCGCGTAGCTGTCGATCACGCACGGCTGCCGCATCACTTTTCCCATGAAATCCGCTTGGTATGCCAAACAAAGTGGCTGCACTAGGCGTGGAACGCGCAAGCGCTGGGCTGCTAATACCTGGCACGTGGTGCTCGGGCATTGCATCCGCCACGATTGGCATTGAACTGCGGCCAGTGAAGAAGTTTCCACCGGTGAATGGAATTCCGTCCATCACAAGGTTCTTGTCCTTGTCCGATTCCGAGAATGCGAACTTCTCTTTGGCGACTGGACTAACTTGACTTGGGGACCGTATTTCAGGGGATCGTACCTCATCTCCTACGGAAAATGCAGGCATTACATCCTTTCCTACGTGCTCCCAGCCAGACTCAGTAGTCCTCGAAGACATGGGCATGCTCGAAGGTCGCGTCGCTTCCCTTTGAGTAGAGTTTCGCGCTGCCTCCAATTCGCTGCGTGTCCTCGCTTGAAGATCTTCTTGTGCTTTGAGCGTTTTCCTGAGTTCACTCAGCTCGTCGTGCAAGGTAGGCAATGATCGCCTTGCATGATCTTCATTCTGATGAAGTCGTTCCTCTGCTTCTTGCATCCTCTTCACAGCCATTCTGCGGTACTCTTCCTCTTCACCAAGACGTTCGCGAAGCCGAAATCGTTCTTGTTCAATGGCTGCGCTGTTTCCAGCTAGCCCTTGGATCTCGTTCACAGCCCGCAACTCCTGGTTCTTGACCAAGTGGAATCGTTCCTGCATTGCTTGTAAGGCTTGTTCCGAACTTGCTGTGTTTGACCGGAGGACCAAGTTCTCTCTGGCGTGTTCATGAAGTTCATGAGTCAGACGCTCATACTCACGTGCCATAAGCTCACCATCACCTTGCGCTCTTGCCTCCAACTGCACAAAGTTGGTGGCTGCCTCCGTGCGGAACACGTGTAGCTGTTGAGCTAAATCCTCGGCAACGGCATGTGCTTGACGTTGTTGAGCAGAGTTCTGTTCATCCATGCGAAACAAAGCTGTTTCATAGTCTCGCTTCATCTCCTGATTGACATTGTTGATGTGCCTCATGGCTAAACAAGCATGATCACGTTGTCGTTCCAATTCTTCAATGCGAATTCCCGATCCTTCATCTTCTTGTTGCATCTCCTTGATCTTGTCCATCAGGGTCTGCACGATTCCTTCGTACTCTTGCACCTGACTGCGATAGTACATTTGCTGTGCAAGGTTCGACGCTTCGAACTGTTGCGAAATCGTCAGCTCCTGGTAGGCATTCGGACCGTCAGCTATTGCAGGCGTGGCCACGGATGATGCATCACCACGTGCAGGAATCGTATCCAGAGTCATGTCCAGATCATCAGAATCGCGTGGTTGGTTGGTAACCATCCGATTCCAAGTCATGGACTTGTCACGCCCACGGGTAGCCGAAGTCCTCGATCGTGCTGAAGAGCTTCTCGAAGATGATGGTCTTGACTTCTTCTCCAAGGTCTTGACTCCTTTGTCCTTAGCCCTGGACGTAGTCCGAGGTGCCTGAAAACCAGACGCTTCGGCCCGTCGTTCTGAAGCCTTGCCCGTCCTCGAACCTGTGGATGTCGGACGTGAAGGCGTAGATGCTCTTGGTAGACTCTTTGCTTTCCCCTTGGGAACTGCCTTTGCAATGGCAAGCGCAGAAGATTGACCTTTGTCATCTTCCGTGGAGCTATCAACGGATTGCACCACTGTGTCATCAGCTGTTGACTCACCAACGGCTGGCGCTGCCACATCGGCACCGAAAGTCATTGTCGTATCTTGACTTGATCCTGAGTTCATTGTGGTCGTAGTAGATCAAGTAGTCGTTGCTGTAGAAAGGCAGAGCCGCGTACGGCTGATAACCTGCGTGGGGGATTGATCTCGACTTGGTTGCTGCTCTCCCCACCAGAGCTGTAATGAATGTAGGTGTGGCTGGCTAGCACTCTCCACAGACTGGACCCTGTCTCTCCCTCTTACTCCCACACGTGCGATCCTATGCAGGCAGAACCGGCGGCCGTTCCTTTTGCACTCACTGCCGGCGGCGGTTCGTCTGTGCAACGGGATAGCTCTGATTGCTCAGGATAGAAGACACATATAGCACTTAGCTATGGGCATTGACTTGAGCCAAACGTTGCGTTGGCGGTCACATAGAAAGGTAAAGACGAGGGATGCGTAGCATGCCCCCTAGAGTCGAGGGACGCGTAGCGTGCCCCCTTCTCCTGCACTTTACACGGTCTTGCTCACAGCTCTTATAGTGACACCTTAGAACTTGACAAGGCATCGCAGTCCGTTCGCACTTAGGGTTAGGATTTAGGTTTAGGATTTAGGGTTCAGGGCTTAGGGTTTAGGATTTAGGGTTTTGGGTTTAGGGTTAAAGATTTAGAGTTTAGGGTTTAGGGTTTTAGGGTTTAGGGTTTAGGGTTGTCAACCAGCGTCATGACTGCAGTTATCCAGCAGTATCTGCGAACACAAAAAACCTTTCCGGTGACGACCGTATGCATGCTGCGGACAGCAGGAACAACACTACCGAGACTAGAAGTCTTCCTCGAAACAACTGCCATCCCACGGAGAGAAGCCGAGACTCAAACAGCAGGAACAGTAGTCACTGCAGTCGTCGCAGCAGGAGTAGCAGTAGCAGCAGCAGGAAGAGTAGCAGGAGGAGGCGGAGTAGGAGGGGAGCAGCAGGAGTAGAAGGAAAAGTAGGAGGAGTAGGAGTGGCACGAGAAGCCGAAGAGGAGAAGCAGCAGCAGCAGAACCCCAAAACCCACAAACCCTAAGCCTGGGCTCTATTTAATCCGAGTGTCTTAATGGTAGAAAAACAGTGAAAACAGAAAACCTGAGGCCCAAATCCCCCCGACCCCAAACCCTGAAACCCAAGCCAAGACTGAAAGGAGTGCACGGAGAAACCTTGAAGACTTGCGACAGTCAAAAAGGCCTTGATAAAAACTTTACCGGATTGAACGTCATGTAAGTAAGGGCTCCAAAACGATTTATCACGGGGCTTTAAGGGTAGGGTTTCGGTGCTGCTGTAGAGCACGATCTAACCACAATTCTCACGGGATACGGCCGGATGTGTTCATCAAGCTCTCTAATCCAAAACCATGCACCCTAAACCCAAAGCCTTCAAACCCTCAACTCCACGCGAAGCCAGGAGCTTCTGACGAGGAGCGTGACGTACTTCGAGGGGTTTCGGAGGTAGTTGTGGTTCTTAACCTCGTGCTGGGGCAAATCGCCAGTTGGACTGCATCCTTCGGGGATCATGGGACCTAGTAAGTAGGGTCATAAGTACCCTAATTGGGGCTGTCAGTGGTTATAAGCAAAGTTACCTTATTTATAACCCTACTTAGTAAGTCGCCTGATCCTCCAATTATGACTAACACCGTACAGTGGCTTTCATCAAGCTTGATAAGAAGGTCTGAGAAAGTTTTTATTCTGCAAAAACAAAAGTTTTCACGCGGGCGTTCTCGCCAACATCATCATAATCGTCGTCGTCATCATCATGCCAGTCCCCTGAACAGATTAGCCCTAAACCCTAAACCCTAAACCCTAAACCCTAAACCCTACAGGAGTTCACGCTAGAGGCTGTGGGCCTAGGGATGAAGGTATCCCAAACCCTGAACATCGATATGGGCAGTTGTCAAAATTATGGTCCCTTTTTTGGGTACCCTAAATAATAGGTGCCGTATTATCATAGGGACCCAAAAGAGGGACCATAATTTTGACAACCACCCATATGCGGTACGGGACTTAGGGTCTGGGATTCCTAGGTGGTGTCGGGATTTAGGGGTTTAGGGTGTCGCTCGCTGGAATCCGCGTGTGAGGTTACATACGTGGGCATTAGTGCTTCGAACAAGGTTTTGGGGTTCGAAACAGTATGAGTCTGTACGGGCTATAATGGTAGAACACTACCGCTTGGAGGATCATGGGACCTAGTAAGGAGGGTCATGAGTACCCTAATTGGGGTTATAGGTAGTTATAGACTATAATTACCTTGTTTATAACCCTACTTACTAAATCTCCTGATCCTCCAATCCTCAAAAAGTTATGAGCATTATAACCCCGATTAGGTAAGCTTAGACCAAAGCCCAAAGCCAGCTCCTGATCCAGACTACACTCCTGAAACCTTAAAACGCCCAGAAAATCACCTCCCGCCGCTGGCTTCGAGACCCAGCTGGGGTGGGAGCCACATATGTAAGAATCTCCACCGCATGGTCTGACGGCAGCTTCTCCAATGCCTGGAAAGGGTTTAGGTTTTGGGGTTTAGGGGTTCAGGGTGCACGAAGCTAAGGGTCTAAGGTTTAAGGTTGACATCGTTGTTTGTTATTCTTGTTGTTCTTGCTGTTGCAAGGCTTCTTAGCTCTACGGCTGCGGATCTTAACATGAAGAAAGGGCGGCACCCTTAACTGTAAACCTGCCCAACCCAAAGCCCTAAAACCCTAAACCCCGAACCCCGAACCCTAAACCCTATAGATCTTACTGTAAGTAGGCCCTAAACCCTGAACCCCAAAACCCTGAACCCTAAACACCCTAAAGCCGGGCGCGGCGTCGCGGGCGGTAAACTTAACCACTTAGAACGCCGCGCCGCTCCAGATGCCACGCCCCCTTTTTGGCTGGCAGGCACACCCAAAACCGCTCTGCCGGCCCCATAGGCGCACCTTTCTGAAGGCGTTGCGCCTGGAGCGGCGCACACCCTGACTTGGATGCCAAGCCGCACATGCATTTGGCCATGGACCAAAATCATCTGCTGGTTTGCCTTGGTTGCTGGCCCTCCTGACGCACCGTTTTGAAGGTGTGGCGCCTGGAGCGGCGCACCTTGACTTGGATGCCAAGCCGCGCATGTATTTGGCCATGGACCAAAATCATCTGCTGGTTTGCCTTGGTTGCTGGCCCTCCTGACGCACCGTTTTGAAGGTGTGGCGCCTGGAGCGGCGCACGGACTTGGAAGCCAAGCTCTAAACCCTAAACTCTCAACACCGCCTTAAAAGCCTTGCCTCTAAGGTCAAGTCTCCCAGAACCACGTCTGCTTTTTTGACTTTGGGCCCAGACATTCAACACCGCCTTAAAAGCCTTGCCACATTCAACACCAACTCCACACAAAACTCACACACACCACATGACACACACCCACATCCAAACACACACCACACATACACACCAAATACTCGCCTCTGACATCCGAATCACACCCACACACACTAGCATAATTACACAGTGAAGACGAATCCGAGTCTGTTTCTTTCGCCAGAAGCAAAATCAAAGATACTCAAGGCTTTGATCAAGCAATCACAGAATCTGCACAGATTCATATTCATGCGTCTATGCACAGGGTGGAAAGACGTGTTAGCGAACAATGGAGGTGGATGTGCTCTTTGGGTCTGAGTGTGGGTGTGGATTTGGGTGGTGTCGTGTCAGAGTCCGTTGGTTGTGTGGGTGTTCGATGTGTGGTCCTGGAAAGCTGTGCAGGTGCTCAATGAACTGGGTGTAGTGCGAGTGTGGTTGTGATTGTAAAGCTGATATTTGGATTTCGATTTCGAAGTTTGATTCTGGTCCTGGATGGCCGTGCAGGTGTGCAGATGTGTGGAGAAGCGCGATGGTCAGTAAACTGGGTGTTGGTTCTTACAGTGCGAGTGTAGTTGTGATTGTAAAGCTGATCTTTGGATTTCGGTTTTTCGAAGTTTGATTGTAAAGCTGATCTCTGAATTTCGAGTTTTCGAAGTTTCAGAGAAGACTCATTGGACAAGACCAGATTGGATCGTGGTATTGAATGCATTTTCATGTGTCTCTGTGTGTCTGGTTGAGACTGGAAATGAGACCAGGAACCCTCTTAATGAATGTGTGGCTTCTGGAGTGGCAAAAGCTTGTGTGAGAAGTTCATCCTTCCTGAAGATGTAGCATGCAAAGCGGCACCTGGTGTGCAGCGCGGACAAAAGAGTGTAGCATCTGGAGTGGCTGGACTGGCCACTCCAGATGCAGCGCCCGCCACCCTAAACCCTAAAACCCTAAACCCTAGAAGCCCAAACTCTAAAATCCTAAACCCTAGAACCCTAGACCCTGAAACCCACAAACCCTAAACCCTAAAAGCCCAAACCCCAAAATCCTAAACCCTGGACCCCAAAATCCTAAACCCTGGACCCTTAAACCCTAAACCCTGAAAGCCCAAACCCTAAACCCTAAAAGCCCCCCAAACCCCAAAATCCTAAACCCTGGACCCCAGAACATCATGGAGCCTGCAAAGCTTCCACATCCAACTCGACTCCCGCAAGGTTCAGGCGGTCCAGCGCCTGTCTCTGGAGGCTCTGGAAGGCTCGTGAAGATACGGTTTTAAAAAAAGAAGAAGATACGGTTTTAGGATTTCGGGTTTATAGCTTGGGGTTTGTATAGGGTTTGAGGTAAAGGGTTTAGGGTTCAAGGGTTTCGGGTTTAGGGGTTTAGGGTTCGAGTTTTAGGACTGGGGTTGCAGGGGTTTACGGTCTAGGGATTTAGGGTTTTAGGGCTTAGGGTTTGGATTTAGGGGTTGTGGGGTTTGGGGTTTAGGGGTTCAAGGGTTTGGAGTTTGAGGGTTCAAGGGTTAGAGAACATGCGGTATAGGGTTGGGGGTTTTGGAATTAAATCAAGGCATAGGAGGTCTTTGATACCAAACGGACCATAGGGTTATACTCTTACGAATCAGGCAGGGCTTCAGGGCCTTCGGGTTTCAGGCGTTAGTGATTGCTATACCCCCCCTTAGAAGCATGACAAACATGGTATTATTAGTACTCTCTTGAGTTTTTTATGAACAAAACAATAATTCTTAAGGAGGCTATAGATTGAGGAGCAGGACTGTTGAGGGGCTCAGATCCCAGTGCTCAGCCTCTCTTCGAGGTGTCTTCTGGGTTCTTGCCAATGCATGTAACTTAAATCGCCATAATAAGGAACCATACTACGTATCTACTACTAATCCCGATTATGGTAACTTAAACTGAATTCCCTAAACCCTTAACGGAACCCATATAGATCCCTTCAAGGAACCCTTTTAAATCCCGATTATGGTAACTTAACAGACCTCCCTTAACAAGAAACCAAATCTGAGGGCTTTGGAGACATGAGGGTCTCCAGATTTCGGATTTGGGGCTTAAGGTTTTTCGCATGTGGGGTTTAGGGTTTGGGGTTTAGTGTTTGGGGTTTAGGGTTTAGGGTTTCGGGTTTAGGGTTTGGGGTTTCGGGTTTAGGGTTTAAGGTTTCGGGTTTCTTTAATGTGCAGTGCCCTTTTCTCCTTGCGTCCAAGGGTCCACCTCCGTTACGAGATGTGCACTTCCCGGGTTTTAGGGTTTTACGGCTTAGGGTTTAGGGTTTAAGGCTAGGCTTAGGTTTAGGGTTTAGGGCTCAGGGTTTAGGCCGTTCCTGGTGAACGAAATGCTCGGGTCTGAAAGCTTGCTCCTGAATCCCCAGGACCTACAGAGCACTGAAACAATCATAAGCTCGGGATATCCCATGATCCCCTCTGTATGTAAGTAGGCCAGAAAAGCAAAGACACCCCACCCAAACGTTTGTGTTTAGGTGCTTGTTTGGAGTTCCAGTGTAGGCTTTGGGAGGTTAGGGTTTAGAGTTTGGAGTGCGAGATGGTTCGACATTCGATGTGAAGTTACAAGTTGTGGTGTGGGGGATAGGACGTGGGGCTGAGTGTTTGTCCCAGCCCAGCGACGCCAGAGACGAAAGTGCGAGCCCACCCAGAAACCACCTCAACCCGACGCTCTGCACCTGAATTATTCCGAACCGAAGCCGTGAAAGTCACCAACGAAACCCAAACTCCAAACCCTGCTTCGGCCGGACCCAAACGCCAAAAACCCAAACCTCAAACCCTACGCCCGAGTTCGAGAGAGGCCACACTCTTACCCCAAATCTTAAAGCCCAAAACCGTTGAAACTAGCCCAGAATCCCAAAACCCTGAAACGAGCCCGAACTCCAAAAACCCCGAAACCAATCCTACATCCGAAAACCATATATCCCAAAACCCTCATTCCCACCTGCTGCACGGCCTCGCTAAGCGCCAGGGCTCCCCGACCTTCTGCCACCATGAGACCCTGCAGGAACCAGAAGGGTTTAGGGTTCAGGGTCTAGGGTTTAGGGTTCAGGGGTTCAGGTTTAGGATATCGTGTTGGAGGTTCAGGGGATTTACTAACTAAGTCCTCTTGTTTGGGTTACAAGTAGATATAGCTAGAGTTGCCTTACTTACAACCCTACTTCCAAGTCCAGTGATCCTCCAAGCAGACCCTAAACCCTAAACCCTATATATCCCTTTAAGGAACCCTATAGATCCCTTTAATAAGGAGCCCTTTAAAGAACCCGGGGAGTCTAGGCCTGATGGCTTAGGGCTTTCAGTCTGGGGCCTATGGTGCAGGCCCGAGGGTTCCAGGATCCAGGGCCGGGGGGCTTAGAGTCTGGGCTTTAGGGCCTAGTAGGGTTTAGGGTTTAGGGTTTAGGGTTTAGGGCTTAGGGTTTAGGGTTTAGGGTTTAGGGTTTAGGGTTTAGGGTTTACTTCGAGGACCATGGGACCTAGCAAGTAAGGTTGTGAATACCCTAGTTTGGGCTAGAACTTACAACTACGTGCAACTCTAATAGTTCCCAACTTACTACGTCCCCTCATCCTTTAAGTAGGGTTTTTTCGGGGTGTTAAAATTCTGGATGCGATGTCTTGACTGCAAGCTGGGGGCTTTACCCTAAACCCTATACCCGAAACCCTGAACCCTATACCATAAACCCTATACCCTATACCCTAAACCCTAAACCCTAAACCCTATACCCTAAGCCCTATAATTACCCTAAACCCTAAACCCTAAACCCTATACCCTATACCCTAAACTCCAATCAGAATCAAATGCCAGCCAAGAGACGCTTTTGGCACGAACTGCTAAACTGTCAAGGTCAGATGCCAGATGCGGGCAGGAGAACGTATGGTTTGAGTCCGGAATTGCCCTTTGAGGTCATCCTGGGTACCTGGCCTCTGGCTTCCAAGGCGCCTGTCTCAAGATGCTTCAGGTGATCCTTCGGCGTCGACTTGTCCAGTTGCAGCACGACAAGCTTCCTGGACTGTAGCAAGGCCTCGGGCACGCGTCGGATCTGGTCCGTGGGCAAGGCGTAGGTCTGGCCAGGTGGGGCAGATACGGTGAGTTCCTCCACCAATTGCTCGAGCAGCGGGTTGCCTGCGGCCATCTCCGATGCCACGGCTAGCTTCGCAGCCAGCTCCCTCGCCTCTGGGAGATACTTCCGCACGAACTCCATGATCGGAATCTGGACTTGCACCGTACCCTAACCCCGTCCAGGGATTGAGGCTCTGAGGTCTGACTGTGTAGGGCTTAGGGCGGCTTCCGGGCTTCAAGCCCTAACCCTAAACCCTAAAACCTAGGGTTTCCCTAAAACCCTAAAACTTAGGGTTTCCCTAAACCCTAAAAACCTACCTAGGGTTTCCCTAAAACCTTAAAACTTAGGGTTTCCCTAAACCCTAAAAACCTACCTAGGGTTTCCCTAAAACCTTAAAACTTAGGGTTTCCCTAAACCCTAAAAACCTAGGGTTTCCCTAAAACCCTAAAAACCTAGGGCTTAGGGTCGAAGGCTTCGGCCCTAAACCCGAAACCCTAAACCTAGGGTTCAGGGCTTGGGCTTTAGGCTTTAAGCCCTAAACCCTAAACCGTAGACAGCACTAGAGAGCTCTAGCCTAAAAGCTTGAACTTGCACCCACGCATATAGACCTGTGACAGCGATGTCGATTCCCTGAATCCCAAAAATGTCAAACACCTTGCCCAAATTGCGAGCCCCGCACACCTGAACCCTATACCCTCAACCCTAACCCTAGACACTAAACCCGAAACGCTCAACCGCAACCGCCCGAACCCTAGACCCCAAAGCCCAAAACCCTAAACCCCATACCCTAAACTACCCTAAAACCCTCAAACCCCACAGACACACACCCGAAGAGGGGAGGCCCACCTGGGCCGCTGAGACAGCGGAAGGCTTCCGCAAAGTCGTGCAGGGAAGGGCTCAGGGTTCTAGGGAAGCAGGGTTCAGCCGGCAGGCTTAGGGTCTGGGCTGTTTTTGTAGGTTTGAGGGTGTTCCATCAGGGCTACGGAAGCCAGAAGCTGCAGCCGAGCATGGCTGGGAAATGAGTGGCCTGATTGGTTGGGCTGACCGGCTCACAGTCTGCGTTAAAGCTTCCCGTTCAGAAATGCGGCCTACATACCAAGGGCAAGAGTGCAGCGGTCTCTACGTCAGATGCTGTAAGAACGGATTCCACACAACCTATGTGGGCAGGACCCAGCTTGAGAACAGCTGCGGTAGTCTTGACAGAGTTTCTATACTCCATGTTATGAAGTTAGAGCTCAAAAGCGGCGAACTCACGCCACACGAGAGCGGTCCCTTACTGGCTAGTAGCGATCAAACTCTGAGGTTTCCGCTTCGTCGTTGGCTGCGGAACTGAACTGCTGCGTGAAGCACTTTCCGACGGAGGTCAATGCCGAGCCAATGCGAACTCCTAACATGCCCCTGCTCAACACTGAAATGCACAGCCCACGATCCCAAGTCTCTCTACCAGGCGCAGATGTGAGGAACATGGCTGCCTCTAGGCTCTTGAGGATGCTTCTGCCAGAGAAACAGGAGCCCACTTGCTGTGAAGGAGCATAAGGGCTCTCTTCAAGGGTACCCCGTCCTGGTAAAGCCTAGAGGCAGAACTCCAAAACCCAAGCCCTCTAGACCTCTGAACCCGAAACCCCTAAACACCACCAATGTCTACAACCCTCAGACCCTAAACGCTCCAAAACCGAATCCCTAACCCCTGGATCACCGTAGCAACTGGTGCAAGCTGGGCACCAAAGGGATTGGATGTCTCACCTGAGCATCTGCTGAGGGCAGGAAAAGATGCAACGCTTTAGGGTTCATGTTTCAGGGTTTGAGGTCTTGGGGATTTCAGGTTCAAGGTGTAGGGTTTCGGGCTTGGGGTTTAGGCTATAGGAGCGTAGGGATCTATCTTCTTGAGAGTTAGCTTTTTTTTTTGGGGGGGGGAACTGTGGTGAAAGCAGCAAAGGCAGGCCCAGGAGTTCAAGAATGGGCTAAGGGTAACTGGATGTTATGGCTAGGTTTGGTGTTTAGGGTCTAGGGTTTAGGGTTTTAGGTGCGGGGTTCTTCTTCTGCTTCTACTACGACTCCTCCTGCTGCTGCTGATGTGACGACTTGAAAAGACTGCTAGGAAACTTAAACCCCGCGGGATGAAACCTTAGTTCTCCAGTAACCACAGAAATCAAAGCTTAAACTTAAAAGTCAGTGCTAGCTTACAAGAACCCTAGACCCTGAAGCCCTGAACCCCCACACCCCAAATCCTTTAAAAGATTGGTTTTGTTGAACTAAAAAACAACAGCTAGGAGCCAGGCCATAGCGCCGCAGCGTCTGGGCATCCACATGCGGCGTCCGCTCATCCAGAACGAGGTTCGGACCTGAGGATAACCCGAAATAGTTAGCGAGTTCTTTGAGAATATGGGTTCTTCTTAAAAACCTTAGTTTAAGTGAGCATAACAAGGAAACCACATGATACGCTGCAGATCCCTCTTATTGTGACTTAAAGACTTAGACCTTAAGTAGAGTCCTTAACAAGAACTCAAGCTGTGCAGCCGGCGCTGCCAACTTGCTGCATTGCTGCATGCGCACCATTTCTCATACATGGCGCACTGAAGGCTTGTTGAAGTACCAAAAGTTGCAACAGTCGTCAAGTGACACTCGATTCGCCTACTTCGAACCGCTGATCACGACTGACCCATGCGTCATAGCCCGAGCTGTACAAATGGGACGAACTGCGCAGCGGACTCTGCTTACTAGCCCGTGAGCCAGCAAGCCTGCAGCATCTGCGCACTGTACAAGTTGAGTCGACGGAGGATCTGCCAAAACTACACACACGAGCCTTCTGTGCAATCGCCGTTGAAGCAGCTGCCAGGAATCGGTGTCTGCCCATCTGAGCACATGGCATTGATGTTGCACGACATACACTGCGCTTCGCACGATTGGCCGACACACTGACCCTGATCACAAGTCTGGCAGGAGTCGCAATTGCACTGGATGTTACAGGTAAACCCTTCACACTCACCGCGGTCATTGCAGGTCTGGCAATCGTCGCACGATGAACACTGATCGCGGCACTTGTCGCTCTTCACGCACTCGCCGTATTCACAAGTCTCGCATTTGTTGCATGCCGGATAGCACTCCTCGTCCGGATGGGGATGGGGGCCCCAGTAAGGCCTCCAGTGCTCACCACCATGATGATGGTGCTCTTCCTGTTTTCATGACTGGGGTAGTCTGAAAACATAGAGCTCTTGTTCCTCTAGGGTGTTAAGTTCCCATAAAGATGTAAAATGTTCCCCCAACTATGACCCAGCTTCCTGCTCCCCGTGATGCTCCCAGTGGTGCTCTGCACGGTGCTCCTCGTGCTTTCGATGGTCCTCTCCGCTGCGCTCGAGGAGAGCGTTTTCGGGATGGCTCGGCCCATCCTCTCGAAAGGGAGTTCTCGGGACCCTTGAAGAACTAGAACATACAACAACGAATGCACAATCCATGATATGTTATATTTTGTAGATGATAATATGTCTGTGTATTTATATATATTAAGTATCATGTACACCTGTCCTGCATAGCGTGTCGTTTTGATCGAATCCCAACAGGGTAACACCAAGCATAATTTTCTCAAGAACGGTTCGGGCCTCTGTTTTGCTGCCTCGCAACGAGGTAGGGCTCCCACTGTCGGCAATGGCACCGCAAAGGAAAGCCACAAGCAGCAAGGCAAACATGGTGGGATTCGTCTGAAACTTCACTGGGCTTGCGACTTGTCTCGGCCAGCTTCTAAACGGCAAGTGTCACGGCTGCAGGCTGAACTAGGTGGCTGCAATAAACCAATCTAAAGAGCCTCGATGTTACAATCAAGGCTTTGGGGTACATTGCACGTAGTACAGCTAGTTTCGAGCATCCTAAAAATAATGCAGTAGTTACTCTGGGGACCAAGAAAAGACATCAGGCTTAAGCAACATGCACTAGTTACTTTGGGGACCAAGAAAAGACATTAAGCTTAATCCTAAGAATAAGCGCACGAGTTATTTGGGGACCAAAAAAAGTAGAACTTAATCATAAGGGGATGTAGACGGGATATCCCTACCCTGCGTCCACGTGGCCCATGTACCCGTCGAATATGTACTCAGGCTAAGGTATCTAAATACGGAAATCCCTTCTAAGGTCGCAGTTTTGTACTTCGTAGGCACAAAACCTACGGAGTCCTCCTAATGCCCTTAACCCTGGCCTTTAGTGCCAATAGCAGTCCCTAAACACTTAGGGCTGAGGCGTCACTCGGGCTTCAGGGTCTAGACATACCCTGAACCCTAAACCCTGAAGCCCTAAACGCCAAAGTCTTAAAACTCCCCTAGAACCCCATGGAACCCTTGAAGGAACCCTTTAGGGAACCTTTTAAGGAACCCTTATATCTACCCTTAACCCCTAAAACCCTTCAAGACCGAGCCCAGCGCTTTGGCCACTGGCGTAGGCCAGGTGGCGGTTCCCCATAAGTGGAGACCGCTGATCCAACGGCATGAAGCCTTGTTGCAGTGTTCATGCCACGACCCTGACTTTAAGGGCAGTTTCAGGAAAGATCGGCGATTGTAGTTGGAGCCGACACAATCCTGAGAGCCATTACAGTAGAATGCAGGGTTTCTTTGTTTTAGGAGAAATATATACGGTTTTTAGTAAGTCCCCGCATAAAGGAGCTGAGGACCCGTCGAGAAGGTGAATGCCAGGTCTAGCGTTGCACGAGCAGGGCTTAGGACGCAAGCCTTTCCTGCAACGCAGATGAACGAAGGATAACCAACCTTAAACTGGCTTTGACAAGGCGCAAAAATCCATACCCTAAGCCCCTACGTAAACTCCTAACCTTTAGCCCTTGAACCAAACTCAAACCCCTAATTAGGCCCCAAACCCTCGACCATAAACGCCGAACCCTGAATCCCGAACTTAACTGGCTGGCAGCCTCCAAGACCCAGAACTTTACGACGCCACTTCCAATTCATGGCCGGGATAGTATTAAACATCCACCTGTGAATTCCCGAATGGGTTTAAGTAGTAGTAAATATGAAAAGTTCTACCCGAAGCACAGGTTCCCTATAGAGGCTTGTGCACCATGGGTTTTGGGTCCTGGGGTTTAGAGGTTTTGGGGTTCAAGAGTTTAAGGGCTTAGGGTTTGGGGGTTGGGTTTAGGCCCAAGGAAGCAATAACCGTGCTTTATCACCGAGGGTGCATGTACCATTTGAGTATACACTTTGAGAGACACCAAAATCCCTCAAGCACGGAATATGGCTTGAGTGGGCCAGCCTGGGGGCTGTCATTCTGTCATCGTGCCGTTGTCCTGGACAAGCGCAGAAAAATTAGCACAGATCGGACCAAAAGGCCCCATGACAGACCTTGGTCGTGCTGTCATAGTGCCCCCTGAGCTCGACAAACAATGCATGTATGACGAAGTTCGGCCCATGACAGAACGTTGTCATGCTGTCACGCAGTCCGGTGTCCTCGAACAAGACGAAAATGAGCACAAATCCAGCCCCAGGCCGAGGAATGACAGAATGACAAGGCCTACCCCTGTGGCAGGGCGTAGGAGGACAACCGAACAATATACACTGTAAAGCTAACCGGCCAACCCCACGTCTCTACCCGGAGGAGCCTTCTATTTGTGGGCCAGCCTGTGGGACTGTCGTTCTGTCATTCTGTCATCGTGCCGATGTCCTGGAAAGGCACAGAAAAACAGCACAGATCGGACCAAAACGCCCCATGACACGCCTTGGTCGTGCTGTCATAGTGCCCCTGAGCTCGAAAAACAATGCATGTACGACGAAGTTCGGCCCATGACAAAACGTTGTCATGCTGTCATGGAGTCCGGTGTCCTCGAAAAAGACGAAAATGAGCACAAATCCAGCCCCCGGCCGAGGAATGACAGAATGACAAGGCCTTTCCCTGGGGCAGCTGGTGGGGCTAGGGTGTGGGAAGGCAGCCTAGTAGGGCTTAGGGTGCTAGGGGTTCGGGACGCCGTCTCTACCCGGATGAGCTTTCGATTTGTGGGCCAGCCTGGGGGCTGTCATTCTGTCATTCTGTCATCGTGCCGATGTCCTGGAAAGGCGCAGAAAAATAGCACAGATTGGACCAAAACGGCCCATGACAGACCTTGGTCGCGCTGTCATAGCGCCCATGGGCTCGAGAAAACAGTGCATGTGTGACGAAGTTCGGCCTATGACAGAACGTTGTCATGCTGTCATGCGGTCCGGCGTCCTCGAAAAAGACGAAAATGAGCGCAAATCCAGCCCCCGGCCGAGGAATGACAGAATGACAAGCTCCGGGCTGGCCCAGAATTAAGTGGCTCGCCCGGGTATAGACCAAAGGCGTGACAGGAATGACAGAATGACAAGCTCCGGGCTGGCCCAGAATTCAGTGGCTCGTCCGGCTGCAGGGCAAAGGCATGTCAGGAAGAATGACAGCCCACCCGCCTCGGGGGGCGCAGGCAGTCGGTTTTGGGCTCAAACTTTGTGGATTTGGGCCGTTCACGACGCCTGCAGCATCCAGAGCATCAGCATCCAGAGCATCAAAACGGGAACGCGGCGTGGGGCTTGGATCGCGGCCGGCCAGGGGGCTTGTCATTCTGTCATTCTGTCATGTGTTAATAATAAACAAAAAATAGCACAAATTGGACCCAGGTGGCCTATGACAGAAGGTCGTCGCGTTGTCATGGTGCGCGTGGGCCCGAAAAACCAATTAATTTGCGGCGTGTTTCGCCCCAAGCGGCCTATGACAGAACGCCGTGGGGTCCGGCGTACCAAAAAACCTATGAAAATGATCGCGAATTCAGCGTCCAGGTGGCCCATGACAGAATGACAGAATGACAAGGCATCCCCCGGGGCCGGCCGCCGGTAGCCAGCGGTGGGGACAATCGGTTTCGTAGATTTTGCCCTTTTTTGCTTGCTTTGCAGATGGGACCGTTCGCGGCGCTCGGAGCATCCAGAGCATCAAAAAAAACGCGTCCAGAACATCAAAACGGAGCGTTGGGACTTGGGTCGCGGCCGGCCGGGAGGGGGCTTGTCATTCTGTCATTCTGTCATGCTGCCCGGCGTTCCGGAAAAAGTGCAAAAGCAACACAAATTGAACCCAAGTGGCCTATGACAGAACTTCGTCGCGCTGTCATGGCGCCCACGCGCCCGAAAAACAAACGAATTTGCGGCGAGTTTCGCCCCAAGCGGCCTATGACAGAACGCCGTCATGCTGTCATGGGGTCCGGCGTGCCAAAAATCATCAAAATGGCGGTGGATTCCGCGGCCAGGCGGCCCATGACAAAATGACAGAATGACAAGGCCCCGGGGGCCGGCCGGTGGCAACCAAGGAGCGGCGGTAACAGCCAATTTTCGGCACAGATTTGCTTGTTTTTGCTTGCTTTGCAGAGGGGGCCGTTCGCGGTGCCGCAGCATCCACGGCTGGCGCGTCGGCGCAGCTACCAGGTGCGACTTGAAGTTTGGGTGGGCTTGAAGCATTTGCTTGGTTCCTAAGAAGTCCCGCCTGAAGTCCGTAAACTGAGTGGGGGGGTGTTGTACAGTATAGGGTCTACAAAACATGCTTTACAAACCCCTGCAAAAAAGAGGCCTTAACAATTAGAATAGGCTTTTGGGCACAAACATTAACCCGCCCCTAATATGAAAACTCCCGGCCCCTGAAATTGTGCGGTTTCGGGCGCATAATTGGAAGTTAAGCAAAAACATTAGGGGGCTTACGATTGTATTGGTTTTATAACCCGCCCTAGTTTCTAAGTCCCATGATCTTCCAAGTATTCCAGTATACAAAGGGACTACAAGCGGATACTAGCAAACACTCCGACCGCTACATGAACCAGAGCCGCGTGACATGACCTGTAGTGTTTTATTGTCCTGGTCGAAACCAGCCTTGTGGATAATGTCACGTACCTTGGCAAGTCTTCGGCTGGGGCGGGGGGTTTTTAGGGTTTAGGCTAGAAGAGGCCCCCACCCTGCAATAGTCGCATAATAGGAATATAATAGGGCCTTAATATAACCCTTACAGTCACTATTACAGGGTGGGGGCCCCTTCTAAGGTTTAGGGGGTTGATTTGGAGGTTTGGAGTGCAGGGGTTGGTGCTTTGGGAGCGAGAGAAGACTGAGGCTGGGGGTGTGGGAGGAAGAGGGCTTTCAAAGGGGAAAAGGAGGGACCCTTAATGGAGACCCCTACCCTCTAATGGGCTATATAAGGGGTATATAATGGTTATATTAAGGGTATATACCTAGGGGTCCTTATTAAGGGTCCCTCCTGTTCCCCTTTGAGGCTTGAAAGTCTAACCCCAAAGGGTCCTACGTACACATGCAATCGCCAAAGAACCCCACGATGCCCAGAGGTACCGCTCGCACGCGTCCACCGGAGACCTGAGCACTTTTCGTTTTTCCTGAGCCACCGAATGACGGTCTTCGACTGCGCCGGCATCAGCTTCCGCCTTGAGCAAACAGCCGCCAACTGCCACTCCCGTAAGGTGTTGCAGAGTTCTTTCTTGTCGAGTCAAGTCGGTGCACTGTGGGACCTGTAGGTCCAAGGAATTCAGTAGCTCTTCAATGCAGTTCAGCAAACGGAGGAAGCTTCCAAAATAGTGCAAATGCAACATCTCAGATCAGATATGACCGTGTTAGCCAGAAGGCCGCATGCCACAAGCTCCTCAATCCCTCACTGATGCACGCTGGCGTCTGCTCTGAGCCCTCGACCCGATGGGCTGTCGTTCGGGAGACTGTCGCAAGATGTCATTTCTGCTGCTGAGGAGCACCGCCTGACCAGGGGCACGGAGTCTGAGGCTCCCAAGTGCTAAACAGCTGCGTGGTTCATGGACCAGGACCTAGGGGAAACAAACAAGCTGGTGCCGACAAGGTGACAGGGACACTTGCGCGACTTGCGGTCAGCTGTGCACAGCTGAGAGACTTGGTCTCGTTTGCGTTGAACGGTTCTGCCAGCACACTTTACGAACTGATTAGGCGTTCCCAGTGTCGAGCCCGTCTCCTGGCCTATGGCAAATCCCGGAACCCCGGAACTTACAACGCCAAGAAGCTGAAAGCCGAGGAACATAGTCCGTGCGATGCATGTTCAAGCAGGTTCCACTGCAACATGGCTGCTCTTTCGAGCACTAAGCTTGCATCATAGATACTCGCTAGAAGCGTAATGAAGCCTATCCAAGCCCAGCGATCTTTTCTACCAGCATCCCAGGCAGCCGGTCCTCATAATCCACGGCAGGCCAACCTGCCGATCCCTTTATAAGCTCTCTCACTGCACGACGCACCCGTCCTTCATCGCTGCATCGGCCAAAACACCTAGCATGGCGGCAGCCATCACAGTGTCACTCTCCATCCCTGACCTCCTGTGCATCATGGGCATGGGCTGCATGGGCTGCATGGGCTGCATGGATTGCATGAGCTGCATGAGCTGCATGAGCTGCAATGGCTGGAGCAACTTCTGATCCTCGAGCTTTGCGATTTGCAAATGCAAGCCGCTCTCCTTCTGTCGCAATAGCTGGAGATCCCGTTCATGGCTTGACCTCATGTCAGCCAGCTGAGTCTGCAGTTGGTGTCTTTCCTTCGATGAGGCCTGCTTACCGTTCTCAATCTTGGCCTCCAAGTCGCGGACGCGCCTTTCCTGGTCCTCCTGCATCTGCTGCATTTCCGACTCAGTGCTTTCGAGCCTGCTCTTCAGAGCCAGAGAGATGTTTTCCTCCAAATCGAGCCGATGCACCATCTGCCGCAACATCTCATCATGCTTGTCTTCCGTCTCTTGCAACAGTTCTTCGAGGGCATGTTTTTCTTTCATGATGTTCTCCCTGTCAGTCTCATGACATTCATTCAACATTCTTTCCTTTTCGGCATGCTGCTTTCGCAGTGACGAAGTTTGCTCTTCAAACTCCAAGAGATGCTGCTGCTGAACTCGCGCTCCCCAGTTCATCACATCGCAATCAACTCCCATGTTCTTGTTCGTGGCCAGAAGCTCTTCCACCAGGTGCATGATGTCGCTCCTTGTCTTGCGCGGTGGCCACCGCCAGAATGAGCTGTCAACACCAAGCACGCGGCTGCCAACTTTGGATGCCATGTCGCGGCCCAAGTTGCCGTCGCGCAGAGCTGCCAGCTCCTTTTGAAGCTTGTCAGTGCTCTTGCATGTGTTGGTAACCACGAGCATGCCATACTTGGCCACTGCCTCTTTTCCGAGCACGGTCTCGATGTACTTAATGACTGCTTGGTTCTCCTCGGTGAAGCGCCCGTTCTTCACGACAACGATCACTGCGACCAGGCCCTCCTTCGCAACATCGGCCAACTGCTGAAGAGCCGTCATAACCTGCTCATCAGTCAAAGTGGTGTCAAAAAAGCCGGGAGTGTCAATCACACGGTATCTGGCGCCGTTGAACTCAAACTCTTCATGCTGCACCTCCCGTGTCACACTGGACATGGAATCACCAGACTTGAAGGCTCGGGTTATTGCCATCTGGTTTGCCAAAGTTGACTTCCCTGCACCAGTCAAGCCAAGAAGAACAATGTTGCGCACGGAGCCGTCTGAGATCGTACACTCTCTGAAGGCTGGTGCCGGGCAAAGCACTCGCTGCGGCAGCTTTGCAGGTGGGACACATGGCACTGGTCCAGGTGCATGGGTCTCACAACGCCAGTGCTGGCGCGGGATAGCAAAAACCACCGGGGCTGCAACCACAATGGGCCGCGCACGCTGCAGAGCACGCAAAGTCGACTGTGAGGTGCCCATGTCGCGGCAAGACGGCACACGGATCACCGGCAAGCACCCAGTCAGAGTCTTGAGCTCCACTGCTGCATCAACATGACCAGGGTACATATTAGTCGAGACTGCTCGGTCGTGCAGAAGAGGTCGCAACCATGGAGTCCTGCACGGTGTACAACTTTCCAGCTATCTGATCCTACTGACAAAACTCAGTCCGTCGCTGGCATACTCCGGCCTTCGAGTCATCGAAGATGCGAAGTGTGATCGGCCTCAAAAAAGCAGGCACGGTTGGACTCAGTTGGGCCTTGATAGCATGCAGCATAAAACATGTGAGCTAGAGACCGAGTTTGCCGCAGTCGGCCAAGTGTACTATGCACTCAATCAAGTGCTAAAGCCAAGCCGTCGTCGCACAGGACAGCATGCAAGGGTCACTTCGCCCACAACGCAACAGGTTGGAACAACTACCGCGATGAGTGCAATTCTAGTCAACAGCACGACCAGGCCGAGTATCTCTAAACTTGAAGCACGTGCATTGCCACACAAACTTCGCGGTCGCGGGAGCTGAACATGGCAGTCGCTACGTATTTCAATTAAACCCGCATAAAGAGAAATCAGAGGAAGAAAGAGAAAGAGACAGAGGGATGGCGAGAGTGTACTTAGTTGCACCTGGATCTCATAAATGGGACGGCATATCGCCGAGATATGGACAGAAGTTGTGGTCCAGGCCCACCATGAGGATGCGAACGCAATCCTCAAAAAAGCCTCAAAACCGAAGCCGCTGGACTCCAGACTTTTTGTGCAGACTTCAGGCTCGCAGCACGGCTGTGGGAGCAGGGTCGACATGGTGCTGCAGGTGTCAAAGGGTTTAGGGGTTTAGGGTTTAGGGGTTTAGGGTTTCCAAGGCCGTGAAGCCCCAGAACTTGCGCATGTGGCAAAACCTATGACCAAAGGTTTGCTCTTGATGCTGTGATTGATTCCGTGGCCACGTGTCAAGATTTTCAGGACTGCGGTCCTTGACACGATCGGGCGGCATTCGGCAAAGAAAGCGTCATCGTGGACATACACCGTGCCTGACCAGGGCTGAGCCTCGCTACGGGGCGCAATGCACGAGTCGGGTAACCCGGTAACATCTGTTAAATGGCTTGCAGCAAGGTTGACACGCTATCGTCTGCAAGCATGGAAAACATTCACCGATCTCTCTCTAACACTCGCTCGCACAGGAAGGTGCACCCCTACGAACCCAGAAAGCGCGGCAGGTGATAGGACAGCTCCCCTTCGCCTCTCCTAGGGAGGCTTGACCTCAACACAAGGGGACACACTCAAGGAGGGACCATACCGTCTAAGAGTAGAAAGCACTCTGACACACTGAACGAAGGCCTGAACGAACCCACAAGATCCGTTAGTTGCTCCGGAGTGGACTTTAGGCTTCCAGGAAAAAGGGGCTTCAACATTTGGGGCTTAGGGTTTTTATGGTTTAGGTTGTACTGTTTAGGGTTCAGGGGGGCAAGGTCAGGGATTCGGGATTTCAGGCTTAGGGTGTTGGGTTTAGGATTTTGGGTTTAGGGCTGTGGTCTCTGAACTTGAATCCGGACACCCACCGAGCAGACCTCTTTCTCTAAGTCGCAGGCAAAGCCTGTCGGGTGGCTACAAAAGCACACGGGCTGCTTGGCCGAGAGTGCCGAGACCAACTTGAACCAAAGCGCTGAATCTGAAGATGATACTGCAAAAACGCTACACAACAACCAAGTACAGAATGCGCAGACATCCGCACATAGTCGTGCAATAGCCCAGAAACTTCGTATCATGCCTCAGAAAAATGCAGAGAGAAGGATGTATCATGATAAAGAGCCACATAGATTATTGCTTGTGTTGAAGAAATATTGGCCTGCAAAAGATGATGGCATCTCAAGTCTCAAGCAAACAGGCAACAGACATTAAACTCAAAAATATGGGCTACAACTACCATCCCTTCTCACTTGAAACACTTCCTTCGTGCATGTCTGATACACGAGCTTTGTCGGACTAACTATTTGACAGGCTGTTTTTCCGCATGGTCGTTGGTGCCTTTGGAGTGCAAATGGTCTCTGAGGCACGGCAGCAGGGAGTTCGATACCCCCAGGAGCTGCGATAAAGTGCCACATCGCGAGGCCGCACACTTCGTTTCTGTGTTCTGGGGAACAGATCCCCAAACCCTAAAACCAAGGGAGCCTGACAACACGAAAAACTCACGTCCCCAACAAGTTTCAAAGCCCAGCACCCGTTCGACCGCAGCATCAAATTATCATCTCCGAGAGAGGAAAAGTCGCACCAACTGGGGTTTGAGGTTTTCTTGGGATTAGGCTAGGGGTTTGTTTGAGCCCTCAACCTCGAACCCTGCACCTTTCAGAGGAATCCCCAGACAGACTCCATACTTAGGGTAGGGTTTCGAGTTTGATGACAGAGGAATCTTAAGGGCTACAGTAAACCCGAGGGCCTTTGGGTTCACAGGGTTCAGAAGAACGGGGATCCATCTCGTACACACTCCAAGTCTTGAGCATCAGTGGGCTCCTGAACGGTACATGTGCAGGGGCTGTGGCCCCGTATACGATGCTAATCAATCTGATGCCCAATATTCCCTAAACCGGGCTGCAAGGATTGGCGGCTTAGCGTTTTGCGCCGCATTTTGCCCGTGCACACACAGGGTGGCTCTAGATAGCTTGGGTAGCTCTAGATAGCTTCTGCTACGGCTGCCTCGAGCGACTTTCCGTTCCCTCGGAATGCTATCAGATCCCTTTCTCAGGCCTCAGGCCCACTCGCGGCCTTTGGAGCCCGAACGGGGTCTGATTCAGCACGTTCATCGTGGCTGGAAGGCCACAAAAACAGACCACGAGCCGCTCAAGGTTGAGTCATCTGCACCCACAATCCACAAAACGCCATTCTAAAACCCAAAAAAGCCAAACCGTAAACCCCAAACCTTAACGCAAAAACCCTGAACCCGAAACAGAACTCTTCAAGCGGGTTGGTCTGCGTTTCTGGAAGGGCCCTTCAAAAGCCACTCAGTGCGCCTTCGGTCCGGTCATGTGAGGTTTGATCTCACCTGCCGGTTTGGGGTTTAGGGTTTGGGTCTTTTCTCAAGGTGCAAGGGTTTGGGATTTAGGGTTCAGGGTTTGGGGTTTAGGGTTTGGGGGCTTGGGTTTAGGTTTAGGGCTCACCTGCCACAAGCATTCCTTTTTGAGGGGTTTTGATGTTTAGGGTTTAGGAGTTTTGCGGCTTAGGGGTTTGGGGTTTAGGGTTTCGGGTTCAGTCTAGAGTCTGGGGTTTAGGGTCCAGGGTATAAGGATTCTATGCAGGTCTCACAAGGTTTTATGTTACGTGCTCCTTGGGGTTTTATATAGGTTCTGATGTTTTTGCATATCGAGGTCTTCGAGAAAAACTCCAGAAGCGTTTGTCGAGTCCTATTCCGAGAAGAGCACAGGGGCTTCGGAATAGGGGGTTGATACTATACTAGACGAAACTATTCTATCCTGTACTGTACTATATTGTACTGTACTTTTATGTGCTTTGCAGGACTTTGCTGGACTATATTTTGCTATACCGTACTATACGGCACTTTATTGTACTATACTTACTGTTTTACTTTACTATACTACACGATTACTATACTGTATAGTCTGCTTCAATGTACTAGCTGGGAATACAGGTTTGGGTTTAGGCCGGAAGCCGCAGGGTCGAAGCACTCGAGCTTAGGGCGTAGGGATTTAGGGATTAGGGATTAGGGTTTAGGGATTTAGGGATTAGGGTTTAGGGATTTAGGTTTTAGGGTTTAGGCTTCGGGTCTTAGCAGGGCTGGGATGCGCCGGATCCTTCAACCACCGGAGACCTGAAACAACACGAACAGCAAGCCGTCAGCTCCTGCACCCTCGGGTTTAGGGTTCCAGGGGTTTAGGGGTTTAGGGGCTTATGGGTCTACGGGTGTAGGGGTCTACAGGAGTTTTGGGTTGAGGGTTCAGGTGTTTTGGGGTTTAGTGGTTTAGGGATTTCGGGGTTTAGGGGTTTACAGGGGTCTAGGGGTTTAGGGTTGAGGGTTCAGGTGTTTAGGGGTTTAGGGTTTAGGGTTCGAAAGCCTTGAGAGAGTTGTAGGGTGTCTAAGGATATCCCCTTGCAGCCGCAGCTTTGAGACAACCGACACCCACACCCCAGCCTGATGGTTCCGACCCCTACTTGGAGGATCAGGGGACTTAGTAAGTAGGGTTCTAAGTAAGGTAACTATAGTTATACCTACTTATAACCTCAATTATGGTACTTACTAAGTCCCATGATCCTCTAAGTGGACCCTAAACCCTAAACCCCATAGATCCCTCTAAAGAGCCCTATAGATCCCTTTAAGGGAGCCCTTTAAAGGAACCCTACTTACTAAGTCCCAGGACCCTCTAAGTAGAAACCTGGGCCTTCCAAGTTGCCGTGGCTGTTCCCCCTGAACCCTAAAACCGCAAACCCGAAACCGTAGACCCGAAACCAAGAAAGACCGAAACCCGAAACCCTAAATCCGAAACCCCAACGGAAAACCACGTCGCACAACCCTAAACCCCAAACCCGAAAGCCTAAGAAGGCCTTTGGGTGCCGTGCCCAGCGTCCCGTCCAGACGCGTGGCCATGCACCTCGAGGGAAGGGGGGCGACCCGGGAATCTTGTGAATTTTTGGTGCTTGTGGCGTATGGCTTTCCTGTGTTAGGGTTTGGGGTGTTCGGATTTTTCATGCCTTGGGTCTTCTGGCTTTAGGGCTTCGGGGCTCAAGCTTTTGGGCTTTAGGGTTTTATGGCCCCGGGTGTCGTGTGGCTTCGAGCAAGGGAGGGGGCCCTAGGGCCTAAAGGAAATTTGCTACTTAGAGGTTCAAGGGGCTAAATAGCCAGGGTTATAAGTTACAAGTACCTCACTATCGGTTACGAATAGATATAACTATAGTTTCCTTAATTTCCTTACTTTATATCTCTTCTTACTAGGTCCCCTGATCCTGCAAGTGCCTCAGCGACGTTGATCAGATCTAGGGCTGTCACTTGCCAACATGATTCGCAAGAATGGCTGATCGTCCTGGTTTCGTCGTGGTGGTGGTGGTGGTCGAGGTGTGGTAATGGCATGGTCTTTTGAGTACAAATACTCAGAGTACAACGGACCAGAAATCCCAGACCCTAAAATCCTTTAAACCTGGACCCTGACACTTCAACAAAAATGGAGGAGAAACATCTCAAGTCGAGGTTGGGTCGCAAATCTCGACACTCTACCTCAGACTAATTCTTCAAAAAATCTTAGAACCCTAAACCCTGCATCAGTGCTAGATAGCCACCAATGAAACCGCTGATTCAGAGGCTTCTGAACCCGACGACCTCTAAACCCTCCAGCCCCCTCTTCGAGGGGCCTTGACAAACAGGGCAGGGACGGTTTAGGGTTTAGGGTTTAGGGTCTGAGGATTTAGGGAGAGCTGGGGGAGGGGTGCCGATACTCAGGTCCAAAATTTGGGCTCCCGCAATATAGGGGTTGAACAACGACTACTGATAGTATCCCCGAGTATCCCCGTAAGGTCCCTGTATCACTTCACTATAGCCATTCTGCTGCAAAGCCCGTATTCTAATGATTAAGGCCCCTGAAATACTTCTTCGGCACCCAAATTACTTGCTGAGATGGCGGCTTCTCGACACTCTTCTTCAGGGCTTGCACGGCGTTGCTGTCCTCGTAGTTGGCAAACCAAACCTCCCGGCGGCCAAAGTCACATCGGACATCGCCTTTGAGGAAATTTTAAGGGTCAAGACTTTAAGGATCAAACCTTCCGATGTGTCCGTGCGCAGACTCATACTAACACCGGTGGCACCTGAATCAGAATCCCGGGTGTAGCGTGCCACAGCTATCTATATATATATATATATATATATATGTATGTGTGTATATATATATATATATATTTATTTATTTATTTGTTTATATTTATGTTTATATTTATAGAGTATATATATATATATACTTATGTATTTAGTTGTATATATAAGCCCGGGACCCTAGGCTGTAAACCCCCATACCTAGACCCCTGAACCTGCAGTCACTACGGCATACGCTTGATTACGGGAATTTGCTTTAATCACATTTATACTATAACTTGTAAGACACCCCGACCGAAACGGTGTTGTAAATACTAAGGGCCGTGTCAAGCTCTGGGTCCTGAACCTACAACCCTAAACCTAGCTTATACCCTAAACCCTGAACCTACAACCCTAAACCTAACTTCATGACCACCAACGCCGAGGCCTCCAGGCGTATCACTCCGGCCGCACGAGGGCCAGAGAGCTTGTCCACCTGAGGTTTGAGGTGGAAGGTTGGGTTTAAGGCTTAAGGTTTAGGGTTTAAGCTTTATGGTTTAGGATTTAAGGTTTAGGGCTTAGGGTTTAAGCTTTTAAGCTTTAGGGTTTAGGGTTTAAGGCTTAGGGTTTGAGATTTAGGGTTTAAGGTTTAGGGCCTCCCACTGGGAACCCCAGATCCTAAACCCCAACCCCATCAGGGCACGACGAGGAACGCAAGCCTGTAAGGCTCAACCTCCATGTACACCCGCAGGCGCTCGATGTAAACGGTTTAGAGTTTAGAGTCCTATATCCGATATTCCAGGGGTATTATGAATCGCCTTCCCTCGAACGGCATTTCGTGGTGGTGGTAGCAGCAGTAGTAACAGCACTACAAACAGTGATATTGACTTGATGCTAACCATACGGGTGGTGGTCAAAATTAGGGTCCTTTATGGGCTCCTATTATAGTACGGCACCTAATATTTAGGGTGCCCAAAAAGGGGCTCATAATGTTGACAACTACCCATACGCAGGCTTGCAGATGCAGCGTGCTGTGGAAGAGCTGGGGTTTGGGCAACGTGACACGCAGCCTGGATGCAGCTCTACATAGTATGGGTTTAGGGTGTAGGGTTTGGGGTTTAGGGTTTGGGGTTTGGGGTTTAGGGTTTGGGGTTTAGGATTTAGGGAATCATATTCTCCGAATGATGCTCCCCTTCTCTTCATCAACATTCGATGTGCTACCTGCATACCCTAGGTCATTCAATCCGAAGCAAATGCCCAATCCCCAAACTCTAGACCCACAAACCCGCAACCCGTGACAGCAAGATCCAGGCCAGTCGAATTCCCGTGATCATGTTGGCCGGCTCGATTGTGGCTCCAATCCTAGGATTCAGTCTGAGGTTCAGGATTCAAATCTTTGCTGTTTTGAGGCTTAGGGTTTAGGGTTTAAGGTTTAGGGTGTAGGGTTTAGGGTTAAAAGTCCCGAAAAGCCTGAACCGAGATTCGCTTCTAATTCGGGGAATGTGGTTCGAACCCGAAGCTCCACAACATGAGATCCCCAGAATACATGGAAACAAGGCACCCTCATCTAGACCTTAAATAATAAGCAATCGAATCCACATTGTGAGGACCCGCAACATACAGCAACCCCATCCCCACATGGCAACCTCCACGGTGGAAGACGCTGACTCCTAAACCCCAAGCCCTGAAGCCTAAACCCCTGAACCCTAAACTCTAAACCCCTCAACCCCTAAGCCCTGAAGCCTAAACCCCTGAACCCTAAACTCTAAACCCCTCAACCCCTAAGCCCTGAAGCCTAAACCCCTGAACCCTAAACTCTAAACCCCTCAACCCCTAAGCCCTGAACCCTAAACCCCTGAACCCTAAACTCTGAACCCCTCAACCCCTAAGCCCTGAACCCGAAACGCCTGAACCCTAAACTCTAAACCCCTAAACCCCTAAGCCCTGAACCCTAAACTCCTAAACCCCTCAGCCCCCTAAACCCCCAAAACCCCGAACCGCAGGCTCACGATCTCCCCTTCTAGGCGCTCGAAGCGCTTGAAGAGTGCATTCAATTTAGGGCTTAGGGTTCAGGGCTTAGGGTTTAGGGTTTAGGGCTTAGGGTTTAGGGCTTAGGGTTTAGGGTTTAGGGCTTAGGGTTTAGGGTTTAGGGCTTAGGATTTAGGGTTTAGGGTTTAGGGTTTCAGAGTGTATGTCTCTATGATGGAACAGGATTCTGCATGGGCTCTACTGTAATGTATGGGCCTTAAGCCTTCGAACAGATTTGTGCCCGAATCTCAGTGCTAATCACCCTCGTATGAGACACTGCTAGTACTACTGTTGATGGTATAAATCCTGCACTACCCATAGTAAGGAGTATACCATAATTCCCATAGTTTAGGGTCCTTAAGGTAATGCAGGATTTATATCATCAACCGTACTGGTGTCTTTGCACTTGTGTCTTAGGGCATGTGGCCCCTGGTGCGGAGATACGCAGCCATGTTACGACCGATCCTCAGCTAAGGCTCTTTGTAAGCGAGTGCTAGCAGGGACTGCTATGTTGATCATCATGCTGACAACAAGTGGGAGTTTCCGAAAATAGGGGACCCCAATATAGCACCCTAGATAGTAGGATCCTCATTATATGGACCCCAGAATAAGGTATCCCCAATTATCGGAAACTCCCAAATACTCATAACAAGAAGCTCATAACCGATGGCAGAAGTTAGAATACCCTCAACCCTAAACCCTAAACCCTGAACCCTCCAAGCATGCATGATGCACGAAGCCAGAAGCTCGAATCTGGACTAGGCTTCTGGTGGGTGCCCATTATACTGTGTTTAGGGTTTAGGGTTTAGGGTTATACAATAAGGAACCCCAAAAATAGCATAGGCAATTATTGCGACCCCTATACTATTCACGATTTCAGCCGTACCTCCCGGCAGTTACGAAGCGCACGCACCGTACTCTGAAGCAACACCTTCACCCTAAACCCCGAAACCTCTAAACCCCTAAACCCCTAAACCACTAAACCCCTGAACCCCTAAACCCTAAACACATCTTGCGCTTTTTCTTCGTAAATCTGGTGAAAGTGTTCCCCTCGTCCTGCAGGCCCTGGCAGCCGCTGAACAATTCATAGTTACTAGACCCAAGAGTAACCTAGGAATAAAAAGGGTGCCCTTGTTGGCTTAAAGGGGCTTATAAGGGAACCTGAACCCTGAAAAAGGGAATAAGGGCCTACTCTAGGTCCATAGTTACCAATACTATTTTTTGGGGGCTTCCTTATTATCATTATAGTATAATGGCCCCCAAAACTTTTTAGAATTTTTTGAGGTTTTCTGAGGGGTTCCTTATTATCACTATAGTATAATGGCCCCCAACTTTTTTAGAATTTTTTGAGGGCCCTTATACTAATTGCGACGGTGGCGATGACGACGGCGAAAGCCGCGGCTTCATGTCCAAGAGCTCAGAAGGGATCGCCATGAGCATGTTGGTGACTTAGGGGTTTAGGGATTGGGGTTTAGGGTTTGGGGTTTAGGGTTTAGGGATATTTAGGGTTTAGGGATATTTAGGGTTTAGGGTTTAGGGGTTTAGGGTTTAGGGTTTAGGGATTTAGGGTTTAGGGTTTGGGGTTTGGGGTTGCCGTTTGCTACTCTTGCTGATGCCATTGCCGTTCTCAGTCTAGTTGGTTTCTTTGTTCTTTCTTTATCTTTCTTTGACCCCTGCACTAGCAATTTTGTTAACTGCTCCAAGCACTCTGCTGGCACAATATCTTTTTCTAGGGCCATTCTAAGGTTGGGGGTTCAGGGTCTATAGGGTTTCTGGTGGTCACTCTCAACTACTGCGGCGCGGCCCCGCATCACAGGACGAGGGCTTCGCAGAGCATCTTCTAAACAGAGACTTCGAGATCCCTCTATGCGGCACAGTGAACGCAACACCCGAAGAACGACGTGCGCACACTAAACCCTAAACCCTAAGCCCTAAACCCTAAACCCCTAAACCGTAAACCCTGAAGCCTAACCTAAGCCGATGCTTGGCCAACGGGCTCTGAAATCTCTGAGCACTCCACAGACTGGAGTTGTGCTTGGGGCTGCGGCTCTGATTGATCAGAATGACTTGGGTCGGCCTGGGTGTCGCCAAATACCTGGCCTTAAGTACTTAAAGGATCAGGGCACTTAGTAAGTAGGGTTATAAGTAAGGTAACTATAGTTATATCTACTTATAACCCTAATTCAGGTACTTATAACCCTACTTACTAAGTCCCATGATCCTCTAAGTAGGGCCATAGACATGCCTGAAGTTACCTTCCTTATTCTCCCACTTACTAAGTCCCCTGACCCTCTGAGTACACGAGAGTCCGAAATCGAAAATCGAGCAGTTCTTTGTTATGCCTCTTCCTCTCGACCCACCCTAAACCCTAAACCCTAAAACCCTAAACCCAGGTAAGCCCCTAAACCTTAAACCCAGGTAAGTCTGAGCCTGGTGTTCGAACCAGAAGGCCCCCCGAACCCGGGACCGAAATTTCTAACACCCCTCGGGCCCGAAACCCGAAATAACACCCCCAAACCCGAAGACCTTTCCGAAATCCCTGAAACTCCCAAGCCGAAGCGAAATGTCCGGCAGGCCGAACCAGGCTGTACTACATGACTACATGCATCACCACGCCGTGCCTTGAGGGCTGTTGCTGAAGGAATCATCTTGATCAGGGCTTATTCTGGAACCATGACGAAACAAAGATATCAATACCAATACCAATACCTCCATAAGCCCAATCCGTATCGTGTCCGTTCTCCTGGCCATGACCGCTACTCGGGAAGCAAACCGGCTTGACGAAACCGTGCACGAACTTGTTCACGACACTTCTGGCTAGTCTCCTCTCTTCGCGATCATCATCATCGTTGTCCACGCCACATGTCAGAAGATCACCCTTATCTTCATCATCATCAACATCGCCATCACGACTTCCGTAGTTATCGCAATAACAGCCGCCCGCGTATGGTTGTAGTGTCCGCTGTCACGGTTAGAAGAAATACAGGGGCCTTAATAGTCAGAATAAGACTTTGGGGCCCATTATACTATACTTTTCAATAGGGAACCACCAAAATAGTATTGGTAATTATTTAGGCCCCTATAGTAGGCAGTAAGCCGAAGAGGCGCAAATAATGCAAATTCATAGAATTGGGAGTTTCCGAAAATTGGGGGGTACCGTAGTTTTGGGGTCCTTATAACAGGGATCCTACCATCTAGGGTGCTATATTAGGGTCCCCTATTTTCGGAAGCTCCCACATAGAAATAGTAAAGCATTGCAAGCTACGTAGCAGGATGGGACTATGCAGCTGTGCGCTGTATCACAGAAGCTCGCAGCAACAGCGATCGCCACAGCTGAATTTGAGAGGCCATAGCCTGAAATATGACCTGCATCAAAGGTGTGCAATGAAGTTCTCTGAACTCGCAGAGCACCAGAGGGCAAAAACACTGCCAGCCTTCCCACGGAGCTCGGTAAGCTTACGGCGTAGGGCTTACAGTTTAAACCCTGTATAAACCACGAGGATCTATATAGCCCGACGACAGTCCACATAGGCTGTATGGCTTCAGCTCGCTAGGCAAGACTGGCTGAGACGGTCGGGCTCTCGCGTCGTCAGCCGGTGCGCATGGTGTACGACTTGTCCAGCAGCGGATTAGGGATGAGCGTTCAGCCGATCAGAAGAATAGTTTATGGTTTGGAGTGTAGTTTTGCTAGTTTAACTTGGGAGTTGGGCCCGTGCCCGGACTCCGAGTGTAATTTTACTGTTGCTAGAGCTGCTCGGCATTGTTGTTCCCTTGAGTTGCAACTCGACACATGTCCCATGTCCCACCAGCCTCGAGCAACCAGCATGCTAGCTAGCTGTGAACAAGGGCCGTCAGTTCCTCTGAAACTTAGGCAAGCCACATGAGGCTTTGCGGCTTTGAAAAATCCGGACCATAATATCGGGGCCTCAATCATTGGAATAGGGTTTTGGGGCCCACTGTACTACAGTTATTAATCGGAATCCCCCAATTAGTATAGGTAATTATTAAGGCCCCTACATAAAAGCCCGAGTCACAAGAAGAAAACGATCGAGCCATCAGGCCTTTCCTTGCACAAAACCTGAGACCCCGAACCCTCTGCATTCACACGATCGGGTGGTTGATGAGGACGTCCGAACAGGCTGCGCTGGTCTCCTGCCATCTGCATGGAGGAGCTCCAGTCGCTGAGATCGGTCTCTGCGCCGTTTGAAGCTCGCCCACACCTCGAGGAGGAACCACTGCTATCCTGGGTTCTGTTAGCGGCTCTAACTTAAGTAACAATACTAAGGAAACCATATTATTTACTATACATCCCTACGATGGTATCTTAAACTAAACTCCTATACAAGCACCCAGTATCATCTCGCTTCTCCGAATACACCGTTTGCATCTCTGGGACAGCGTACGCACTGGCAGAGGGCACACGCCTCCTGTCCGCTTCCACTGCTCTCATGTCTTCCGTCTTTAGGGTTTAAGGTTTAGGTCCTAAACCCTAAACCTAAACCCTAAAGACAGAAAAGTTTAGGTTTCTCCTGTCCGCTTCCACTGCTCTCATGTATTCCGTCGCCTTTTCGAGTAGTTGCATGGTCACATGCATCTTGGCGGCCTCCAGAAGCGGGATGAAGGTAAGTACTACGGCTGATGATAAAAAACCTGCATTACCCATTCTAAGGATTTTTCCATAATTCCCATAGTTTAGGGTCCTTAAGGTAATGCAGGATTTTTATCATCAGCCGTAGGGACTCAGCAAGTAGGGCTATAGCTATGCTACCCTAGTCGGGATTAGAAGTAGGTATACCTATAGTTACATTACTTATAACCCTGGTGACTAAGTCCCATGATCCTCTAAGTAGACCCTTAACCCTTAACTATAGATCCTTTGAAGGAACCCTGCAGATCCCTTTAAGGAGCCCATTCAAGAACCCGACCTAGGACTAAAGATACCTCAGATGAGGACACTTATTAGGGTTTATCCCAGCTACCTTCATCCCGACCCTCTCCTAATCGCTGCCCTAAACCCTAAACTGTAAACCCGGAACCTCGGACCCTAAACCTTAAGCCCTGAACCGTCCTCCTTCAAGACAAAACATGTTTAACATGAGTTAAAAGATCAAATGAGATCATAATTGAATTATTTATGTATAGTTTTCATATTTTTTCAAGCCTATACCTTAGAACCGTCCCATGCATCTCGGCAGCCTCAAGTAAGCTGATGCGGCGTCCCTTTTGAAACACCCGGGGCGCATGTGGATTGTCCAGGTCCGCCATGCCTTGAAGCTGCTGAGTCCATAAGCCCCAAGAAATTTACATCTTCAGGTGGGCGGTTGTCAAAATTATCGTTCCTTTTTGGGTACCCTAAATAAATAATAGGTGCCGTAATATAATAGGGACCCAAGAAGAAATCCTAATTTTGACAACCACCCAGGATAAGGGATGAGGGTTTAGGGGGTAATGTAGGAACCTGATTAAGAAACCCTGGGCCTATAAACCCAAAAGCAGGGTTCATGTAAGGAGCCCTAATAAAAGGCCCAAGGTTTCTTAATTAGGCTCCTACATTAGACGATTTAGGGTTTAGGGATGAGGGTTTAGGGGGTAGTATGATCCCAAGAAGTGCAAAGTGTACGCACTCAGCTGCGGAGATGCCGTTCCTGGCAATAAAGTACGCCAGATTCAGGTCAACGCCCTGCACGTCAGCTTGCGAGACACGGATGTGGCTGCCCAAGCGAGGATCCATCGGCTGCGCATGACCCTGAAAGTATGCATACGCAGCTTCTGCTGTTCCTTACTACCCCAACAAGCCACAGAAATAAAAGGTTAAACTTTCCGATTCCTACTAAACTATAAGAGCCCAAAAAGCTTTAAGGGTTAATGTAGGAACCTGATTAAGAAACCCTGGCCCTATAACCCCCAAAATATGAGGATTCAGAAAAGGAACCCTAACAAAGCTCCTTAATCAGGTTCCTACATTAGAGGGCTTAGGGTTTAGGGTTAAGGGATGAGGGTTTTATAGGGCTTCATAATATGATTTTAAGCAATGTTCCAATATTGAGGAGTACTGGGCTGTCTGGAAAACTGATGAAACTAGAAGAGCCCAAAAAATTTAAAGGCTAGGTATTAGGGATCTGAGGTTCGATGATCTGTGAAGTTCACGAAAGCCAGGGCCACATTCCTCGCCTTGACCTTGTCGCGCGGGACATACACGAAGTCATATCCGCATGGATAGAACTGGTTCAGGATCTCCAGAAAACCTTGGCTGACTTCTGAACCCCTCCTAAACGTTAATTTTTAGCCTCCTTATTAAAGTTCATATAGAAACCCAAAAGCCTAGTTCATGGTCGGGATCGGATTGAAAAAGGCGCATGTTTATTCCTTATTGGGTTTAAGTACCCATAAACATGTAAAGCGTTACACAACTATGACAAAAAAGTTACATGTCTAGCTCCCTCCTTATTCTAGTTCATATCGAAACCCAACAAGTTAAAGCCCTCAGAGCCAACCCGGAGAACGCCAAGAAGCCTTCAGCCGTTAGCTTCAAGGGCACGCGCCTCAGCATGATGGACGTAGCTCCAGGGGTAAGACGATGTCCATGAGACTCCGCCGGGTCGCAGGGCATGTTATCATGAAAACCCTAAACCCTAAACCCATGTTCCCAAAGATCCCAATTACCCCCTTAATTAAGGATGAGACCTTAAAACAACGGGGGCTTGATATTATGATTTAAGGCATATTCCTTAATTAGTGCAAGAAAAGGCTGCTCACTTGCTAGGTCGTCTGCTTAAGCAACGTGGTCTGCTAAGCTCGCCCCTCATCTTTGCTCACTTGGAAGTGCTGTGAACGGTCCTTGCCCACGGACTTGAGCCGATCCAAACAAAGCCACGCAGGGTTTCTCCAAGGCATTGGGAGCCAAGTTGAACACACATAGGGGCCTAAATAATTACCAAGACTATTTTGGGGGGGCTTCTGATTATAATTACAGTACAGTCGGCCCAAAACCCAATTCTACTTATTAAGGCCCCCATAGTACGGCTCCGCGCTAATGCAGTCACAATTAGCATTGCCATCAAAGCCAGCAGCATGAACAACAAACACAAGCATCAGAATACTCAGCAACAACAAGGGCAACGACGCTGGGGACAACGATAAGAAGAATAAGCAGAACAAGAATGGAATCATGAGACCAAGAACAAGAAGGACAACTGTAACATGAAGAACAAGAAGACGCATTCAGAGCAATGCCAAGATGCAGAACACACCCAGCAACTAGCCAGGCAGGGTAACCCGACACTTGGGCGAGGAGCATGCCAAGCACGAGGTTGTTCCAGTACTCATCAACCTGTCACAAAGTCACAAAGTGCTTCGGAGTTCCGGGGGAGCGCACTTGGAGGCCTGTGCAGGAGGGAGAGGAAGAGAGGGAGAGGTTTTGGGGTTTAAGATTTAGGGTTCTGTGGTTTCAGGGTTGGGAGACACACGAACAGACACACAGTCAGACAGACAAAGAGACAGAGAGAGAGAGAGAAGACAGGGAAGAGAAAGAAGAGAAGGAAGAGAAGGAAGAGAGAGAAGAGAGAGAAGAGAGAGAAGAGAGAGAAGAGAGAGAAGCGAGAGAAGAGAGAGAAGGGAGAGAAGAGAGAGAGCAGAGAGGGAAGAGAGAGTCGAGAGAGAAGAGAGATAAGAGAGAGAGAAGAGAGAGAAGAGAAGGAAGAGAGAGAAGAGAGAGAAGAGAGACAAGAGAGAGAAGAGAGATAAGAGAGAGAGAAGAGAGAGAAGGGAGAGAAGAGAGAGAAGGGAGAGAAGAGAGGGAGAAGAGAGAGAGAGAGAGAGAGAGGCAGAGGCAGAGACGCAGAGGCAGAGACGCAGAGGCAGAGGCAGAGACACAGAGGCAGAGACACAGAGAGCCAGAGAGACAGAGAGACAGAGAGACAGAGAGACATAGAGACAGAGAGACAGAGAGACAGAGACTGCGAGTGTTTCTGTGTTTCTGTGTTTCTGTGTTCGTGTGTTTGTGTGTTTGTGTGTGTGACAGTGCGTCCCCTACACGATCCCCCCACCTGTCCACCGCCCACGTTGGGCTTGAGCTGGAACCTCGGTCTGATCCGAGAGCCCTGATACAACTAGAACAGGGTTCCTTTAAAAGGGGGTCTCTAAGAGTCTATAAGAGCTACTAAAAGTGCAACTCTAAGGGTTCAATATGTGGGTCTTGGTAGATTATGCGAGAGTTTTGTATAAGGAGCCCCAAGATGGTCTTGGTACTTATTTCAGCCCCCACGTTAAGACCTAAACCTTTTGTAAGATCGGGCTTCTAAGACCTTGGGGCTGCGAATTGGTGGTTGAGGATCCAAAGACGACGATGATGACTGCGACGATGACTGCGCCGACGACGACTGCGACTACTGCTACTACTACCACCACTACTCCTGCTGCTGCTGCTACTACTACTGCTGCTGCTACTACTACTACTACTACCACCACCACGACTACTACTACTACTACTACTACTACTACTACTACTACTACTACTACTACTACTACTACTACTACTACTACTACTACTACTACTACTACTGCCGAAGTAACACTACCTACACTACCCCTATGCAAGCTGTTTCTCTGCATCTTTGCGCTTCATTGCTGCTGCTATCGTCACAAGGGACGGCACCAGTACCAGAATTGTAGGTACCCTAAACCCTAAACCCTAAGCAGTTCTTTTTGGCAAAGGCTTGTCTGGACCCCTGCGCCGCAAAGCCCCGAAGCCGGCAACGTAAAATTGACTGAGGCCAGCCACTGGAAGTGCCCTCCATTCGCGTTCATCTTGTCCTGCACCAATATGGGAGTTTCCGAAAATGGGGGACCCTAGTATAGTACCCCCTAAATGATAGGCTCCCTATTATAAGCACCCCCAAATAAGGTACCCCCAATTTTCGGAAACCCCCATATTCTATGGAGGAGTCAAGCGGGTGCGGGATGAAACTTCTGGCTCCTGGATTCTGAAACTGTCACGTGGTCATTGAGGCTTGGGGTCAGAGCTCAGCCCTGGTGTCTAACATCTGGATCTCAGAGAATGCGAATGAGGGTAAACAGTCTAAGCATGAGTTTGATAATGTAGGAACCTGATCAAGCAACCCTGGGCCTATAGCCCCAAAATAGTAGGATTCATGTAAGGAACTCTCATACAGGTCCCAGGTTTCTTAATCAGGTTCCCACATTAGTTGAGGGGGTATGGTCAATGGCGTAAGAGGGACGCCTTACATGGATTCTAATCCGACTGATCATCACCTGGCTTGATTGACTTAGCGTCCGCCTCTATGCGGAGGGTCAAAAGGCCTGCAAATCTCACACACACCAACACAGTTTTCCGGAAGTCACCGGAAAAGCTTCACAAGAAAGCAAGTGGGAAATGCCAAAACCGCCACCTTCCTGTCAAAAAATGTGTAACCCACACTTCCTCCCACTCCGGGCGGATGTTCTCACGGAAGATCATGATAGCATCCTCGGCTTATCGAGCTGCTTCACCCTAAACCCTTAACCCGAAGCCCTAAAACCAAAACCCAAACCCCTACTATAGATCCCTTCAGGGAACCTTTATAGATCCCTTTAAAGGAACCCTTATAGATCCCTTTAAAGGAACCCTTTAAGGATCCCCTTGAAAGGGGGGATTGGAGCTTCAGCCCGGAACCTGCTACCGCAGAAGTTCCCCAGGTGCAATAGTACTTGGAGGCTCATGGGACTTAGTAAGTAAGGTTATAAGTAGGTTGGAATTAGGATATCCCCACTTAGGGGACTTATAACCCCCACTTATAACCAACTTACTAAGTCCCATGATCCTCTAAGTAAGGTTCCTTCGGAGCTCCGGGTGGTGGTGGTGTTAGTGGCCGTGGCAGTCGTCGTAGCACTGCTCGATGTAGTCGAGTTCTTTTCGTGCTTGTGGTCGTCGAAGTAGAAGTAGACATAGCAGTAGCAACAGCAGCAGCAGCCGTAGAAGTAGCAGTAGAAGTAGCAGTAGCAGCAGCAGCAGCAACAGGAGTAGCAGCAGTAGTGGCAGAAGTGGTAATAGTGGTAGCCGTGGCGGTAGCAAGAGTACCCACAGCAACAGCAGCAGTTGTATCAGGTTTGTCGCTGATGATGATTAGGCTGCTGCTGCTGTAGTTGCAGTTGTTCTTGCCGTTGCCGTTGCAGTAGCCGTCGATGCTGGCTTCGCTGTTTCTGTTTCTGTAGAGGTTGCCGTTGCTGTGGCTGTTGCTGTCGTTGCTGCTGCTATTGTTGTTGCTGCTGTCAAAGCTGTTGGTGTTGCTGCTGTTGCTGTTTCTGTTGGTGATTCGAACATCTGCAGGTAGCCTGTGTCTAGAACAGACCCACACAGACCCCATGCTCTGCCACTAAACCCAAAACCCTTAACCCTAAACCAAACCCAAACCCCTAAACCCTTCTGCAGCAGCGGTGCGATCACGTGGAGGCCGTCCGGCTGTTCACGCACCATGCGCTTCTGGCCGAACGGGAGAGGAGCAACAGTGAGAGGCTTCCCGTAATCTGTCAGTCTGATATGGTTTGGAAAAACAAGGGTTGAAGTTTTTCGATTTCGGGTGTAGGATTGAAATCTTCTTCTCTGGAGGGGGCTCCTTTTCCGACAAATCCGCGAGGAGCTTAGAGGGTTTAGGGTTTAGGGCCCTTCGGGCCTTTGCGTAGCAGCCCCGCAACTTCCATGCTCTGCCGGACTTGGGGCTTGGGGCTTAAGGCTTAAGTTAGGGCTTTATGCTAAGGGTTTAGGGCTTAGGGGTTTAGGGCTTAGGGGTTTAGGGGTTTAGAGGTTTAGGGGTTTAGGGGTTCAGGACTTAGGGATTTAAAGGTTTAGAAGGTTTGGGGTTTAGGGGTTTATTGCTTAGGGCTTTGGGCGTAGGGTTTAACATTTAGGGCTGAGGGCTTCCCTCAGATCATCCATCGCCTCCACCACTGGCACCTAGAGTATCGTGGCACTTCAGAAGTAGGGGTATGAGCTGGGGCTTTAAGTGAATATGGCTATAGTTAGCGACCCGAAAAGCACAGAAGCATACGCATTTTATAGGGATATCCCTACTTTGTGGGGCTTCGGGGTTTATATGGGATGTCCCTAACCTTGTTTTTGCTTATGTGCTTTTTTGGGGCTCCATATAGTTCCCTTCCTTACAACCCTGCTTGCTAAGTCCCCCGGTCCTGCCAGTAAACTAGGCTGTCTGGCTCTTAGTAGGGAATGGGGGAATGGGCTATGGAGACCATTTTTGGGGATTATATAGGGACCACTATGGGGATCCTTTCCCCCGTTCCCTACGAAGCACCAGGCTGTAGACACTAAATCCTAAACCCCTATAGATCCCTTATAGTACCCTTATAGTAACCCTTCAACGGAACCCTAAGGTAGACCCTAACCCTATAGCTCCCTTATAGATCCCTTAAAGGAACCCATGAGGACAAAAACCCCTCGCAAGGAGAAGAAGGCTCCCAAGGCCCCTATGTGTTGAAGCCTTCGAGCCCTTTAGGGTTTAGGGTTCCGCAACCGGAAAAACAAGTAAATACCGATCATATCTATGTCTTCGGTATCTATCTCTATACCTACATCTATCTCTTTCTAACATATCTATATGTTTGAACTTATCTCTATACCTATATCTATATGTTTCTACTATATCTGGATCTATGTCCACGCCTGGAGGAGGTGGTGGGCTGTGATTCTGACACTGGTTCCACCCAGCTGCGAAGATGAAGGCAGAACTCCCAGAACCCGGAGACCCGAACCACCCTAAACAAAAGAAGGCTCCCGAACCCTAGGCCCTAAACCCTAAACTCTAAACCCCAAACCCTAAGCCCTAAACCCTCAACCCCTAAACCCCGAAGCCCTATACCCAAAAGCTACCCCTGACCCCAAAGCCTGAAACTGAACCCCAAACCCTGAAGCTTGAGGCCGAAACTCCTAAACCCTGAGCCGCCCCTAAACCCTAAACCCCTAAAACCCTAAACTTTAGTTTAGAGTTCAGAGTTTAGAGTTTAGGGTTTAGGGTTTAGGGTTCAGAGTTTAGAGTTTAGGGTTTAGGGTTCAGGGTTTAAGAGTTTAGGGTTTCGAGTTTAGGGTTTAGGGTTGGTTTTCGGGGTTTTAAACCTTCAACCCTAGTCCCTAAGCCCTTAAGCCCCTGAGCCCCTAAACTCCAAACCCTAAGCACCAACCAAGCTCAGCTCCAGAGCATGTTATTTTGTTGTAAAAACGGTATAGAACACTTGCAGAATCCCTTTCGAAGACTGTTTTTGAGCTCCTATAGAACCGGAGCATCAACCAAAATCCTACACCCTATAAAACCCAGAACCTCTAAACCAAAACAACCCTACGAATGTAGACACAAAAACCCCAAAATTTTTGTCGAACCCATATGATGTCCGCCTTGCAGATCCCCAAGCCAAACACATTGAACCCTAAACCTAAAGAAACTAAACCCTCAATTGCTGAATCCCCGGGCCTGCTCCAATAATTCGGAGGGCTGTGGCATGTGGTTCCACAGCTTCCAGAAGCCCTCAGAGCGAGCAAGAGTCTGATTTTATATGAGGTCAAGGGTATAAACCTCAAGTTAGGATTAGAAGTAGATATAACTATAGTTACCGTATGTATAACCCTACTTACTAAGTCCCCTGATGCTCTAAGCAGTTGGAGTTAGGATTAGGGGGAGTCTAGGGGATATAGACTCTCTCAAAAAGGTCCCCCTTTAAGGGGTCTCCCGAATTCTATCTAGGAATCAGTATATGTCATTGGGGTCTACCACAGAGCAGCATAAGAATGGACAGAACGGTTCAACTGTAGAACTAGGGGTGCCTGTGCTTACTTCCAAGGAGCCTTGCATGTAGCACTTCTTCCACGACGGACCCCGAAGCCACCGCTAGGCCAAAACCCCAGACCCATCAAACCATACTGTGCCGAAACCTGAACCCGAACTTCTGAACCCTGCTGCGTCAAGGCGCTAAACTGCAAGACTCTTAGTTCCTAAACCCCCTGAGCCCTAACCCGCAAGACACCTAAACCCTTGCCCAGAGAGGCCAACACCCCTCAATTAAGGAATATGGCTTCAAGTATGTAGAGCTTCATATGGGTGGTTGTCAAATTAAGGTCCTTTTGGGTCCTTAATGTAATACGGCACCTAATATTTAGGGTACCTAAAAAGGGACCATAACTACCGCAAGACTCCAGTGCGGTTGACGGTCATAAGCGGGGCCTTCAGGTCCAGCTCGATACACCCGGTATGCTTCGTCAAAAACTACTGAGGCCCAATAACAATACAGAGATAACAGAAATGTATCCATGTGTACATACAGATATATGGGTGTTAGTTCTCTATCGATTTATACTCATATTCATGCTCATATTCTTGTCTATGTTCATATTCTCAGCTGCTTTGACTTTAATCTTTTGTTTATACATAGGTGCGTCTTGATGCTTCCTTATACTTACTCATGCTAACCTATGTTCGACAACAGTCTTCGGCATCATCATCTTCATCATCAGAACAGTTGCAAAGAAAATTGTACATAAAAACAGAAAGAAGAATTAGTCAAAAGACCGATAATTGCCGTTCATAAGTATGCAAATTACCGTAGCCAAGGCCGGGAAGAACAAGAACAGTAATACCAAAATCAGGGGATGTTGGCAACAAGCCATGGGAGAAGAAAGAGCGAGTTGTTGTGGAAACGCAGCAGCCTAAATGCTTCTACTATGGTTTGTTTTTGGAAGGGCTAAACTCCAAAGAGTGCCTCTTGGGGGAACTCGAATGGCTACTACCCAAGGGCTGCTACTACGAGTTCTTCAAGGGCCCTATAAGTCTGGGTTGTCGTTTTGGGGTCCATAAAGTCATGTGTGAATGGATACCTATTTATATAGGAACCACAAAGGGGAATTTAAAAAAAGTTTCCCAAAGTGCCACCTATGTTAGCTCCCGGCTTCGAAAGCTGAAGGTGCGAGCCTGCACTGTGGAGAAGGCGGCCACCTCCCCGGGACCCAATATGTTGGTTTTAGGGTTTAGGATTTCGGTTGTGGTTTAGGACGTACTATAAGGTTTAGGAATTGGGCCTTTGGTTCTTTGGGGATTGGTGCTTGTAGTTTGGGGTTGCTGTGGTAAGGCTTCCACAGATTATCGTGGAGCCATTAACACCAGTATTTTTATCGTTGCTGCTATTGCTCTCGTAAGCATTATGATTGGGTCTACTACGTTACTACCAGACCACTGTTTGCTGTTGCTTCTCCTTCTCTTATCGGTTAAACCTTCTAGCGGCAGTCGTAGTGGAAGTGGTAGCCTTTTGCGATGGCAGACATGGTATATAATTGTGGCAGGAGCAGCAGTAGCAGCAGCGTCAGTAGTAGACGTCGTGGACATCGTCGTGGTCATCTCGTCGTTGTCGTCAAGTTTTTGCTTACCTTTGGTTAGTAGGGAATGGAAGAATGGTAGTCATAGTAGTTATAATTGTACCCCATTCCTCCATTCCCCAAACCCTAAACCCCTAAACCCTAAACCCTATACCCTAAACCCTACTAACCAAAGGTAAGTTTTGGTCGTGCTTAGGGGCATCCTCGTTCTGGGTCGTCGTCTTCGCAAGAAATCAGTAGCGGTGGTAGCAAAAGTGGCAGCGATAATCATCGTAGTCGTAGCAGCAGCACGTAGTATGTTGTAAGTAGTAACTAGCTAGTAGCAAGCAGTGAGTAGTAACTAGCACGTAGTACGTGATAAACAGTAGTAGCAAGTGATAGGAGTGGGTAGAACGTAGTACTTAGCGAGAGGCGAGTACGAAGTGGTAAGCCGTCAGCAGTAGGTACTTAAGCAGGCAGGATTAGGTAGTTAGCATTATGAGTGGTGAGTAGTGGATAGTGACCAGTTAGCATTGTGAGTGGTGTATGGTGGGTAGTGAGCAGTGGGTAGTGAGGAGTAGTTGATTGAATAGTGAGTGGTGGGGAGTGGGTCGAATGCAGTTAGTCAATAGGTAACACATAGTACGTTGAGAGTAGTGACTAGTAAGAAGCAGGTAGTGAGCAGCCAGTTGCAAATATTGTGAGTATCCTGTAGTCAGCATGGAGTACGAGCAAGCAGCAAGTAGTAAGCAGTACATAGTAAGCAGTAGGCAGTAAGTACATAGAGAATATCATAGAAGATGTGAGAACTACGAAGTACCAGGTAGTCGTCGTCGTGGACAGGTAGCGGTACGGTTGATGATATAAATCCTGCATGACCTTAAGGATCCTAAACTACGGCAAATATGGCATATTCCTTATCATGGGTCATGCATTATTCATATCATCAACCGTAGTAGCCGGGTCTACGAGCAATCAACTGCAGATCCGCCTTGTGGGTGGCATCCGAGTATTGGGCGTTCTTGTCATTCGACTGCATGATCTGTTCCCAAATAGACCTGATGCAAAGAGGTGCTGTAAAAATTGCCATTCCGACAGGTCTCCTACTTAATATCACGGTTACAGCGATACTTTCCGTGAAAGGCCTCTGTTACCGCCTCGATGCGTGTACTGCCGCCAGCCCGCACTGCGTTGCTGTTCTTTCATATAGTTGGAGCTACTCCTGCTACTGCTGCGGCTGCCACTAAAATGGCGACGACAACAACAGCTGATGCCAATTATCATTCCCACCCGTGCTCCTTCGCCTCTTCCTGCCGCTCCTGGCTACTACCGCCACAACCTCCTAGCACTTAGTGACTCTAAAGGATTGAATACGTACCAACATTATGTTATTCCTTAAACTATACGATGATATACCCCATAACCAACCCCTAAACTAGGACCTCGTCCGGAGCTACATCGGTGTAGCACAACACTCAATCTACATACCCCAGAACCTCAAAGCTCTAAACCCTCAACTCCAAAACCTAAGGCTTTAGGGCTCAGAGTAAATCCAAACTCCCCAAATCCAAAGAAACTTTAGCCCTGACCTCCTCCCTGACAGAGAGCCCAATACCCCTTAATTAAGGAATACCTAGGGTTCCTTTAAGGGATCTATGAGGGATCTATAAGGGGGTCTATAAGGGAATTAAGGAGTATGGCTTAAACTATATAGGGCTTCATATTCAGATGTAAGCCATGTTCCTTAATACGGGGGTATTGGGCTCTCTGGGTGGAGGCCGAGGTACCATGTGTATCGCAGGGGCAAGTCCTTCTTCAGCATCTCCTGACCAGGTCCCTTAAAAGAACCCCCTAAAGGTACCCCTTATAGATCCCTTTAAAGGAGCCCTAGGGATTTATATCATCCACCGTATTTCTTCTTTTCGTCACCTTCGGCCGCACCGGGCAAGGCTTGGAGAAGGGCTTAGGATGTGGGAGGGGCAGAGCTGGTTCAGGGATTTTCAGGGTTTATGGTTTAGGGTACTAGCGTTTAGGGATTAGGGTTTAGGGGTTTAAAGGTGTAGGGGTTTAGGGGTTTAGGGTTTAGGGTACTAGTGTTTAGGGATTAGGGTTTAGGGTTTAGGGATTTTCAAGCGAATATGGTTCGGGTCTTGGGGGACTACTTAAAGGATCAGAGGACTTAGTAACTAGGGTTAGAAGTAAGGTATAAAAGTAACTGTAGTTGTATCTACTTATAACCTTAACTAAGGTACTTGTAACCCTACTTACTAAGTCCCATGATCCTATAAGGAGGATTTAGGGTTTAGGGATTTTCAAGCCTTTGGATGCCTAGGTTCAGGATTAAGGGGTTTTGGGCGTAGGGTTACAGCTGTAACGAGCGAGTCGACAGTGCGCAGGCGTTCGCCACAAGACCTTAACCCCAGTCACGAGATCACTCCAGCCTTGCGAAAGCACAATCTTCATCTCTTCCCTGAAACCCCTGCTTCCTCTCACTGCTACCCTAAACCCTAAACCCTAAACACTGGTACCCTAAACCCTAAACCCTGAAGCCTTAACCATAAGCCCTAAACCCTAAACTAGCCTTGACCTCAGAATCTGCACTCTAATGCCCTAAACCCTGAACCTCAAAAAAACCTGAGCCCGAAACCTCACAGCCCCAAAGCCTAAACAATAAAAAACGACCTCTGAACCTGAAAGCATTAAACCTTATGTAAACCTTAAAGAAAAGCTATCCTCGTACCTTAAAGACCTAAACCCCAAACCTTAAAGCCGTTAACCCTACTTAAACCTCAACAAACCTAAGGTCCAAAGCCTAAGAGCCCCTCAAACCTTCAAACCCTCAACATCGACTTCAAAAACCCCAAACTCAAATCTCAAAACCCTGGGCTCTCTAACCCTTCAGAAACCCTAAACCCTAAACCCTAAGCTCCAAACATTCACAAACCCTAAACCCTAAAGACCCGAAACCTTAGCCCTAAAACCTGAAGGCAACTTCTCCAAAACCCTAAACCCTAAATCCCTAAACCCTAAAACCTGAAGGCAACTCCTCGTTCTCCTCGGAGTTATCTGAGGTGAACCTCAGCTAGCAGGGTCGAGGGACTTAGCACGTAATATACTGGAGCTTCATCTCGCCTCAATCGCGCCCTAAGTATCATAGCCCCAAATAGGATCCCTAACCCACCCCTAATCCCTAAACCCCTAGTCCCTAAACCTTGAACCCCGTAGAACTCTACTTGTTACCTGCTTACTAAGTCCCCCAACCCGCCAGGAAGCGCGAGGAAGGGTTCAAGGGGCCTTAGGGTTTAGGGGCTTTAGGGGTTGAGGGTTTTAGGACTTTGGGTGTTTAGGGTTTTAGAGGCTCTACGAGATTAGGAAGTTTAGGGTTTGAGGGTTTAGGATTTTAGACTATGTGTGATCTGTGTGTGTGTGTGTAAGTGCAAGAACCGTGCGGATACTACTGACACGATGCAGAACAGCGCCAACTGCATGACCACTGAAAAAACTTTCAGTCACCATCATCAAAGTAATCATCATCATCGTCATCCTGGCCCCTCATCCCTCATCATCGTCCTGCCCAGCAGAACAACAACAAAGAACAAAGCCACCATTTAAGAAAGCATTCGTACTTGTAACGATCGCGGTACTGGCAATGTTAACAATGAGGATAATGATTTTGCTAACAAGAACAACAACAAAATTCACGAACAGTAAACACAGTAAGCAGGAGAATATTATAAACAACAAACTACAAAAACTAAATGCAAAACCCATGATGCTGGCCCCTAAACCCTAAGATTGTTATGATGATCGCGATAATGCTGGTGATCGCAGGTCTTTGGGTCTCCAAGGTCTTGGGATTTCTGAAGCACAAGTGGGGGATCGAAACACATGGGGATTTCCGAAAATTAAGGGTACCGTATTTTGGGGCCCTTATAAGTCCCCTATTTTCGGAAACTCCGACATGGGCTGAGGCCTGAAAACACTTGCTGCAGGGATTCGGGGAGCTCTTCCGTTTCAGGGGTTGATGGTACGGCCCCCATACAGTAACAGTCTATAATAGGCTTACTGGGGGCAGTACCCAATGTTTAGGGTTTAGGGTGTAGGGGTTTAAGGTTTACGGTTCGGCTTTTGGCCGCTGGTTGGTAGCACGAAAATACCGGACAAGAAGAACTCATATCCCCTCTGAGCACTATGCCGTCACACTTTTAAGATAACCAGAAGCCCGGTTCGAATTGTGGAAAAAAATAGGCGCCTAAAAGCAGGGAGCAGCCTAACGCCTTAGTCTCACCGAGAGGCTTCAAGTTCGCGTTCACAGTCTCATTGAAACTGAGGTATGCCATCCTTGTCTCGCGACACATGGGAGCTTTCTATAATTGCAGCCACAAAGATAGAGCCCAAAAAAACAGGATCCACGTCTAGCAGCCATATGGGTGGTTGTCAAACTTATGGCCCCTTTCGGGTACCTAAATAATAAGTGCCGTGTTATATTAGGGACCCGAAAAGGGACCATAACTTTGACAGCCACCCATATGTTTAGTACCAAACCCTCCACCCGAACGCCCAGATTCGAGTTCTGCACACGGGAGCTAAGGGCGCTGTGCGGTGCTGAACATAGGGGCTGTAGCAAGTAGAATCATCTTTTTTGGGTGCTTTGTTCTACTGAAATCTTTACAATGAGGAACCCGAAGGACGAGTAGCACTAACTGTTGAGGCCCCCATACGGGTAGTTGTCAAAATTAGGGTCCCTTTTGGGCACCCTAAATACCAGGTGCCGTATTATTAAGGACTCAAAAACGGACCATAATTTTGACAACCACCCATATGAGAGTTTAAGCCTATGTTTTTGGTGTCGGAACCTGACAGACTGACCAGGACTGCTGGGGTACATTGCACCATATGGGTGGTTGTCAAAATTAGGGTCCCTTTAAATATATTAGGTGCCGTATTATAATAGGGACCCATAAAGGGACCCTAATTTTAACAACCACCCATATGTCTCACCGTAGGGACCGAAACCATCACATAATCCAACCCGAAGTCTTCTAAACAGCCGTTAAACCCGATCAACACAACATCCAAAGATGTTCAGACCCTATGAAAATGCCTTAGGAATCCTATGAAAACATAGCAAGACATGCTCTTCAACCTTGCTTCAACAATGAACGACCCTAAACCCTAAACCCTTTAAAAAACACACTCTAACTGCCCCCGAAGGCAGCTCCAACAGCCTTTAGAGCTAGAGCGGCTTCACCACAATGTGGATGGGTTTGGGCTTTGGGTTAAATTAGGGGTTTCGAGTTTTAGGGTTTAGGGGTTTAGGGTTTAATTGGGGCTTTATTCATGTCTCATCGGGGTGCTGCCGAACCACAAACCCTATGTTTATCCTTCGCACCCCTGGGACCATGCAGGTGCGGGAAGCACTCTTCAAGCCAAGCGGCTTGCTTCGAGAGAATGTCGATGCCCTGGGCAAGGCTCATGTTACATCTAACTGCCAGGGAGCCGACAGGATTTGGCTTTTTTGGGTTTAGTGCTTAGGGTATAGGGTTCAGGATTTAGGGTTTGGGGTTCAGGATTTAGGGTTTAGGGTTCAGGATTTAGGGTTTAGGAGGAAGGGAGTCAAAGCATGAGGGGTCTGGGCTCTTGGCTGCAAGTGAGCTCCGGGTGAGGGACTCGGCTGCTTGCAGGCAAGTGGCTGAGAACACTGCCGGCTAAACTTCCCACATCCTCATGCTCAGCAGCAGAGTTCGAGCCCGCGCAGAGAGAGAATCGAACTGAGGGCCTGGGTTTTGGTGGTCGCTGACATGGAGGCCTGGTATAGTACCCTAAACCCTAAACCCAGTAATACTAGAGCCAGAGCCCTATCTATTCTACGGCGTTTCGGATTACAGGTTGGTTCCGGCTCGGGGCGAGGAAGAGGGTTGCAGGGTTGTAGGGTTCAGGGCTCTAGGGCTTTCGGGCTTTTGGGATTTGGGGTTTAAAGCTTAGGCAGAGTAGGGCGCGCGACAGTATAAAACAAAGAAGCCTGGTGATGGGAAAAGCAAGCATGATCATCAGAACATCACCCAAAACCCTTCCCTAAACCCTGAACCCGCAACCCTCAAGAAGCGTTTGTGCTTCAGAGGCTGAAGCTGCCCGAAAAGTGCGTGCAAGCTGCTTCCTAGGTTCAGCTTCGATTATCCTAAACCCTCCACCCTAATCCCTTCATCCTAAACCCAAAACCCTCAACCCAAAAAAACTCAACCCTAAACCTAAAGCTCTGAACGGCACCCTGCAAAAAGAACTCGAAGCCATCTTTTCAACCGCATTTCGCAAATTTGCCAGGCTGTGGCAGTCCCCTGTTCGCAGAACCGAGCGCAGCCAGCAAACGGATGTTTCTCCGGCATGCAGAATGTTCGAAGGTTCGGGGTGCAGGTATCTCATGATCCTTGCCCTCGTTAATATGAAAGCGGTGCTCAATCCCCTGAGCCCAAACCCTAGATTGAAACACAAGCCCAAATCCCTGGATCCTAGTTTCTGAAGTTTCCACGCCTCCAACCGAGTCCCGAAATCCTAGTGTAAGCGCCATCATCATGTGAATAGGGTTTTGGGGATACATTAAATGTCTATACGAATCAAACACCTTAACGGGATACTCTGCCTACTTACTCCCGACCCCTTCATGAAGCCCAAACCTCCTGACACTTGTCTTGCCCTTGTTGTTGCTATTTTGCCGCTGAACGTCATCACGATGATTACAATTACGATCCCAAACCCTGGAAACATGAACCTCCAAATCGTGACGGAAACCAGAGTACCTCTTCATGGCTCCGGGCTTCGGATTTTACATTGGGGGTCCTTAGAAGGATCCTCCCCCTCGGCTTCTTTTCGGCACCAGAGTACATGGCTTGGAGCACCCCGAGCCTCCTGAGGGGAAATGACCCATGGACGGCAGAAAGATGGCTTCCTAAATCTGGAGACTTCTGGAAGCATACACCCTCCAATCTCACACTCTAATCCCTAAAACTAAGCCCTATACCCTAAATCCCTAAAACTAAGCCTTGAGCCTAAAGCCCCAAGTGCGTCTCACCTTCGCAAGCCGCCCTCCAAGTGCGTACGGCTTGGACCCTTCGGGCCAGCCAATGCTTCGTGGGTAGTGCAGTTTTGAGTTTATGGTTTGGGGTGTAGGGTTTATAGAAATTGTATAGGGTTTGGGTCCGGGGTTTTGACCGACAGTTTTGAGCGAGAGTTTTGACCGAAAGTTTTGAGCGGGTTTTGTTTTTTGTTTTCCAATACTGATTCTGGTGAGTTTGGGCTGGGCTGGGCTGGGCTGCTGGGCTGGGCTGCTTGGCTGCTGGGCTGCTGCGCTGCTGGGCTGCCGAGCTGCTGAGCTTTTCTGGGCTGGGCTGGCTGGGCTGGGGCCTGGCTGGGCTGCAAAGAAAAGGCTGGGGCTGGGCTGGGCTGCGGCGGGGGGGCTGGGCTGGGCTGCTGTGGCTGTGCCTGGGGGGCTTGGACCGGGGCTGGGCTGGAATTTGGCTGGACACGTTTACTGAAATTGTGAAACTAATGAAAATGCAGTTCGAAGCAAAATTCGCACGATTTCTATTTGTCCTGCTCTTGAGGGTTTAGGGCTCAGGGCGAGGTGTTTAGGGTTTGGGGTTTATGGTGTCATATACGGGCCTGAATAGGGTTCTGGGGCCCATTATACTATAATCTATAATTAATGAGGAAGGAAGCCTCAAAATAGAAAAGGTAATTTTTAAGGCCCCGATACTATGGGGTTTAGGGTTCATGGTGCGGGGTCCAGGGTTCAGGGCTTGGGGTTTGGGGAGGTCCTCAGGCTTCCCGAACTACCCACGGCGGCGGGTGATGCCCGCAAAGTGTGGGTTGCTGGGGTTGGTGACGGAGGTGCCCTCGCATGCTGAACTAGGGTTCATCCTGGTTTCTCTTTTTAGTTTAAGTTTAGGTTTTTTTTTTTTAAAGTTGAATTGCACTCCCTTTCTCCAGAGGCGCTGGCCGATTGGCCCTCAACTGTGAAACAAAACACCCCACGTAGACGTTGTAGTACTCGCCGATGTTGTAGTACTCGTCGACGACGTCAAAGTCCATACACCCGACGAGGTCGCCACTGAACTCAACTCCCCAGGATTGGTAGCTTCAGCACCCATAGCAAAGGACATAGGAGTTGGCAGATGATCACGGCGAGGACTTCGAGAGCGGTCTTCATGTCCTGAATCGGCACCACGAGCAGGACGGCCAGGAGGAAGGGCAAGAGCTTGTAGTTCCAAAGGCAACGTGTAGGGGTCAACCACAGCAGTTTCCATGCCACAGCCAACGACTTCAGCCAAAGTCTGCATGGTCTCACCCACGAACTCAGCCGAAATTTGTGCCAGCTCTTCACGAACCACCTGAGGAGGTAGTCGAGGTACATCCGCCATTCGTGCTTGAAGTAGGTCACAAAGAGCCTGCAATCCCTGCGTAGCTCCACGAAGCGTATTGAGCAACACCCCAATGTGCCAGGGGACATCACCACGAAGTTCTCTACGGAGTGCACGAAGACGTCGAAGGAGTTCACCCAGTTCTTGAACACAGCGCGGCCCAACTCCAGCATCAAGTAGACCATTAGCTTCGTTCATGTCAAGGGGCAACGGTTGCATGAGGCTGGTTTCATCTCCAGGCATCGCATTAGGAGCCGCAGCTGCCACACCGCCAGAGGGAGCTTGTCCACCAGACATCCCAGTAGAAGCAGCGTCACCGACGACTCCACCAAGTTCCCTGGGAGGACCATCAGCACTGCCAGTAGCCACCATGTCACCAGTAGGAGCGGCTGCATCCATATCACCAGGACCAGCAGGACGTACACCAGTATGTCCAGAGCTCACCCCAGGATCACGTCGCGGAGAACGGGAGCGATCGGTATCAGACTCCGTTCCTCGCAGGTGTTCCGGCAAGGTTTCAGGGTCCAACCAGGCATCAGACATTCGGTTGTGGAGCTCCAGCAAAAACGTCCGAGCCAGTCCCACGACCAATTCATGGGCCGCTTGGCACGACGTCCCACGTTGTTCTTCTTCCGGGAGTGCCACCGCGTGGCGTCCACGACGAAGACGACAAGTGAGCACATCATGATGTCATCCTGCGTATCTATGGCGTGTTGTATTGCCCTTTCAGTAGTGTGTAAGCACCACTGCACGTTTTCAGGTCGAAGTCCATCCGAATGAACACCCCGCTCCGCTTGTGCCATGGCCTCAAGGAAACGTCCCAAAGCCACCACAGTTTGACGTCGCACACCCCGCTGAGCCAGATTGTTCGCCTCCTCTGGTTGCAGCCTTTGTACCAGAGCACTGCCATCACCAGGCGGCGCCGTAGGAGCGGAACTGGACGTTGTAGTTGTAGCACCATCACCACCAGTCGATGTCGTAGGAGCTGAATCCAGTGTAAGGCTTAGGGTTTAGGGTTTAAGGTAGGGTTCATCATGGTTTCTCTTGACACTTTAAGCTTAGGGATGCATTTTGGGGGTTCAGTGCAACGCAGGCCTGTTGGGGCAGCCCCCACTGAGAGTGCGCCCTCCGCTGCATCGCCCCATGAACTCAGACCATCGACCCGACCAAGACTAGATCCAAATCCTGAGCCCTAAGCCCCCTAGCCTGAAGGTTTAGGGTTTAGGGTTTAGGGCTCAGGGCTCAGAGCCTGAACCCCAACTATGAATCGGAGCTCTAGACCTCGCAGCTAAGGGCAGAAAGCACGAGAAGCCGCGTGCAGATGATCCTATCGACACCTGGAAGCGCAGCTGAAAAGGGTGACAGCCCCCTTTTGCTTGGCAATCGGACAGGAGCTCATTCGCGATGTTGGGGAGTGTCGATCTGCTTGCAGTGTTCTCGGACACTCTGGAACCTCGTAACATGTCGCGTTCTTGAAACCATACCAACATCTTGTTGTTGAGGATGTAGTTTTCTTGTTGGTGCTGTTGATATTGCTGCTGATAGCGATGTTGTCAAGCAACATCATCGACACCATCATCGCTATCGTCATGATTAGCATCATCATCATCATCAACAGCAGCACCACCGTCACCCGCATCCTCATCTTGTTCTTCAATGTCATCATGGGAATCGTCGTCACCATCATCATCACCATCCCACTCGTCTTAACATTCCGGAATCATTAGCATCAGCATGGACGCCATATTCCCCACCACAAGCTTCGTCGTCTTCTAATACTCGTTAACAGTATCACTATCACCTACACAGCCATCGACAACCCGAAGGCAATCCCGTACACTGTGTGTCCAAACCCCATACAGACACACACACACACACACACACACAAACAAATAAACACAACACTGCACTACGCTGCGCTACGCTATGCTACACACCACGCAGCATCACTTGCCTCTTGAATCCCTAAACCTTAAACCCCCAACTTTCTCGAAAGCTTTGCATGTGTAGGGCACTAGGTTTGTAGGTCGAGGGGTGTAGGGCATGTCCAAAGTTTCGACGGGCATGCCACCACGACCGAAACTGAAACGCTTTCTCGAACCTCCTGTCTCCCTCAATTCATCCGAAAATTAGTGGTACCTTAGTTTTGGGGTCCTTATAATAAGGATCCTGCTATTTAGGGTGCTATATTAGGGTCCCCTATTTTCGGAAACTCCCAGATTCATCTGCCATCTTCACGCGACTGTTTGTACCCAGAGCCCGAAACGCCAAGCAGGACCGGCACCATGCTACTACCGTCTCGTCTCACATCACCTGGTGACGTGGGGTGTAGGAAGTTCGCACATCAGGGCAGCGCGAAGGGTTTAGGAGTCCGGGGTTTCATGGTTCAGGGGGTCAGGAGAACATGCCACTACTTGGAGGATCATGGGACTTAGTAACTAGGGTTGTAAGTAAGGTAACTATAGTTATATCTACTTATAACCTACTTACTAAGTCCCATGATCCTTTAAGTATTGACACTATTGCATCGACAAAGATGTAAGCAACAAATATGCTGCTGGTACCGGATCACGGACGAACTGAACCCGACATCCCCACACCTGCTGGGCAAGACACTCAGCGACCCGGGGCATCTCAAAATTCCCCTAGAGGAACCCTTAAAAGGAACCCTCAAGGAATCTGTAGGATTCCCTTAAAGACCAGAAACGAAGTAATCTCTCATACCTCAGGAAAGATAACAGCTTGTACCTATAATTGCCACGCACACAACTGACAGGAGTCTTGGAACAATTTAGGAACAAGTGAACCGGGGTAGCAGCAGCTATGCGGGCAGGCCGCACATAGCTCGGCAGGCAGGTAGAGCCGGAGAGAAGCCAGCAAGGCGGAAAATGTCACGAGCGCATCAACAAGAATAGCCCCGAAACCTAAATCGCAAATCCTAAAACCTAAACCCTAAACCGGTAGTGCAGTAGCATTGAGATTTGACCGCAAGGAAAGGAATCGATTTCAAGCAACGAGGCCGCGAGCAGACCTTGACTGCCCTGGCACCGCCGGGCACTCAACAAAATTACTTGGTTAGGGCTTATGGTTTAGGGTTTAGGGGTTCAGGGTGTAGGGTTTAGGGCTTAGGCTTGAGAGTGTTGGGGTTTAGAGTTCAGGCTGTAGGCTTTAGACTTGTTTCAGAAATAAATAAAATTAGGTGCGATGGCTGGCTGGCCCTCATAGCCGCTCCAACACCCGACACTCAGAAACTGACAGCCGTTCAATCGCGATAGCAGCAGCAGGGAAAGTGGTGGCAGTCGCGGTGGCAGCGGTATTGGTAGGGCAGTGGGAAAGGCGTCTAGCTGAGTTATTATGTGGTAGTGACAATCGTTGTGGTATTGACTCTGGGAATACCACGAGTAGTGCCTGTAGTCAACTTCGTCGTGGGATCCGCAGTAGCATGTCTGGGCGGGCCGAATCAGCAGCAGCAGCAGCAGCAATGACAAGAAGCCACCTAGCCGTGCTAAACCATACTGCAGCTGAAACCAACCTTCTCGCCGTAAGTCCGGCACTGTGCAACTCTGCTTGTCGAGCTCCTTCACCGCTCTCTCGGCATCCGCAAGGTTGGCACCTTCGGCCAAGAAAACTGACGAAAGTCTTTGCATTGAGTTTAGGGTTTAGGGCTTCTGGAAGCTGAGGTAGCAGCTCTGCAAAACTGTAGCATGCGGAAGGAGCCCGAATACGATGCAAGAACTGCTTTTTGAGTGGGGCTGTTGGGAGTCTCGGGGAAGCTGTCACCACCACGAGGACGAGGTGAGGGTGCTGAGATTGATCATGGTGATTGCGGCCATGATCATAAGGCAGATGCTCATGATAATTGTAAACCTGGCGATGCTGATGGTCATGACTGTCAGGAAACAGACACTGTCATCATGTAAACAAAGCATGATGATAACGACCTTGAGCATGAAAGCAATGATGGTGAAAAACCTAGGATATCACAATCGCCGTGATGATTGCGCTCGTCCTGCCGGTTGCGGTGATCAGGAGCATGGTGAAAGCTATGAAGACGACTATACCGACGACGAATGACGATGATAACGACGATGACGATGAGAATGAATATGAGGGTGGGGTGCTACGACTCTTGCTGTTGGCACTGCTATCCTTCCCCTTGTTACGACTCAAGCATCCACGGGCGGCACCGACGTCGTGCGTATTGTCCTTCATGCGGATGATCCCCTCGCGCTGGCCGCGCAGGTCCTGGATGCCGGCGATGTATGTTTCAGGTCTTGTGCACACATGATGAAGGCAAGCATCCATTCCCGAATTGACTCAAAACACAAAGCTCTGCTACAGTATGGCCTGACGCGATTCCTAAATGGCCAGAACATCGCCGGCTGTGTCTAGCAGCTAGCAATGCTTTAATGCTGTTGGGCCGCAGAATTCCGCTCAATGTGGATCGGTTGTGGGGCACTGGCGCTCCTGATTTCCTCAGGAAACCTTTTATGCAAATGGCATAGTACGCGTTTTGTCTACTTTGTTGATTTTTCATCTGTGTACGGGCATTTATCTTAACCTATGCTGCTCGTTCTTCTTTTTGTTGTGATTCCCCCGTCTCGTGCGAATTTCCTGAAAGTTTTGCTTTACACTGGAATCTGGGCCTCAAGTGTAAAAGATGCGCCAAAAGCACATGAGCAAAGCTAACATGCCCAATAATGAAGGAACATCCCTGCAAAAGGCTTGCGCTGATGTCCTGGGAGAGTCCCACACTAAACAGAACCGTCGGATTCGGCTTGCACATGTTGCCCAACTTCAAAGACCCTTAATTAAGGAACCTCCGATAAAAATTATGACAGGAACCCTAATGTGATGTAAGGTATGTTATATCCCTTGATTAAAAACTATCCCCTAAAATAATAGTCGGAACCTCAGTGAGATATGAGACATATTCCTTACTGCAGGGCTAGGTCAGCAGCTGTTAGCTGCCGTGGTGCAGTTGCAGCGCTGCAACAGCCGTAGCTGTAGCAGTGGTAAAGGTAGTCGGGATGAGGCAAGGGAGCAGCAGCAGCAACAGGAGCGTTCCCAACAGTTCATCTTGCACGGCAAATCAATAGGTTTTTGTAAGCAATACCCCAAACTCCAAACTCCCAGTCCGGCTTAAGCTCCACATCCAGTGACTTTAGATGGGGTGGTGCCCCATTTCTGCGAAGCCTAAGTAAGCCCTGTAGAGACGGCTTTCCTACTTAAGCGGTTGAGGGCTTAGGGTTTGGCTCATGGGACCCAGCAAGCATGGACATAAGTATTTCGGCTATGGCAAAAGCTAATCATAAGTGTAGGTCTCGTAGGTACAGTCTTACTCACGACGACCCACCATCCTTCAAGTAACCTGGACTTGGAAGTGAAAAAGGGAGAAAATATTTAGGGTCTTATTTCATAATGATTCCTTTAAGGAACAGGTACCAAAAAAAGTATTCAAGTATGGTACTCCAAACCCCAGTAACCTTCAACACTAGGAAGGCGACCAGATCGGTTTCCAAAGGTCCTGGAGAGCTTTGACACCAATGTCCTGACGAGAAGAGTTGGGGATCTTTCCCTCCAGGGTCCTTGCTTGGGTACTCAGAGAATCACGGGACTTAGCTCGTAGATTCTAAAAGTAGGCTTGTAAGTATTCTCAGTGAACTTCTAACTAGTCTCGACATTGAAGGAGACCCTGTCTGAGAACACTCCCCACTTTAAGCTTCAGGACAGCTGGAAAGCATGTGGGCTGATGCAGTTTGTGGAGTGCTTTCTTGTTGACCTACCCCGCTCTTACATCATGATGCGCCCTTTTATGGTTGAGGTTCCCACGTGCGGGAATCACATGAAGAAGAATCGGGAAGTGTCCTAAACCCTCACCCAACGAGTCGCACAGCCTCTCATCCCCACCAAATGGCTCTATCTTTCGTGCGCTTTGGGGTCTGATGTTGAATGCGTAACCCCTCAAACTAGTAGGGGGCGCCAACTCAAAGGAGGAACGGCACCTTCGCGAAAGAAGCCCCAAATCCGTAAGCGTGCGAGTCCTAAACACCTAAAGCTCGAAATCCGTGAAGCCCTAAGACCCCTAAAACACTGAAGCCGTCGCTTTCTAGCTGTGGTAACTTACATGAGAGGACCTTAACAAGGCCTCAGTCGAAGAGCATGCATTATTGAACACCAAGCGCCGCGACACGGTTTTGGGTTTTGGGTTTGACTTGTCCCCCTAATCCCCTTGCAAACCTCAAAAAAAACCATATTAGCATCTCTTGAATCCTGCATGAGCCTTTAAAAAGCGCCATAACACCTGCTTCCACCTCTCACAAGCCTTCTTAGCCCCCACTGCATGTAGGCATATGCCTTAGGTCATATGTCTTATTTCAATTTATCCGATCCTTGGCGGTACAAGAAGCTCACCAAACCGTAGACCTACGCCCTAGACCCCTAGAACCTGAAACCTTAAAACCTTAAAACCCTAAACCCCTAAACCGCTAAAACACAATTCTGGGGTCCCAAGGACCCCTGCAAAATTTAGGGTTTAGGCTTTGGGGTTTAGGGCTTCAGGGCCCCAAAACCCTCGTTTAAGTAATCACAGTGCCCTTATGGTAACCCCCATAGTAGCCGTTATAGCACCCTTTTAAAGGAACCATTATACTTGGAGGATCATGGGACTTAGTAAGTATGGTTATAACTACCGTGATTGGGGTTACAAGTAGATATACCTTACCTACAAAGTCCCATGATCCTCTAAGTAGGACCCTTTCAAAGGAACCCTCGGCTCGAATGCGGGGGTGATCCTCGGTCTCCATGGAGATCTTGTTCGCCTCCTTGAGTCGATCGGTACCTGGGGATTTCCTGGGGGTTCTTTTAAGAAATCTATACGAATCCCTTTAAGAGGTTCCTTTAAGGGTTTGGGGGATGAGGAGTTGGGGCTTTGGGGTTTGCGGTTTAAAGGTTTAAGGTTTTGGGCAGTTTTGGGGTTTAGGGTTTTGGTTTTCGGGTAGTGGTTTTCGGGTAGAGGTTTTCGGACTTAGGATTTTCCTAAAACCCGACTCTCCTAGACCTTTTCTCTACATGCTGAGAATCTGTAGCTTGGGGGATGTGGGCTTTAGGGTATAGTGGTATAACCTTTTTTCCCCAAGGCTGGTTCTGTTTGGGACTGCGTGGTTCATAGCCGTGTCGATATGCTGGGAACTACGAAGAGGCGACGACTTGGCTCTCACAAAACGATCAATTATCAATGCTGCAGTGCCGGCAGACATCATGCAAGCAGGCGCATTGTCAGCTTCAAGACAGAGAAGCTTTGCGTTGCTTTCATTTTGATCAGAGGGCAAAAACGCGGTTGCGCGAGTCCCAGAACTTGCAGTCCGGAACGCGCCAGTCCCATTTTGGACTTCGGCACGACAGAAGCTTCCTGCTACGACATATTTATGAAGAAGATGGCACAGCAAAATGTTACAATTTCCAGCTCGTCCTCTGGTTCTTCCCCATTATCATTGTCGAGGTCTGTCTCCACATCGCTCCGGGTGTCCTGTGGCATTGGGCACATTGCGTAGAGGCTTTGCACTGTGAACTTCATGCAAGCTCCTCCGTTTCTGTTTCCGAAGCGAACTCCTCGACCAGCCAACCACGCTCGTCGGCGCAGTGGCGACCTGCAAGCAGTACCGATCAATGCTCCTCCTCATTTTTGCAAGAACTGAGGGTGCAGCAGAGGAAGGCCGGCTGCTCCGAAGAGTCATCCGGGTCCTCCGCCAAGAGATCGTCCGAGCAATGGCAGACCTTGGAGGAAGGACCCTCATCGTAGTTTTCTACAGGATAGCTTTGAACTGGGATTCGGGCAGAGCAGATGAAGCCGGGCAACTCGACTAATTGGAAGGATCAACATGTTCCCGTGACAGGCGAGCCCGTCGGACATGAAATTCGATGGACGATTTCTGCGCAAGCAAGAGGCCGGCCTCCTCCCAGCACGTAAATCCGCTGGATGGTTCCCACCACCATAGGCGCCCACACCTGGAAAACAAAACAACCGCGACTCGATCCCACCGATCCCTTGAAAAATCTGCGGGCGCAGAAGCGACTGTGCAGGGCAGGCCGGCGAGTGCACCCATAGTCGACACTGAGAGAGATCAGCGGGTACACCATCTGTCCGCCATGCACGCAAGCACAGAGCGCCCACAGAGCGCCGCAGAGAAGCCGACCTTCACGTCCAAGCCGACCGTGCAGGCTTTCGCACACGTAGCACAGGAGTGCATGCGAGCATAACAGTGGAGATGACGCTGCTGCAGCAACGGGTAGAGAGGAATGATGCCACACTGAGGGACTTGGGTATGTGCATTTGTCGATGGGGCCGGCACCTCCTCGAGAGGCGTCCGTCCCTCATATGTTTCCTGGCACAAGTCGAGCGAGGGGGCCAGTGATGTTTCACGCATCGAAACTTCAATAGTCTGGATCCGTCCGGGAAGAGTTCCATGACGACTGCGGGGTCCAACGGTATTGTCGGGGGCCTTACTGTATGTAGCTGGTCATGCATCTAGAATCGAAGCAAGCATTACCCGAGTCACCGCTCGATCTCAACAGCCGTGTCAACCTTTGTGCAAAAACGGCAACAATATCCGTGCTTCAGAGTCTGGGGCGCGGGGGCGAGGCCGTCTGTGCGACTGCCATGAGGACCTTGCGACGGGCGTTGTGTCTAACCCGATGAAGTCCTGATGGAATAGCCGCAACTTGCCTCGAGAATCTTTTCAGACACCCTCCTGCACGTCTTGGAAGCTGCCGTCACACATCAGAAAGGGTCGTAAGATTTTCCACGACTGGAGTGTACTGAAACGAAATGGCAAGCACCTGGGGTCGCCAACTTGGCCAACAAGACGGCATCACAAACCTCCACAGCCCAGCAACACTCATGATGGCACTGCTGCTGCAGTTGCTGCTACCTGGTACTACGACTGCTGGTGTCGTAGAGCCTCAAACTCCAAATCCCCGAAGGACGTCGCTCCTGCTTGTGCACTAGATCTGCGTCCTTGGGAGTTCGAGAAGGGGCCTGCTCGTGCCTACTCTCACAAGCTGAATCAGACAAACCTGTCTCTGAACAGTTCGGCTTGAGGGGAACATCGCGATTTAGGGGTGTAGGGCCAGCCCCAGAAAATAGCTTTTTTTGTGGGGTTCCCTGCTATCATCGAACCCCAACGCCCTATAGCTTCCAACCCACCCTAAAGTCCGGTAGAAGCACTCCAATAACTCTTTTCAACAAATGAAAAAGTTTCAAACGCCAAACACCTCTAACCCTCAACAACGAAACCCCACAGTGAAAACCCTGAGCCCCCCGAAGCTAAACCCTAAACCCTAGGGTAAACCCTAAACTTGAAACCCTCAACCCTGAACTCAAATCCCCAAACCCTGAACAAGTTAATCCTGAAGCCCAAACTTAAAGCCCTAAAGAACCCCGAACTTAAAACCCTAAAGGCCCTAAACCTTAAACCCTAAAGACCCCAAGCAGAACCTCCAGGCCTTTCTGAAGGGAGCTGGTGACCGCGGCGGCCTTCCGCCGCTCGTCCCGGGCGAGGAAAAGCCTTGAGACGCTGGGGATCAGGACTTCCTTTACTTAGAGGATCATTTAAAGGGATCTATAGGGTTCCTTAAAGGGATCTATAGGGTTTAGGGTTTAGGGCGTAGGGGATCATGACATTTAGGAAGTAGGGTTCTAAGTTGTGTAGTTACAGTTATAAGTTATATCTACTTATAAGCCTCATTAGGGTACTAATAACCCGACTTACTAAGTCCCCTGGTCCTCTAAGTGGGCCTTCCTTTCAAAGCTCCTTTAAGGGTTAAGGGCTTCCTTTAAAGGTTTCTACCTTTTTGGGGGGGCTTCCTGTAAAAGGGTTCTACGGGGCTTCTTTTACGGGTTGCTTTAAGCGTTCTCGGGCTTCCTGTAAGGGTTTCTTACATGGATTCTATCGGGGGTCCACGTAGGGTTCTACCGACGCGTCCTTTAAGGGTTCCTTAAAAGTTCTACAGGGCTTCCTTTACCAGAGAGGAACCCTTCTTGAAGACCCTGAAAGAACCCCTGACCAACCACTGAAGAACCATGAAAGAACAGGACGGTGCGAAGGCAAAAACTCTATCCAATGATTGCACCGAGGACTCTCCGTGGCCTCGTTCTCGATCTTTCCCTCCTCGCTCCGAAATACACCTAAGACCTCGACAAAGCTAAAACTGGAAAAACCCTCCACCCTACAGCCTAAGCATTAAATCCTAAAGCCTAAACCCTGAAACCCCTGTGTCCCAACTAGAACCAGAAGCAAAGCGAGGCCAGAAAGCCTAAACTAGGATTTAGGGTATATGGCCCGAGCGTGTAGTTGCCAAGCTTCAAGGAACCGGCGGATCTTTCACAGTGCCGACTTTCTCAAAGCCCCTAGCCCTTTCTGGCACCCAACTTCCGAGCTCACAAAGCCTCAAAGCCCTTTGCTGACACCTCAAAGGGGAAACATAAATCCTCAACCCTAAACCATCCCAAAATCCTCAACTCTAAACCCGGAACTCCAAATCCTAAAGCTTAAGCCCTACTGAAAGCAGGAACACATGGTAATATAGGGGCCGCAATAGTTACCTGTACTCTTTTGGGGGTTCCTTCTCACTCTTATAGTATAATATGCCCCAAAAAGCCCTATTCTAATTTTTTTTTAAGGCAAACCACTCTTGTATACCCCAAAAAGCCCTATTCTGATTTTCTCAAATCCAACATATTAAGGCTTCGACTTCTCCGTGTTTCCACCGGAGCCATCTCCTGTTAGAGGGAGCTTCGGAGCTCCGGGGCATCGTGGGCCGCCGCGGAGGATTGCAGGGCGAGGGTTTGCCCAGAGATCCCAAAACCCCTTAATTAAGGAATATATACATTAAATTATAGGGGGCCTAATATTATGATTTGAGGCATATTCCTTAATTAAGGGGTATTGGGTTCTCTGGGTTCCTGAACCCTAAGGAACCTACCTTTTTTAGGGTTCCCTGATATGATTCCTTGATATAAGTCCTGAAAAAAGGTAGGCTATTGGGGGTTAAGGTTGGGCTTCAGGATGTTGGAGGTTTAGGATTCTTTTTGGTGTTGTTTAGGGTCGAGGGTTTAGGGATAGTTCGGGTTTAGGGATATTTTGGGTTTAGAGGTTTAGGAGAGCGGTCATGTTCAGGGACTGGAAAATGGAGTAGAAGGGTCAACGGGAAGGGTATGAGGAGTACAAGGGTTCAATCTGCGGCCTTAACCCTTAACCCTAAACCCAAAACCCTAAACCCAAAGCCCTAAACCCTAAACCCCTAAACCCCAAACCCTGAAGGGTGGTGGAGAGCCTGAAGCCCAAGGCTAGACCCCCGAAGTCTCCACAAGCCAAGACTCGACGCCCAAAGAGGTTTTGGGATGTATTACCTGGACCCTAAGGAACCTACCTTTTTGAGGGTTCCCTAATATGATTTCTTTATATAAGTCCTTAAAAGGGTAGGTTACTTGGGCTTAAGGTATAGGAACCTGACGAAGAAACCCTGGGGCCCAGAACCCCAAAACAGTAGGATTCATAAAAAGGAACCCTAATAAAGGCCCCCAAGGTTTCTGAACCAGGTTCCTACATTAGGCCTTAAAATTCTGGGTTCAGGGCTCAGGGCGCAGGGCATATTTCAGGGGCCTGTAGAACTTCGGGCCTACCCAGAGAACCCAATACTCCTTAATTAAGGAGGATACCTTGAATCATAATATGAAGCCCCCTATAATTGAAGGTATATTCCTAAATTCCCTTACAGAACCCTTATAGATCCCTTTAAGGAGCCCTTTAAGGAACCCTTATGGGTTTGGGGATCTCTGGGTACCCATGACCTACCACCTCCAGGGTGTAGGATTCAGACTCCAGGCTCCTGGGCTTCGGGCTGTCACGACTTAGAGCTTGGGGCTTCAGTGGGTTCCTTGAGCCACAAGTCCCCAGAGATCCCAAAAACCCCTTAACTAAGGAATATACCTGTAAATTATAGGGGGCTCCATATTATGATTTAAGGTATCTTCCTTAATTAAGGGGTATTGGGTTCTCTGGGTCCCTCAACCGACGTGACAAAGCTCCCGTGAAATCCCCAGACGCGCCTCCGCCCAGAAGCAGCTCCCTGCGCGCTTCTTCAAGCTCCTGACAGGACGGCTTCAGGTTTCTGTGCTCGGAGGGTGGGGGCCCTGATTGTAAGGAAGTTAGAGAGAGAGAGAGAGAGAAAAAAAAAGAGATGCATCTGCGATCCGCTCACAAACCACATCATACAACCTCTTGCCTGTCCGCACCTCTGTGACTGCGTGTGTTTGTGTGCGCATGTGGCTGCGGATTTGTCTTCTGCCTGTTCAACGCTCTCTCGACGCTGAAACCTGCTCCAAGTATTCAGGCCCCGAAACCAGTCAGGGTTTAGTAGGGCTTAGGACTATAATGGTGGATATGGTAATGAAGATGATGATAACAGCAAAGATGATGATAACATTAGTTATAACACGAAGAAGCAAGTTGATGATGCGATGATCACGGCATGAAAGTAGCTATCCTAGGCTTCTTGGAGGTCGACCTGCCGATAATCCACAACCTGGCCTTCTGTGTAATGCAGGGTTTGCGGTTTGGGGTCTAGGTATATGTTTAGGGTCTAGGTAGTCTAGGTATGTGATATAGGGTTCAGAGTTTGGGGTTTAGGGTTTAGGGGCCTTGATGACTAGAACAGGGATCTTGGGCGCATTCTACATAAGAGCAAGAATAAGATTGAATAAGAGTAGTGATAAGTAACAACAATAATCATACACATCTCAACAACAATAAATTAATAGTTGAAATCATAACAGCAACGACAACCACCGCAAACACCACCACAACAACAACAAGCGCAACCACGACAGTAACCATGACCATGTCCATAACCAAAACCATAACAAGAAGATGAAAAACAGGAAAAAGAAACATTACTACAGAATACATGCATAGAGCCGTTAGTTACTGTATACAGGCCTGTGTTTATTACTCAGGATTGTAGATACTGGAAGCTTGCTGCAATGTATGTCGGAAGAGTCTGCCATGCGCCTAAAACGAAGCCCCCCACACAATTACTAACATTCCCGCAGAGACTCCCATATCCCTTAATTAAGGAATATTCCTTAAGTCATATAAGGGATCCTACTATAATTTTAGGTATATTCCTTAATTAAGGGATATTGGAGTCTCTGCAATACAGGTACCCCAAAACCTCGATTCTAGGGTTACCAAAAGTCGGCACCACGAGGCGACGCATTCAGCGCCTCAGACCCATGCGAGCCTTGAGGGTTTTGAGGGTTTAAAAGTTTAGGGCTTAGGGTTTAAAGCTTGGGGTTTAAGGTTTAGGGTTGAGCGGCTTAGGCCTGGAGGGTTTAGGACAGATAGTTGAGCGAAGGCGCATTGGTAGGAGAACTAAACTGTACATACCATCACGAGACCAGAAGCTCACTTGTCTTCCCAACCTCGTTCTTAACTGACCATCACCATGAAACCCGAAGTTACACCTGCCCAAACTCCTAAAGTCTTAAAACCTTGCACCTTTACAGACGCAGAAACAGAGACACACTGACACATTTGCACATGCAGATCTCCTTGGCCTTCACGCGCAACTCCTCTCGCAGCGCCTCTGGCAATTTCGCACCCAACTTTGAGCTAGGGTTGATGATACAAAAAACCTGCATTACCCATTATAAGGAATATACCATAATTCCCATAGTTAAGGGTCCTTAAGGTAGTGCGGGACTTATATCATCAACAGGTATGACCCGGTCTTCGGAATTGAAGGGGCGTGCCATCGGGCTTTAGGGCCTTAGGGTTTAGGGGTTTAGGGGTTTAGGGTTTAGGGTTCTGCAAGCCCAACCCGCTTTGGGGTTTAGGTTTAGGAACGAACGCACAATCGCCCAACGACAGCAACGCCCCCTCACATTTCGAACCCTGGAACGTTCAACGGTCTAGTGGCGCTTCAACCAAGAACCTGCCACCGAATCCCTCGTCCTGACACGCAAGACGCCAGTCGAAATCCTAAATCGCTAAACCCCTAAACCCTAGACCCTAACCCTAAACGCTAAACCCCTAAACCCTAAACCCCGAAACCCTAAGCCCTGAACCCCAAGCCTGCTCCCTAAACTCTACCGACACCCTTCAACCCTTCTCTTACCTTTGGTTAGTAGGGAATAGGGCTCCTTTAAAGGGATCTATAGGGTTCCTTTAAAGGGATCTATAGGGGTTTAGGGTTCCTTTAAAGGGATCTTTACCTTTGGGTAGTAGGGAATGGAGGAATGGGGCACAATTACAACTACTATTCCTGCCATTCTTCCATGCCCTCATAACCACAGGTCACCTTACAGGCCCTGCCAATAAAAAAACTCAGGACCTTCGTATAAAACCCCAAACACGCTCAAGAAACGAACAGTTCGACCCTTTTGTACAAGCGTTAAAACCAAAACGCAAAGAAACCCGAAACCAATAAATCCTGAACACCTAAGCCATTAAACCCCGAACGGAGCAAAACAACAATAAACTGCAGCTCACCAGAATTCGGGGGCAGTTCTGGCCTGCTCCTCTTTGGCCAGAGTCGCCTTTTGCCACTCATGTAAGGTTTAGAGGTCCGGGTTCAGGGTTTAAGGCTGAGGGCTTAGGGTTTAGGGCTGAGGGTTTAGGGTTCGGGGTTTAATGTTATCGGTTTGGGGTTTGGGGGGTTAAGCCGCAAATAGGGTTGAGGGCTCAGAATATCAAGCCGAAGATGCAACCTCCATTCTCGAGTTAGGGTGAAGGGCCAGCGGCTTTGAGGCTTAAGATTCAAGGCTTTGGATGTGGGGTTTAGGCTTTGGGTTAGATTGTCGAGTGGTTAGCGTTCACCACGTGCGAAAACGCGTAGGCTTTAGGGCCTGGGCTTTGCGTGTTTCGGGTTCAGGGCTTAGGGTGCCAATCAGGGTCTAGTCTAGGGGCCTCTATGGCAAGGAAAGTATGAAAAATTCAACGTGTGGGACGGCTCTTCTCCTGAAGGTCGGTCTCGGAAAGCGCTCAACCGGAAGCCGCAAACTCAGAACAGTCAACCCAAGACCTTGAAGCGCCCTGGGCTCCTAAACCCAAATAACCCTTAACCCCTAAGCCCTAAAGCCCAAGACCCTAACCACTAAACTCCTAAACTCTAAACTCCTAAACCCCATAAATCTCTGCAAGCCCTAAACCTACACAAGCCCCAAGCCTGAGCAAGCCCTGGACCCGAAGCCGTTGCTCAGTGTGCCACCCGCTCGCGTGGAGGTGCAGATTTCGCCTCACCCAGGTGGTAGGAGGTGTAAAGGCCCCTTTGGGATCTATAGGGCTCCTTAAAGGGATCTATGGGGGTTTAGGGTTTAGGGTCTACTAAGCGGTCTGTGTTGTGGGGCGGCTGAGAGGTTTAGGGAACTGCGATATTTTAGGGTTCAGGAGTTTGCGAACTTGGGGTTGGCGATTGAGCCATGGTCTTGTGAACCATGCTGTTTGGCAGCACCATACAAGCTAAAGGGCAACTGGATGATAAGAGAGAGACAAATCCAGTGGACCTTCTTTATTTTGCCATTCTACCAGTGCGGCCGGAAATGCGTCCCAGAAATCATGCGGATGAAGAATTCTTCCAATGGTTCCATGAAACCGAGTAGGCCTCCCTGAGACATCCTGAGCTAGAGATGTAGATTGGTTTCGGACACCCCAAACCCCAAACCGTACTCGAGACACTCGGCGGTGGAGGATGCACGGACTCAAAGACAGGAAAACCTGCATCACGACCGGTATGATGCTACCAAGGCTTGCAGCAACATTTTACAGCACTGAACGCTTTCGCCAAAACCCTAAACTTAAACCCCTCCAGCCTGAGCCCTAAGAATCTACCAAGAGACTCCAATATCCCTTCATTAGGGAATATACCTTAAATCATATTAGGGATCCTACTATACTTTAAGGAATATTCCTTAATAAAGGCATGTTGGAGTCTCTGGGTACCAAGCATTACCCATAATAAGGAATATACCTTAATTCCCATAGTTTAGGGTCCTTAAGGTAATGCAGGATTTATATCATCAACAGTAAGAACCTACCGAGCAGAATACCTCGCAGACTCTCAAGGCCTCCAGCTGCAGCGACTGCAAGCTGTCGTCCGCCTGAACCCGGCCGAGACTCAACTCTACTTAGAGGATCATGGGACCTAGTAAGTAGGGTTATGAGATCTATAGGGCTCCTTGAAGGGATCTATAGGGTTTAGGGTTTAGGGTCTACTTGACTTGGAGGATCAGGGGGCTTAGTAAGTAGGGTTACAAGTAGGGTATCTATAGTTATATGTACCTATAACCTTAATTAAGGCACATATACCCCTACTTACTAAGTCCCATGATCCTCTAAGGCCAAGCTTTAGTCCCATGCGCATCACCTCTCAAGCCATGCCATGGGTTCGGACGGCAATCCACGACGTTGGCATTGACCAGAAGCACCGAGGTTTAGGTCTCCTAAATCCTACATTCCCCCTCCAGGAGTCCTAAATCACCCCCAAGATCCCAAACGAGGAGTCCTAAACCCAACCAAGGACTCCCACACTCTCCTAAACCCCCAGACGAGGAGAATCTGTAACAAGGAGTCCTAAACGCTAATATCCTAAACAAGGAGTCGTAAAACATGAAATCCTACGCGAGGAGCCCCGAACCTTCAACCCTGAAATCGTCAAACGCCTGCTTGAGCAAGCTGAAGATGGTGGCGCTCAGCGACGCTCTGTCAGACACAGGGGCCTGAGCTGCAGGAGGCACCAAAGCCTGTCTGGACGGTATAGTGATAGTGCTGCAGGGTTTGGGAGCTAGAGATGCGAAATAGAAGCGCCGCTTTTCGCACCAAGAGCCACAGAGCTCGAGATGCCAGGTTCAGGAGTTCAGGGTTTCAGGTTTAAGGCTTAAGGCTTTTGGCGAAACTTGAAGTTAAGGGCTCAGGGATGAGAGCTTGGGATTCAGGGCCTTCAACTCAGAAGCCACGGGAGTCCCGAACCCTGCACCGTTTAACTTCACCGCTTTAACGGCAAAGGGCCTTAGGAGGCGGCAACTGTGACAACCGCTCTCCTTCTCTACACCACAGACGCCTCGCAAGCCCTGCGGAGGGCCCGAGGTTTCAGGTTTCGGCTACGAGTACGAGAACTCAATCAGCTTCACTTCTGGGCCCAGGCTGTCCGTAGCCGCTGTAGCTCTTCGCTGGCGTGGCCCGCCAAAGCCTTAAGTGCGCTGAAGTGAGCTGTGAGATCCTGCAGGCCTTAAGTTCAAAAATTATGGGACATTCAAAAGACTCCAAGTTCCATTAGATGCTTCGTAGTTTTTCGAGCATGGCTGCTGCATGCTGTTTGCAGGGATGGAGGGTCAGGGACCCTTGCAACTGTTACCCTCCGCACACCGTCTGTACTATTCCAGCCGGTTCTCATTTTGGACAACTGTCTATTGTTGCACAACTCTCATTGTCTTTGGTTGCTCCTAGTGCTCTCATTGAGAACTCGCTATTGATACGTTGCCGTGGCAAAAAGCACGATTGCGCAATGGTTTGCGTTTCTTGCTGTCTTGCACCTGTTACCACTAGTCCCACTATCAAGAGTCTTCTTGGCACTACAATGGATACTGTGGATGCTATGACGTTGTTGTCACTCAGAATACGAAGTATCACTACCATTACCAATACTATTACTACCACCACTGCCAATGCGACTGCGACTACTGCTGCTGCAGCACCACGGAAACGACTACGATGTAGCATTCGCGCAGGTTCCCAAATCCTAAAGCCCAATGCTCTGAAACGCTAAGTCCGAAAAACCTTTGAAACCCTAGCAACGGAAACCATGAAGCCTCAACACGAACACCCGAAACCCATGAAAACACCCAGGCCCTGGCAGAAGGCAAACCAAGCAAAAGGGACCAAGCGCATGCAGCAATAGTTGGTGCACTGGACGCAGAAACTTGTAATGCAAACTGATGGACAATACAACCGCACTGTACCAACAGCGTTGAAAACCTTACCGTACAACAACCTAAAAATCACAAAACCCCAACAAAACCAGAACACCAATCAAAAAGATAGAACCCCCAACCTGGAGCCCGAAAAACTGCGATTGCTTGGGCGACTGGCATCTCTAGCGAAACACTGAGACCCACGCCCGGCATTCCGCAAGGTGTTCTGCAAACATTGTCGTCAGCTCAAGAGAGCCAAACGCTGCGTTCCAAGATGGCCTAGGGTTATGTGCGTGCATACAACGAACCAAAAACCCTGAAAGGTTTTTTTGTAGCGTCCCTGGATGGAAGAGGGCGGCTTTTGGCTTCCTTAACAAAAAAACACACTCCCACACCACCGAACATCATGAACTTCTCATCATACAGGCCATGGCTGTCTTGTCATTTTGCATCTTAGGTTAGTTTGCCATTCCCGTTTCCTGGCAATCCCCAAGATCACCTTCGGTTTTCTCCTCACCTGTGTGGTCCTCCCCATGACGTCGATCACCATCGAGTTCGTCCATCATCTCCATCACCATGCTTGCAGCCACATTCGGCTCCCCCCAAGCGGCTTCCTTCACACACACTCCCTATCCTTTTTTTTACTGCGGACGGGCGAGCTTTGGGTCTCTCATAACCTTGAAACCGCAAGAACTTCACGCCCAAAACAAGCGAGCATGTCCTTTTCGTCTAGCGATCTTGGCAATAAACAAGATAAGATGACATGCGGACTTCGAAAATCAAATATGGGCTTTCAATGTGAAAACAAGTTGTGCTAGCACGTCCTTCCCCTTCAACCCCTCACATGTTGAACAAACTTCGGACTTTTGCAAGTACTCTGAGCCTGAATGTTACGTCGATCGTACATGCTTCGCATGATCAAAGTAGAAAACTACACGAGTGGTCAAAAGCTACAAAACTGTTCTAGCAAAATAAGAGTACAGGGCATAGGGGAAAATGTTGATCACCCCGCCCGGACATCCCCAGTGACTTAGACTGGAAGATGTTCGCATCAACATACAGCGTACGATACATCACAGTAGCGACCACTTCTTACTACAGTACACGGCTCAACAAGTCAGCGTAGCTACGATCTAAAGTCGTCTATACACTACGCGCACTCCATCAAAGGCTCGGGCAGCCTATGACGAAATGCAAGCTTGACTCACCCAAGCGTAGGCGTTGCAAATGGGCTCCATGCAGCTCTGGGCTGCCCCACCACGACAAAGCATGATTCCTAAGGAATCAGCACAAGGATTGCGATGCCTAATTGCATCGAGTGGCTCGTGAGCCTACTCATTCGGACTCGCAGCTGCTCCACAGCTGCCAAAGGTGTTGGTAAGTGAATCAAGATTGACAGCAAAATGCTGTTTCCAAAGTCCTGTCAGTTTCTGCTCAAACACAAGACTATGTACAGTCGTCGCTGGTCGTCAATGACACACACACAAAGGTAGTGCCACTGACTATGTACAGATGGCCAATGCATCAGCATCATGAGCATTCAAGACCCAAGTGTGTTGCGACACGCAATCCAAGGATCATCACTTTTGTTTCTTGCTGCCACCAAAGCAACTTCCGCACGGCTTGTAACCTCGCTCACGGGCTGTGGCGATTCCAAGCTTCACGATCTCATCAGCATTGTTAAGACAAGTGCAATTCCTGCTTTTGTGGTACGACTTGCCTCGTCTCAAAGTGCAATAAACATGCAACTCAGGCACATGCTGGATCACATCGTTGGAACCGCGTGCGGCATCGCCATCTATGAAGATAGCACGGTTCGGCTCTGGCATTGGCAGCGTTCTCTCTCTTGCTCGATCTTTCGCCTCGTGGTATTCTCCCCAAGCGATACGGTCGTAGTTCATTTCAGCGATCAATCTGCTCAAGCGATCGTTCTCTTGCTCAGCGGCATGCAGTGCGGCTCGCACCCGTCGCAGGCACATCATGATTGCCAGGCAAAACGCTGAAAGGCTGCAGGTGAAAGTCAATGGAACCCAATTCCACCAACCGTCGGTTCCCTGCTCGTACACTTCCTCGGTGGATGTGCTGGCATTGCTCACGTTCAAGGTGATGTCATCTTCATTGCCCTCTGTGGTCCATAGCCGCCCAAGGCTCAAAGATTTCAAGGCAAGAAGGATAGCACATGTGCAAATCACCAAGACGGCCAGCGACTGCGCCCACCGTGCATCATCATCGGTCTGCACACCGACCTCACGCCTGGTACCACTGCTCTCGGCACCTTGCACAAGCGATAGCATCATCACCATCATTGCAGCGTTGAAGCTCTGCATCCCGTTGCTCTTCAGCGTCTTACACACAAGTCTGCGAACCCTCTGTGTTTCACGCTCACGCTGCAACTGCTCCAACAACGCATCATGCTCTGCACGGCCTACCTCCTCTATGCAGTCACCCGCACAGCACACAAAGTCATGCATGCACAACAAAGCACGTAGGCGGGATCCTGAGCACGGCACCTTGGTTCCCAGATCCGATGGGTTCCTCCTCCCATCGACCGGCTGCACACGGAGTGTGCGATCGGCTGTCTTCTCCTGTATCCAGAGAAAGCGTCCGCTCAAATGCCGAATCTTCGATACACCTTGCTTCAAAGATATCTGTCGACAGGAGCTGTTATCAGTCCTCATCAGAAGATCTACCGGTAGTTCAAGCAGGTATTCAAGAACTCTTTTCAGGTAGATGCCGTCGCACGCCGCGGACACCAGGGCGTAAAATTCGCTTTCCGCACTACTGAGGCTTACGCAGCGTTGGCTCTTACAGGAAGTATAGACGCAGCAGCTGTTCAAAAAGAACGAGCTGCTACTCATCGACCGGCGCGTCTGCTTGTTGCCGCTCCAGTCTGCATCACAGAACACCTCCAGCCGAACGCCATCAAGACACTCCTCGGCATCAGGTGGCTCAAGAATGCTTGCTCGATCGCCCTTGGCATGCACCTTGCTTGCGTAGCCGGCCGTTCCAACAAGATACCCTGCAAGGCGTTGCGCAAACTGCCAGCCGCGCTCGGTCGGTGCTTTAAGGTTCTGGGCTAACACCCTCACCGTGAAAGCAATGTCACTCCGATCCTGTGACACATACATGCCTATCCCAACGGCGCTGCGGTACTTGGCTGCTCGAGCAGAGTCCAGCTCCTTGCTTGCATCCGGCATGAGAAGCTCCTTGGTGCACGGCGTAGGGAACTTTCGATGCAACGGCACATCAAGAAGGTTTGCCATATTCACAGCATGGTCCGCAAGTGGCTTTATCAAGATCCCATCATCAAGAATTATGTGCTCTCTTTTAAGAAACTTGAAGCTGTCTCCAGGCATGCAGGCTACCTCGTAGGACACTTCAAAGGTTTTCTCAAAGCTTGGGACTAGCTCTTTAAGAAGCCACTGGACAAACCCAACCAGGCACAAGTCATCTACATGTATCAACCCGGGGTTTACACGGCCCTTGGGATCAACGATCTTATACACCGATGGGCACTCAGCACAGCTTGTGAGCTTGTGCTCCTCGCGGATGTAGTTCATGATGAATTGATGCCATCGGGCTGTCCCGTCCCGCTGTCCAGGGAGCATCTTGAGAAACCGCATTCGGCTTGCAAACCCAGGGATCTTGGCCAGCATGGGACGCTCCTGAGGGACGTTAAGAAAAGCGTCACGCACATCAAGCGGGATCACTCCTATGCGGTCGGTCTCATCAGGAGACTCTCTGGCTCGCCGGCTGAGCTCGCAATACAGCCACGGCAAAAGCTTGGTGGTGATGGCTGACGTTGCTGGTGCATAAAGATCCTCTCTGTCCCGCTCCAGCCATCGGTACTCGCGAGCTACCAGCCTCGACCGTCTAAAGTACATCATCTTGCCTTTGTGCAGTTTCTTACGCCATGTCCTCACGAACTTCGAAGACAATTCCTTGTGGTCCGACGTGTCCACTTCATCCCCGATCTCCTCAAGGACGCCTTTGCGAAGCAAGCGCTGCACCTCGAAAGAATCAGCGATTCGATCAAGCTCCTCTTGCTGTTGCTCGGACAAATCAGGGATCGAATCATACCAAAGACACTCTTCGTTGTCAAGGGCACGGCTGTCTTCAGTGTTGGTCACATCCCATTCAGCTGCAGCCTCATCTGACACCTCAAGATACCTTTCAGCATCCTCCCACTCAGGGGCTGATTCAAGAACCTCATCATTGATGGGAAGCTCCTCAGCGCCAACCCTGGCGATGCGCTGGTACTTGGATGCCTGCCCACTGGGCTGCAAATCGATAGCATCTTGCGCCCGCTTTGCAACATCGATGAGAAGATCATCATCTGTCATCGGTATCACCGGCGTTCCGCCTTCAGGAGACGGCGGATCAGAAGCAGCAACTTCCATTGGTGATTCAAGCGGCGCTGGGGCTGCAGCAGGCTCAACAACACTTGTCGGAGCACGATCAGACCGATCAAGAAGAAGCGTGGCTCTCGAAGAAGGCGCTGGGGTCCCCGCCACAACGCTTGGCGGTTGCACTGACTCAGCTGGCACAGGTGCAGGAGGGATCCCCGCCATGGCCGGCATGTCTGGCATTCTTGGCGCCTCAACCTGAACCTCACCTTGGGGAGCATCGGGCTCACCCTTGTCAGCTGGCTTGGGCACGCGATGCCTAGCCTGTGGAACAACCTTTGTGCCCAGCAAACCAAGCTGATAATCCCAAGGAAATCCTTTGGCATCAATCGCCAAACTCTGCTCGGACTCCCACGACTTGTCATTTCGCCTGATTGACTTGGTGAGCCACGCTCCTGCAGAGTTGCACAAAACATACATGTCATTGCTTGGACTCTTAGTCAGCATGAGGGCTCTGTGCCATCGGCGGTCGCCTTTGTGCTTCCCTTTTCGGTAGCCCCAGACGGGCTCGGCATACATTCCAAGCTTGCCTGAATACCTGAACCCGGTTGCTCGCTCAAAAGCGGTGGCACCTCCTCTGACAGCAAACCTGTTAAGGATGAACGCTGCATGCACGTAACTCCATGCCATCAAGGGGTGACTGGGTCCTAGGTAATCAGGGCCTAAACCGAACTTGGCACGGGCCTGGTCAAGGAAAACATTGGAAAGCCCTCGCAGCAGATCAACCGTCTTTTCCACATACCCTTTGGAGGCATGGGACTCGACAGCAGCATTGCGCACAACGGTTTTGAAGTTCAATCTTGTTCGGACACCGATGATCAAGTTTTGCAGCGCGACAGTGCTTGGCTCATTGTCGGTCTGGAGGGCAATCGTGTTGTGCCCCAGGGACTGCACAAACCTGGTCAGTTCGATCGCTGCAAATTTCAAATCATCTTTACCCTTGCTTGCAACCGGAAGTCCGAAAACTGAACCTGTCGCTGTATCGTGCGCTACTAAAATTGTGAGCTTGTGGTGCTGAAGGTCTGAATCATCTGTGGTCACGGAAGTGTAACAGAAGTCGAAGCTTACAATCGGTGTGTCCCGGTCGGGACTGTCGGGGATCGACTGGTGTCGGTCCTCAAGCCCGCGCATGGACAAGCAGTGATCACACCAGCCTTGGAAAGGCCAGTGAGTGAGATTGTGCAAATCACGCTCGGCCTTCGATGGCTCTTTGTTCATTGCCTGACCTTTTGCAACACGCGTGCTGTCGCCTTCGACTGCTTGAGCAACCTCACTCTTCAGAGCAATGTCCTGCTTCTCAAGATAACACTTCAACCTGTCAAGACAGCGCTGCTTGCTCCCAGACTGGGAGAGACCAGCAGCCTTGCACGAAGCTCTGATGACATTCAAAGTCGATGCCAAAGACAACTCGACGCCATCATACACCAGAACATCTCGCTCACTCTTGCGCTCCGGCATCGGCGCATCTGCAACTTCAACATCAGGCAAGGGAGACACACTCACCTCGGCGGGCTCGAAAGCCTCTGCCATTCCATCATCACTGGGCTCATATTCATCAAGCTCCCCTGCATTGGGATCTGCTGGCTGCGGCCCGCTCCAACTGATGTAGTCCTTGACTGACCTGCTTGGCACAATCATCATGTCCTCAAGCGGCGCTCGATCAGTCGTGAGCACACACACAACATCGGATTCCCCGTGCGGTAGCACAGCAGACAACTCCTGAAGCTCACCCCAGCTCACACAGTGTTCAAGCAGGAGCCAGTGGTCGTAGCCGTCTCGGCACGGCTTCACAAGCGTGGTTCTGCATGGCCACCCAACAGGGGCAACGATGGAAGGATCGATGAAGTGCGACCCTCGGCCGCGGAAGAACATATCACCCTGCTCTGACATCTGCCATCCAAACGGTGCATCAATCATGCTTGCATCAATCGTTGCTTGAACAAACCTGACATGAAGTGCAGGATTCACAGACTGCTCACCGACACGGTAAATGGCAGCTTTGATGCATAGCGAATTGCCCTTGAAGCTCATCGGCACTCGGATGCCACTGTCATGCTCAAGACACATGGTGGGCTTGCGCTGTGGCCACCACCCAGCACGCATGAGCTTGCCCTTGCACAAGAGAGGCTGAGTGACAGGTGCAATCGCGCAAACTTCTCGCCACACAATCGGCTCACCTTCTTCACTCTGCAAAACGAAATCAACTTCTCTCAAATCGTTCACAGCAAGTGGCTCGCCCTGTGCATCTTTCAATGCTAAGCCTCCGGCGCCCTGACTGGTGCCATGCGTGGCATAGCAAAGTTGCAGGCAACTCATGTCTGCTCCACTGTCAAGAATGATCTCATGAGCTTTTGAGTCGTGCACCAACATGTCAATGGAATGCACTGCGCACACAAACTGAGGAATCCCGCTGCAGTCTGACTCGTCCTGAAGATCAAAGGTCGATGCAGCTATGCACCACGACCCTGCATTGGCATCACAAGCTGACATGTCGAAGCTGTGGTCACACTCGGACCCGGGACCCTCTGGCACGCTGCACTGATCTTGCTCAAGCAAAATGGGACCCTCTGGCACGCTGCACTGATCGTAAAATTCAAAACGACCTGTGGGGACTGGATTGCCTCGGCTCTCAAACCCGTTGAAAATGTTATCAAGACAATCGCTCAAGCCATCCGAACACTCGAAGCGCTCAACTCCCGAAATTGTCAAGACATCTGAAACTAGATATCCCAAGCCAAGGTGGCTGGCACGCATTGCATCAAGAAAATCAAAATCTGAAAATTCTGAAATCCCTCTCGGCATGCAACCTGTGGGGCACTGGATTGCCTTGGCTCTCAAACCCGGCTCGGCTATGACGGCACGCACATGGCCGCCTGCAAACCAGCTTGACGTGTCACCAAGATCAAAGACCTGCACACGGCGAACGGCTGTGGTTGCCGTGCTCGATGCTGCAGCCTGGCTTGCACTGTCTGACGGCTGCACCTCAGAAACCTGATTGACACGGCCTTTCTCATGCTTTTGCTTAAGCCAGCAATCCTTCTCCAAGTGACCCTTGCGCTCACAGTAACGGCAGGTGCGAGTCTCAGTTGCAGGAGGCGGACCTTTGGGAGTGTTGCCGCCTTTGCCCTTGCCTTTTGGCTTGCCCTGGTTCTTACCACCTTTACCGCTTTGTGGCTTGCCACCATGACCTTTGCCTTTTGGCTTGCCTTTGCCTTTGTCACCTTTGCCCTTAGGCTTGCCCTTATTCCACGCGACACGATCAATCTCCATGGGCGCGGGACCGCCTGAGGACGAAGATGCAATGCCAAACGTGCTGGCAATCGAAGTGCTCCACTTTGTCTGGGAAGTGTCCCAGCGCTCAATCAAATTCCGAAGATCCTGATACGTGGAGCTTTCTGTGATCAAGACGGTGGCCTGGGTCCTGAGTTGTCCGGACAGACATCGGAGAACGGCGGCCAAACGATTGTCGTCTGACATGCTAGTGCCAGTCAGGCCTTCATATTCATTCACCGCACTCTCGAAGCGGGTGAGTTGGGTCATAAGGCCGGTCCGGTTGTCAAATGCGGGCCACGAGTGTATTGCTTGCAACAACGCCAAAATGCGATTGCGCGAACTCGGCATTAAATCTTGACTGAGGATTCTATATGCCTCAAACCCGTTTGCATCTGTCAAGGATTTCAAGACTCGCTTGCCTTTGTCATGCAAGAGCCCGGCTAAGACACCGTAAAGAAGTCGGGACCTGTCTGCTTCAGCTTCAGTCAAGGATGCAAGTGCAATCGGATTGGCAGGCCTACGACGGATTGTCTGAAGCTCCACGCCAAATGCTCGATCAAGACAAGACAGGTACTGTTCCAACTCCCAAGACCAATTAGCCCACAGTGAAAGCTCTGCATCCCGGTCCTTGGGACGGAAAGGCTCAGGAGCCTTGAGGACCTTTGCAAGGTCGCGCCCTCGGATCGCCTGCTCCCTAGGCGCTGCAGTGTTGTTGGAAACAAGGGTTGTCAGGTTTTCCAACACTTGCATCAACCGCTCCTCGTCGCACACTCAGGTTTGGTGCGTTCTGCGTTCTGTGGCTCATTTCCACTTGGAGCTGCTGTGGTAGGAGCAAGCTGCACGCCGCAGGCGCAATATGTGCAGTGTTTGGCATGAGCCATTTTTTTCGAACTTTGGTACTGCAAGGTTAGTGCAACAAAAAAACGAGTTGTGTTTGCAAGCTTTTTTGAGCATAGGTTTTGGAGTGTTCCGGAACCCAGGATTCGAACTTCCAGGGGGCTCGGAGGAGAGGGAGAGAACAATAACTCCGGAACTCAGGGTTGAACCTTGGGTTCGAACTTCTCGAATCCAGATTAACTCTGGATTCGAAAACCTGGTTTGAAGCTCCATGTTCGAACTCCGGGTTCGGGAACTTCTCTTTCTTTCCCAGAGAGTCTGAACCCAAGACTCTGGGTTCGGGAACTCTATGTTGGAACGTGAGGTTTGGAGAACTCTATGTTGGAACCTCGGATTCTGGAATTCGTCTCCTAGAGCATTCGAACCCTGGGTTCGGGAACTCCATGTTTGGTGGGGAGCTGCGTCCTCTCCAACCCCCCTGCTGTTTTTAGAAGCTTGCCAAAAACAAAGAAAAGACTACATGACCAGTCCCTGCCACAAAAAGGAAGAAGCCACACGAAACCGCTTTGGTGGTTTTTGCGAAGAAATCAAAAAAAAGACAAAACAAAGAAAAAGATTGTCAATGACGAGGAGTTTTTCTTCTTAAGGGAGCTTCAGAAGGATCCGTTCGAACAGAACACCAATCCTTATTATCACACAAAGAAGAAGAAGCCACACAGAATCGCTTTGTGGGGAGTTTTTGCGAATAAAATCACTGAGAGCACACTACAATGACAGAAACCACAAACTCAACCGCAAGCACAAGCAAAATGAGAAGAAGACACACGAAATCGCTAATGGGGTTGGCGAAAAAAATAAAATGAGAGAACAAGAAGCAATGATACAAGAGCTCGATCTCTGGGTTCGGAAACTCTATGTCCGAAAAACCTGGATCTCAACTCTTTAGGACCGCTAGAAGTTCGAACTTTGGGTTCGGAAACTCTTTTTTAAACTTAGTTCAAAGTCTTCGTCTTTCAGAGTTCAACTCCAGGTTCAACTCCAGTTCAAAGAAGTTCAGACTCTCTCTGGGGAGGGTGTTCCAGGACTCCACTCTGTGATAGCTACAAGCCTAAGTTCAAGACATGGGTCAGAATTCGGTACTTCGGAGCAGTGTCGATTCGCGGGCCTACGGCCCGCAGCTCTGACGATCTCAGGGGCTCTAAAGTCTTTGCAAAACGGGCTTTAGAGGAACTTTAAGGGCGCGCCACTTGCCAGCAGCTGACGAGTGCTCGCCGGCAGCTTACGAGCTGCTTGCTGGCAACTTACGAGCACTCGCCAGCAGCTTTGCCGGCAGCTCACGAGCTACTTGCTCGCAACTCACGAGCTGCTTGCTCGCAACTCACGAGCTCCTTGCTTGCAACTCACGAGCTGCTTGCTTGCAACTCACGAGCTCCTGGCTCGCAACCCACGAGCTGCTTGCTTGCAACTCACGAGCTCCTTGCTTGCAACTCACAAGCACTCGGCAACCGCCTACGAGCAACGCACGAGCTGCTTGCTTGCAACTCACGAGCTGCTTGCTCGCAACTCACAAGCACTCGCCGGCCGCCTACGAGCAACTTAGGAGCTCCTTGCTCGCAACTCACGAGCACTCGCCGGCTGCCTACGAGCAACTTAGGAGCTGCTCCCACGCCCTCCGCGCCGAACAAGCGCGCGTAAGCGCGCGTCGCTCCCCAAACAGCTCCGGAGCACGACGGCGCGCCTCCAAACAGCTCGCGAGCGCCCTTCGCGCCCTCAAAGCGCCTCCGATGCCGCGCACGTGCGTTTTGCAAGCACTTTAGAGCCCCTAAGATTGCGACGGGCCACGAATTCGGAGCTTTTGAGCGTCCTTTGAGGCTTGTTCAGGCTTTGTCGAGGCCTGTTTTGATCGAAAATGAGCAGTTTTGTGGCACTGTCAGGCGGCACTGTCAGCATTCGCCAAATCTGGCGAGTTGTGACAGTGGCCCGTTTTCGATGAAAGAATCGGTTGGATCTGAGTTGTTGGAGCAAGGTCGGAATTCCGACCTCGGTCTTTGGGGTCGAAAAGCTGCAAAAAAAAAGTAGCTTTTCAGGCACTGCCAGGCGGCACTGCCAGCATTCGCCAAATCTGGCGAGTTGTGGCAGTGGCCCGTTTTCGATGAAAGAATCGATTGGATCTTGTTGGAGCAAGGTCGGGATTCCGACCTCGGTCTTTGGGGTCGAAAAGCTGCAGACAAAAAAGTGCTTTTCAGGTACTGCCAGGCAGCACTGTCAGCATTCGTCAGATTTGACGAGTTGCGACACCGGCCCGTTTTCGATGAAAGAATCGGTTGGATCTGAGTTGTTGGAGCAAGGTCGGGATTCCGACCTCGGTCTTTGGGGTCGAAAAGCTGCAAAAAAAAAGGGCAGCATTCCGTTCCCCACACGCCCCGACTGGGGGCGACAGATGCTGCAAAAAAACGGGCAGCATTCCGTTCCCCGACAGCCTCCCGCGAGGGAGGCTGGATGGGGGTTCCCCGACAGCCCCCCCGCCAAGGGGGACTGACAGGGGTGGCGAGGCTTCGGAAGCGCCCCATTCCCTGGACGCCTCCCCGGTGCCTCGCCGACCGGCGCGAGCTTCATCGGTGGCTGGGGGATACTGATAACCCCCCAATTGAGCCTTGAACAGTCAGGCACCACTCCACTCGCTGGGACCGCCGTGCCACAACCTAGAGCCTCACCCCGCAAGCGAGGATCATGAGCCCTAGGCCCCGGCTCAGCGTGCCCCACTAGGGTGGAGTAGGATAGGATAGACGACGGTGACGAAGTGAACGACGACGAACGCGACCTGCCTGGTATCGAGGCGGGACAATGGGGGAAAATCCCTGGGGGGCCCGGCGGGGGCTTGTGTCATCCTGTCATTCTGTCATCCTGTCATCGCTGGCTTCGGGGCGAATTTCGGCATCATATGCGCAGTTTTCGGGGCACAAGGCGCCGCGATTGAGCCGCCTCATTCTGACAGCGACTCTTTTAGTGCGAAAATCGCTGCAATTAACTTGGTTTTTAGAGCACCGGGCAGGCAAGGACAGAGCGACCTTCGGCCGTCATCGTCCTGTCATCGGCATTTTCGCTCTCTCGGAGTACCCCATGTCAGATGCTTGAGCGTGAAGTGCGGGCTCTCCACGTCATAGAGCCAAACCCGTCCCCTCGGGTCAGGCCCTGCACCGAAGCATAGGTAATCGCGCTGCAAAGCCGGGTGTGCTTCAGCAGCTCCGGGCCCGCGAAGCACTGCCCGCTCTCCAGGCGCACGACGTCGCCCTCCACGGCTTCCACGGTCAGAAAGGTGCCCTTCTGCACCTTGCCGCCCGCCCCGATGAAGCGCAACCCCGGCCAGACCCTCATGGTCTGCGGCGCATTCGTTGGCACCGCGCCGCAAGCCTCGTACTGCACCACCAGGGCATCTGCAGGCGCCAGCCGGCGGTTCTCCCGCTCGTTGATCTGCAGGCGCTTCGCGTGGGAGATGACCAGGCTCACGTCCGGCTCTCCCCGCCTCGGGAAGCGCCGCCGGGCCTCCCGCACCGCATCAACCAGCGGCACCTGCTCCGGCTCGTCGACTCTGAGCCAGGTCAGGAACTCGAACATCCGCTCGTCGAAGCGCCAGCGCTCCGAGAGCTCGTGGCACCAGCTCCCCGCCAGATCGTGCAGCAGCTGGCTGTGTTTGAGCTCCTTGCAAACCTCCGCCCCCGCGAAGCTGTCCAGCACAGCCGGCAGCTGCCTGAAGTCCCCCAAGAGCAGGAACCGAATCTTCTTGTTCATGCTCAGGCGATGTCAGCCCACAGGGGAGTATCTAACTGAGTCAATTCTTTCGATGACCAGCCAGGTGGCGCTGCAGTGCCCCTTGCGCACATTGCGCCGCACCCAGTGGTCCGCCGTCTGCGCCCCCAGGCCCACGTTTGCACCGCCGCATGGGTCTTCGTAATGATGTGCACCGTGTCCCCGTGCTCCCTCAGAGCCTCCACGATCTTCTTGGCCAAATGCGTCTTGCCTCCCCGGAAACCCCGTCAGCAGCAGGCTCTCGCCGTCCAGGCAGTGGCTCACCGGGTCCTCGATTCGACGCCACGGCGCCTTCGCTCGGATGGGCTCCGCCTCCATGCTGGGCTCCCGATACTGGCCCTTCAGCCCGGTGACCTCCTCGTAGCGATACACAGGCGTGCCGTCCCGGTGCGACATCTTCAGCAGCCGCTCCACAGCGGGGCGGTGCTTCTTGGGGACGTCCTGCATCACCAGACAATCGGTCTTGATGCATTTGAGGTATACCGCCTGGGCACCTCCGCCAGCGCCTGGCGAATGCGCGCCACCGCGACGTACTCGGCCCCCATGATGTAGTCGTGCACCGGGCGGTAGCTGCTGTTCGAGAGCAGCTCCGTCACGAAGACGTGGTCCCAGTGCATCCCCCCGGCCGCATCCGTGAAGGTCTGGCGCCAGCTGCACCCCTCCCCATCTACTTGATGATTTGAAGTCTTCATAGTGTAGACTAATTCTAGATTCCGAGCAAACAGACCCACGAGGCTGTTGATGGCCAGCTTCGCATAGTGCTCCTCGCCTTGCGGCCAATTCTGCTCCATGCGCTGCAGGACCTGCTCGAGGCACTGCTGGTCGACGTGCGCAGTGGCATCGAGGCTCCACTTGAAGTGCTGCCACTGCGCCATCCGCGCCTCGAGCAAATAAGCGCACACGGGCTTGGCGTACCAGCCCCTCCCCACGAAGGGCAACCGGTCCAGCACGCCCTTGCGATGGTCGCAGGGCAGGTCCACCCACATGAGATCCGCCAGCTGGCCCTCCTCCGTGGGGACGATGCAGTCCAGGGGGCAGAACACCGGCAGGGGGAAGCGCGCATTGGCCAGGCCGTTCTTGCGGCAGCGGCACACGTCGATGCCCTGGCAGGGTCGACCGCTGCAGCTGGAAGACCAGCGGCGGCAGCCTGGGACTGGCCGCGTAGTTCTGGTACACGTAGCGACAGAACCGGCTCTCGAGGGTGGTGCTGTGGTTGCCCTCCAGGCTCGTCTTGGTGCGGTGAGACCAGGTACAGGGCCTGCAGTTCCTGCTGCTGTCCGGAGAAGGACTGGGACACGGGGATGACGTGATCGATCTCGAAAGTGCCCGGACCTATCGGTGCGCCGCACAGCTTGCACATCCCCTGCTGGCGGGCGAGCAGCTCCTCCCGGCGGCTCCGGGTGTCCTCGCGCTTGCCCTGCAGCAGGTGCAGGAAGACCTCCAGGCTGGCTCCGGCCAGGCGCTGTCCGCGATAAGGAACCCCCAAGTGCTCCGTCCACTGCTGCAGCACCTGCGCATCCTCGCAGAGCTCCCGGATGACGCAGTCGGCTCCACCGGGCACCCGCAGCCGCAGCGCGGACCACTCGCACAACCCCCGCATGGAAAAAACCTTGGGGTGGTGCCCCTCCGCCAGCAGCTGCGCTCGCACCCCGCGAAGGTCTTCGGAGTAGAAGTATCCTGATTTGATCTCTCCCTCCCAAGCCTGCCACTCCTTGAACTCCGGCACTGGGTTGTCGCGCCTGAGCCTGCGAAAGCGCTGGCGCTGCTCGGACTCGTCGCAATTGGCCACGGCCCGGGCGCTCCTGTAGAAGAAGGCGTGGCCGTTCCAAGAGGTGAAGGCTATAGCTTTCTCCTCCTTCTCAGCTGGCTGGAAGCAGTCCAACAGCCGGCCCCTGCAATCGATGTAGAACATGGGAGCATTGCGCCACACGCAAAAGGTGCGGATCTCTGCGGGGGAGACGCCCCGCTGCTGCGAGTTCCCGGGGCAAATCGAGTTAAAGTCTTCCATGACCTCCTGCAGTGGGAGCTTCAAAAGCTCGGCTATTTGCCGAGGCACACAGAGTAGGTCTTGCCGACTCTCAAAAGCGCTGGCCAGGATCTGGTCCCCAGCGAAGAGCTGGTAGCTGACCTCCCTCAGAGCCCCCAAAGGTTGGCGGAGGCGGATCTGCGTGTCGACCCGATTGTCGATGACCTGCATGCTGGAGGAGCTGTAGGCCCACTCGTTGGTGGGGTGCAGGAAGTAGACCTCCCCGGAGATCATGTAGATGGGCTCGTCGGGCCCCGGCTGCCCCAGCTGCCGGAGCACGGAGTCCTTGACGTTGCGGGCGACCTGCGCCTCGCTCCAGGCGTCGTTCTGGCGGGACAGCCCCATCTCCAGAGCAGTCACCGGCAGGTAGTCATGGCGCTCATAAGGGGTGCCGTTCCGGCGGCGGCCCCGGATGATCACGGGCACATGAGCCAGCCATTCCGTGAATTTATCCTTGAAGAAGGCCTTTCCCAATTTGGTGACATGGTACTGGCCGTTGGCCTGGAGGGAGCGCACGAGCTTGCGGGCACCCCCTCTGGTGAGGATGTAGTCGTTGGGCCCGTCCCGAATGAAAGGCTGAGACTCGTCGAACTGACGGCTCGGCGGGCGCCGGCCGGTGATGCTGTGGTAGAACTGCCCGGCGCGGGTCAGCTGGCCGTTCGGGCGACTCAGAAGTACGGACTGAAGGCGGTTGTCCCTCAGAGGCAGAAGCTGCGAGCCTTGCGCTGAGATCCGTGGTCTGGCCCCAGCGTCGGCTGCACGTCGTATCGCTTCGCGTTGTTGCATCCACGACATGATTTCTAGGAGCCCAGAAAAAAATCCTGGCCCGCCGAACGCGTCCGGACTTGGGGCTTGTCATCCTGTCATCCTGTCATCCTGTCATCGCCCGCCCGGGCCGGGAATTCGCCTTCATTTTCATCGTTTTTTTGGCCCGGCGTGCCCCGTGACAGGATGACGGCGTTCTGTCATGGGCCATTTGGGGCGAAAGTCGTGGCGATTCGCTCGATTTCCGGGACCCCGAGGCCGATGACGGACGAGGATGTTCTGTCATCGGCAGCTTCGGGCCCAATTTGCATCACTTCTGGCACCCATTTATTGGATCACACGACAGGATGACAGGATGACAGGATGACAGGCCCTCTCCGGCCCGGCGGCGGCCGACCGGGCCCTGCGGGCCCCCATCCCGGGCAGATCAGAAGGGGCACCGCTGGGGCTCCTCCTCCTTCAGCATGAGATCAGTGACCTCCACCAAGAGGCCGCACTGGCCGCTCATCATCCAGACCTGCCGGAGCTCGGCGCGCACCTTGCACTCCCGGTTGGTCAGGTCCCCGGGTTCATGCAGCGACTGCCCCTGGGCATCCCACAGGCGCACCTGGTCCAGGCACACTTTCAATTTGATGAAGCTGTTGCCTCGGGCCGAGGTCTTCAGGCAGGAGACGAAGCGGCTCTCCGTGTCCTGCGTGGTGAGCATGCGGCCGAAGAGCTTCGGGTCCGCCACGGAGCGGCTGGCCAGCTGGGCCACCAGGGCCTTCTCGAAGCCGGCCAGCTCCTCCTTCGCCGCCTCATTGGGCTCCAGGCACAGGGGCAGCCTCCTGGCGTCCTCGCCGTTGTAGGCCGTGGGGTGCCACAGAATCCGGATCCAGTCGCACTGCCAGACCGCCGGGCCGCCATCCTCCGCGCACACGGGGAAGAACTTGCCGCCCTTCGGGTTCGCCAACAGGTCTCCGAGCTTGATCGCCATGCTTGGCTTGCTGCTCATGCTCCCTTTTTTATTCCTTGACGGGGAAAAAATGCCGCCACCCGAACGCACCTTCTCCCCCATGCTGCCCGGAGAGTGCATTTGTGCGACCGTGGCCCTGGTGGGTGTCTTCGTGGCCCTGTGGCTCCTCTCCTGCCCTGGCGCACCGCCGCCGCCCGGCCACCACCCCATGCGGCTGCGGGGCCCGTGGCACGAGGGGAACATCACCTAGCGCGTTCACGTGGGGGGAGAACTACCGGATGGCTTAGAGAAAGCCAACTTCGAACGCCTCACTTCGGAAACGCTTCCCAACCCTGCAGTTTCACTCTCACGTTTCTCATTACAGGAGAGCCTCAAAAATTCACACCGAAGGGAAGCGATTACGAGGCACTAAGGGGCATGGCGGGTACAGAAAAGTTGTTTGACAATGTTCGTGTACAGGTCGTGCAGATTCCGAAGACGCTCAATAGCCGGAGTTGAAAACTATGCTGCAGAGAGATCTGGGTTGTGTCTTCAGCACTTGCCGTGACTTTCGTCTTGCTTCTTGGCATCTGAAGCTGTCAGGAAGCGGCTCGTCTCGACATGGCGGAAGACTGGAGTGAAGCCCAGGCACAGCAGGGCATAGTTGTGAGTCAGGGCGTGCAGTGAAGTCAATTCAAGGAGCCTCTGAATGGTTGTTGTCTTTGCTGAGGATTGCAAAAACCGGGGATTCGTTTGTCTCTGTGTGAGGTTGGTGAATGCTGTCATTGTAAAAGGCACAGGTGAGACTCATTAAGGCCCTGAATCATTCTGTCATGGGTCGCCTGAGCGCGGAATTCACTGTCATTTTCTTGTTTTCGTTGGCATGCCGGACCCCATGACCGCATGACAGCGTTCTGTCATAAGCCATTTGGGGTAGAAGCTCGCTTGTAAATTCTTTGTTTTTGGCACGCTGGGAGATATGACGTTCTGTCATAAGCAAATTTCGTTGCTCTTGGCTCGTTTTTGTGTCATGGGCCACCTGGACGCTGAATCATTTTCATAGGTTTTTTGGTACGCCGGACCCCACGGCGTCCTGTCATAGGCCGCTTGGGGCGAAACACACCGCAAATTAATTGGTTTTTCGGGCCCATGCGCACCATGACAACGCGACAACCTTCTGTCATAGGCCACCTGGGTCCAATTTGTGCTATTTTTTGTTTATTATTAACACATGACAGAATGACAGAATGACAAGCCCCCTGGCCGGCCGCGATCCAAGCCCCACGCCGCGTTCCCGCTCTGGATGCTGATGCTGTGGATGCTGCAGGCGTCGTAAACGGCCCAAATCCACAAAGTTTGAGCCCAAAACCGACTGCCTGCGCCCCCCGAGGCGGGTGGACTGTCATTCTTCCTGACATGCCTGCCCTGCAGCCGGACGAGCCACTGAATTCTGGACCAGCCTCGAGCTTGTCATTTTGTCATTCCTGTCACGCCTTTGGTCTCTGCCGGCGAGCCACTTATTTCTTGTCATTCTGTCATTCCTCGGCCGGGGGCTGGATTTGCGCTCATTTTCGTCTTTTTCGAGGACGCCGGACCGCATGACAGCATGACAACGTTCTTTCATAGGCCGAACATGCACTGTTTTCTCGAGCCCATGGGCGCTATGACAGCGTGACCAAGGTCTGTCATGGGCCGTTTTGGTTCAATCTGTGGTATTTTTCTGCGCCTTTCCAGGACATCGGCACGAACAAAATGACAGAATGACAAGGCCCCGGCCGGCCGGTGGCAACCAAGGAGCGGCGGTAACAGCCAATTTTCGGCACAGATTTGCTTGTTTTTGCTTGCTTTGCAGAGAAGGCCGTTTGCGGTGCCGGAGCATCCAGAGCATTAAAACAAAGAGAGCATCAGGCTTGGGGCTTGGGTCGCGGCCGGCCGAGAGGGGGCCCTTGTCATTCTGTCATTTTGTCATGGTGGCCGGCGGAATGACAAGGCATCCCCCGGGGCCGCCGCCGGCAGCCAGCGGTGGGGACAATCGGTTTCGTAGATTTTGTCCTTTTTTGCTTGCTTTGCAGATGGGACCGTTCGCGGCGCTCGGAGCATCCAGAGCATCAAAAAAAACGCGTCCAGAACATCAAAACGGAGCGTTGGGACTTGGGTCGCGGCCGGCCGGAAGGGGGCTTGTCATTCTGTCATTCTGTCATGCTGCCCGGCGTTCCGGAAAAAGTGCAAAAACAACACAAATTGAACCCAAGTGGCCTATGACAGAACTTCGTCGCGCTGTCATGGCGCCCACACGCCCGAAAAACAAACGAATTTACGGCGAGTTTCGCCCCAAGCGGCCTATGATAGAACGCCGTCATGCTATCATGGGGTCCGGCGAAGCTCATCCGGGTAGAGACGGCGTTCCGAACCCCTAGCACCCTAAGCCTTACTAGGCTGCCTTCCCACACCCTAGCTGCCCCAGGGAAAGGCCTTGTCATTCTGTCATTCCTCGGCCGGGGGCTGGATTTGTGCTCATTTTCGTCTTTTTCGAGGACACCGGACTCCATGACAGCATGACAACGTTTTGTCATGGGCCGAACTTCGTCGTACATGCATTGTTTTTCGAGCTCAGGGGCACTATGACAGCACGACCAAGGCGTGTCATGGGGCGTTTTGGTCCGATCTGTGCTGTTTTTCTGTGCCTTTCCAGGACATCGGCACGATGACTGACAGAACGACAGTCCCACAGGCTGGCCCACAAATAGAAGGCTCCTCCGGGTAGAGACGTGGTTAGCTTTACAGTGTATATTGTTCGGTTGTCCTCCTACGCCCTGCCACAGGGGTAGGCCTTGTCATTCTGTCATTCTGTCATTCCTTGGCCTGGGGCTGGATTTGTGCTCATTTTCGTCTTGTTCGAGGACACCGGACTGCGTGACAGCATGACAACGTTCTGTCATGGGCCCTTCGTCATACATGCCTTGTTTGTCGAGCTCAGGGGGCACTATGACAGCACGACCAAGGTCTGTCATGGGGCCTTTTGGTCCGATCTGTGCTAATTTTCTGCGCTTGTCCAGGACAACGGCACGATGACAGAATGACAGCCCCGAGGCTGGCCCACTCAAGCCATATTCCGTGCTTGAGGGATTTTGGTGTCTCTCAAAGTGTATACTCAAATGGTACATGCACCCTCGGTGATAAGCACGGTTATTGCTTCCTTGGGCCTAAACCCAACCCCAAACCCTAAGCCCTTAAACTCTTTGAACCCCGAAACCTCTAAACCCCAGGACCCAAAACCCATGGTGCACAAGCCTCTTTGGGGAACCTGTGCTTTGGGTAGAACTTTTCATATTTACTACTGCTTAAACCCATTCGGGAATTCAGGTGGATGTTTAATACTATCCCGGCCATGAACTGGAAGTGGCGTCGTAAAGTTCTGGGTCTTGGAGGCTGCCAGCCAGTTAAGTTCGGGATTCAGGGTTCGGCGTTTATGGTCGAGGGTTTGGGGCCTAATTAGGGGTTTGAGTTTGGTTCAAGGGCTAAGGTTAGGAGTTTGCGTAGGGGCTTAGGGTATGGATTTTTGCGCCTTGTCAAAGCCAGTTTAAGGTTGGTTATCCTTCGTTCATCTGCGTTGCAGGAAAGGCTTGCGTCCTAAGCCCTGCTCGTGCAACGCTAGACCTGGCATTCACCTTCTCGACGGGTCCTCAGCTCCTTTATGCGGGGACTTACTAAAAACCGTATATATTTCTCTTAAAACAAAGAAACCCTGCATTCTACTGTAATGGCTCTCAGGATTGTGTCGGCTCCAACTACAATCGCCGATCTTTCCTGAAACTGCCCTTAAAGTCAGGGTCGTGGCATGAACACTGCAACAAGGCTTCATGCCGTTGGATCAGCGGTCTCCACTTATGGGGAACCGCCACCTGGCCTACGCCAGTGGCCAAAGCGCTGGGCTCGGTCTTGAAGGGTTTTAGGGGTTAAGGGTAGATATAAGGGTTCCTTAAAAGGTTCCCTAAAGGGTTCCTTCAAGGGTTCCATGGGGTTCTAGGGGAGTTTTAAGACTTTGGCGTTTAGGGCTTCAGGGTTTAGGGTTCAGGGTATGTCTAGACCCTGAAGCCCGAGTGACGCCTCAGCCCTAAGTGTTTAGGCACTGCTATTGGCACTAAAGGCCAGGGTTAAGGGCATTAGGAGGACTCCGTAGGTTTTGTGCCTACGAAGTACAAAACTGCGACCTTAGAAGGGATTTCCGTATTTAGATACGTTAGCCTGAGTACATATTCGACGGGTACATGGGCCACGTGGACGCAGGGTAGGGATATCCCGTCTACATCCCCTTATGATTAAGTTCTACTTTTTTTGGTCCCCAAATAACTCGTGCGCTTATTCTTAGGATTAAGCTTAATGTCTTTTCTTGGTCCCCAAAGTAACTAGTGCATGTTGCTTAAGCCTGATGTCTTTTCTTGGTCCCCAGAGTAACTACTGCATTATTTTTAGGATGCTCGAAACTAGCTGTACTACGTGCAATGTACCCCAAAGCCTTGATTGTAACATCGAGGCTCTTTAGATTGGTTTATTGCAGCCACCTAGTTCAGCCTGCAGCCGTGACACTTGCCGTTTAGAAGCTGGCCGAGACAAGTCGCAAGCCCAGTGAAGTTTCAGACGAATCCCACCATGTTTGCCTTGCTGCTTGTGGCTTTCCTTTGCGGTGCCATTGCCGACAGTGGGAGCCCTACCTCGTTGCGAGGCAGCAAAACAGAGGCCCGAACCGTTCTTGAGAAAATTATGCTTGGTGTTACCCTGTTGGGATTCGATCAAAACGACACGCTATGCAGGACAGGTGTACATGATACTTAATATATATAAATACACAGACATATTATCATCTACAAAATATAACATATCATGGATTGTGCATTCGTTGTTGTATGTTCTAGTTCTTCAAGGGTCCCGAGAACTCCCTTTCGAGAGGATGGGCCGAGCCATCCCGAAAACGCTCTCCTCGAGCGCAGCGGAGAGGACCATCGAAAGCACGAGGAGCACCGTGCAGAGCACCACTGGGAGCATCACGGGGAGCAGGAAGCTGGGTCATAGTTGGGGGAACATTTTACATCTTTATGGGAACTTAACACCCTAGAGGAACAAGAGCTCTATGTTTTCAGACTACCCCAGTCATGAAAACAGGAAGAGCACCATCATCATGGTGGTGAGCACTGGAGGCCTTACTGGGGCCCCCATCCCCATCCGGACGAGGAGTGCTATCCGGCATGCAACAAATGCGAGACTTGTGAATACGGCGAGTGCGTGAAGAGCGACAAGTGCCGCGATCAGTGTTCATCGTGCGACGATTGCCAGACCTGCAATGACCGCGGTGAGTGTGAAGGGTTTACCTGTAACATCCAGTGCAATTGCGACTCCTGCCAGACTTGTGATCAGGGTCAGTGTGTCGGCCAATCGTGCGAAGCGCAGTGTATGTCGTGCAACATCAATGCCATGTGCTCAGATGGGCAGACACCGATTCCTGGCAGCTGCTTCAACGGCGATTGCACAGAAGGCTCGTGTGTGTAGTTTTGGCAGATCCTCCGTCGACTCAACTTGTACAGTGCGCAGATGCTGCAGGCTTGCTGGCTCACGGGCTAGTAAGCAGAGTCCGCTGCGCAGTTCGTCCCATTTGTACAGCTCGGGCTATGACGCATGGGTCAGTCGTGATCAGCGGTTCGAAGTAGGCGAATCGAGTGTCACTTGACGACTGTTGCAACTTTTGGTACTTCAACAAGCCTTCAGTGCGCCATGTATGAGAAATGGTGCGCATGCAGCAATGCAGCAAGTTGGCAGCGCCGGCTGCACAGCTTGAGTTCTTGTTAAGGACTCTACTTAAGGTCTAAGTCTTTAAGTCACAATAAGAGGGATCTGCAGCGTATCATGTGGTTTCCTTGTTATGCTCACTTAAACTAAGGTTTTTAAGAAGAACCCATATTCTCAAAGAACTCGCTAACTATTTCGGGTTATCCTCAGGTCCGAACTTCTGGATGAGCGGACGCCGCATGTGGATGCCCAGACGCTGCGGCGCTATGGCCTGGCTCCTAGCTGTTGTTTTTTAGTTCAACAAAACCAATCTTTTAAAGGATTTGGGGTGTGGGGGTTCAGGGCTTCAGGGTCTAGGGTTCTTGTAAGCTAGCACTGACTTTTAAGTTTAAGCTTTGATTTCTGTGGTTACTGGAGAACTAAGGTTTCATCCCGCGGGGTTTAAGTTTCCTAGCAGTCTTTTCAAGTCGTCACATCAGCAGCAGCAGGAGGAGTCGTAGTAGAAGCAGAAGAAGAACCCCGCACCTAAAACCCTAAACCCTAGACCCTAAACACCAAACCTAGCCATAACATCCAGTTACCCTTAGCCCATTCTTGAACTCCTGGGCCTGCCTTTGCTGCTTTCACCACAGTTCCCCCCCCCAAAAAAAAAAGCTAACTCTCAAGAAGATAGATCCCTACGCTCCTATAGCCTAAACCCCAAGCCCGAAACCCTACACCTTGAACCTGAAATCCCCAAGACCTCAAACCCTGAAACATGAACCCTAAAGCGTTGCATCTTTTCCTGCCCTCAGCAGATGCTCAGGTGAGACATCCAATCCCTTTGGTGCCCAGCTTGCACCAGTTGCTACGGTGATCCAGGGGTTAGGGATTCGGTTTTGGAGCGTTTAGGGTCTGAGGGTTGTAGACATTGGTGGTGTTTAGGGGTTTCGGGTTCAGAGGTCTAGAGGGCTTGGGTTTTGGAGTTCTGCCTCTAGGCTTTACCAGGACGGGGTACCCTTGAAGAGAGCCCTTATGCTCCTTCACAGCAAGTTTACCTAAATCTCCAAACCCTACAGAAGAGCAGGTTAAAACCCATATATATATATATATATACATATATATATATATAAATGCAATACATATATATACATATATATATATACACATATTTACATATACATGCGTGATATTATCCTGAATTCATGGAAACTAAATAGTAGTAATGATGTTGGGTTCGACATTTCGGGTTTTCGGACTCCGGGTGCCAGGCATGAGTCGGGCATGAACCTACGCTGCAGAAAGTCTTCAAACCATACGGCTCTCGCTTTCCTACCTGGACCCTGATACCCTACCGTTTTTTGGGTACATAGTTTTCTATATAGTCACTACTGAACATGGAAAATTAGGTACCCCAAGAAAGGGGTACTGGAGTCTATAGTATGGACCCTTAACCCTGGGATCCCTATGTCCCTATTATATGCCTTATATGTACCCTTAAGGATCTTTAGAATCCCCTGAAAAGGGTTAAGGGCCCATACTAGTGGCCCATGGTCCTAACCTTTTAAAAGCAGAGTGCCTTGGAGCAGCAAGCTACGAGGAAGCCCATGATGAGCGCGGTGCTCAAGTTCATCTTCACTCCTGCGATCCGTTCGAGGCTCAGGATGCACGTTTGGGGCACCCCAGCCAATCAGCTCCGTGTCCTTGCCATAACCTCGATACTTGCTACTTCAAAGTGAACGTGACCTTGGACACAGAGTTGCTAAACACCCCGCTGTGGTGAAGTGGCTTTTTCGCTGTCTGCTAACGTTACGTTGGGGGCTTGCTCTTCTCAAGCCACCTTGAAGGCTGGCTGCATGTTGTGCAAAAAAAGAAAGAAGCAAAGGATTTTTGTTCACAAAAGATGAAGTTGCACGAAATCTTTATGGCAGGAGGTTTGCGAAGAAAACAAAAGACTTGGCGGGTGCGGGCTTCAATGACCGCGGCTGCGGCACTCTGTCAACTAACAAACTAACTAACACAACAAAGCGGTGAAACATCTACCTAAACAGACAGAAGAGAAAAAATGACCAGCGACTCTTCTCAAGGGGCCTTGAGAAGGGGCTTCAAGCCCACTTCGAGAATTCTGAGACCTTCCTTCTCAAGCCCGCTTGAAGCCTCCTCAAGCCCCCTTGAGAAACCTTAAATTGAATTTGAGAATTCCGAAGTGCAGAATTCTCGAAGGGAGCTTGAAGAAACCCCCCCCTTCTCAAGCCCCCTTCAAGCTCCCCTTTAACGGTTCGACCTTCAGTCCCCCCTGTTTGCGTAAACCTCTAAAGGGATAGCTCTAACAGGTACCTACAGCAATGGCTGCATGCTCATACATATACATTCCGCTGCCCATTGGCTCACAGTGGTTTTACCATATTGAGACAAGACAAGCTCTCCTTGCGTAGCAAGACAAAACAACTACTGTCCGTGTGCAGGGCGCTGCCCTTTGATCCTTAGGGAATAAACTGGTCATACACCTCCTAACAAGGAGCATTTCCTTGTGGGTGTATCGGCTCAGTTTTCTGGTAGCGGAGCCCGGAAAGGGCCGCCCGCCTCTCAAAGTCCGCTACAGCGGTCGGCCTCGCCGAACGCTTAACCAAGCGGATAAGAGGCAGCACAATGTCGAGCTCGCATAGCGAAGCCGACGACAGTTCCCAATCCTCCGGGGGATATGAGAACGAAGAGACCTCCCAAGGTCCAGCCACTTATGTCGCACAGTCATATGCAACATCTGACCGCATGCTTGCATCATTAGGCATAACGCCCAAGATCGCGCCTGCCTATGATGGCACCACCTCGTGGTTTGAGTATGAACAGTTGATTGACGACTGGTGCGACATAACAACGCTGGATGACACCAAAAGAGGTCCGTCTCTCAAGACGAGGCTCTCCGGATTGGCCGCAGTACAAAAGGAATCACTGAACCGAGAAAGGCTTGCAGCCCCAGATGGAGTAGATTACTTCAAGAAGAAGATGCGTCCATTTTTCGTGAAAGGAGAACAGTACGTTTTCCTGTGGCGTTTCCTCGGCCTATTCAAGGCATGGAAGGGCAACCAAGACTTTGTGACTTGGATTGCCAAGTTTGAGATCGTGCTACAGCGCGTGAAAAACTCATGGATGGATCTCTTACCAGAGATAGCTCTGGAGGATGCCCATCCAGATTTCATGCAAGCTGTGCAGGCAGACCAAACCTTCTTGCGCATGCAGGATGCAGCCGAGAGAGACACATATGCCGCACGCTATTTCGAAACATGGAACAAGGAACGCCTTGACAATCATCGAAGAGCGTTTCCTCTGAACGATAATCTCCTAGCTCTCCTCTTCCTAGTGCAGTCCGACCTAAATGAGATGCAACGTGAGAGGTTGGTAACAGCATTGACCAACCAAGGTCACCGAATTGAGACCTACACGTACCCTGTGGTACGGCAGACCATGTTCGATCAGTTCTCAACGACCAGAACTGGTCTGCAGGATCCCAACATTCGGCACTCTTCTCACAAGAAGGACCGCCATGGAAGGAGAGACCAACGCCGCAAACGCGGAGGTCGAAACTTCCTCATCCTCGATCAGGGTGAATACGATGGAGTCGATGGATTCTGGCTCCAAGACGAAGACACCCTTGAGGAAGGCTTTCTTGCCGCCGAGGATGAAGAAGCTGTCTTCTGGACAGTTGATGACCATGAGGCCTTCGTTGCAAGGAGATTCAAAAAGGGAAGAAGACCAAGAATGCGTCCCGGATCACCGGGAAGAGCAAAGGGTGGCAAGCGAAAAGGACGTGGCCGTTTTAGGTCATACCGCGGAAAAGGGAGAGCCAACCAGGCAGAACATGATCCAACTGATTCCAGCTATTTCGGTAAAGGTAAAGGAAAGGAAAAAGGAAAAGGTGGAAAAGGCAAAGGAAAAGGAAAGGACAAAGGAGATAAAGGAAGCTCCTTCAAAGGCGCAAAGGCAAAAGGCAAAGGTAAGGATACAGCTAAGTCTGCCTCCTTACAAGGAGACCAAACTGGATCTCCACAGGCCTATGAGAGTTCCACCGCACCGAGCTGGGATTCATGGTATGAGGACAGTTATTATACTGACTCCAGTTGGAATTATGCCGCTTATGACGATCAAACGTCTTATACATACTATGCATCACAAGCCTCACGAAGAAAAACACGGAGAAAGAAGAGAAGAAATCAAGCAGGATCATCAGGTAGAGGCACAGATCCGAGCGCGCACCAAGAACCCGTGTTCAACTCATCAGTGAGTTACGTGCCCCAGGTCTTTGAACCATCCGAGGGGCAAGGTGTTGAAACTGCAACAGCGGTGTTTCCGTTGCAGCACACCGTCCTATCTGCTCTCACAGAGCGGATCAATCTTGATAAGAACCCTACCTTTGTCATACTTGACTCAGGTTGTACTAGGGCTATGGGTTCCCGCTATGCGGTGAACAGGCTTATCAAGGCCGTGAAGCAACGTGCCCCAGGCATGATTGATTTCACTTTCTCACCTTCGAACACGAAGTTCTCTTTCGCAGATAGTGAAACAGCTCTTATCAAGGAGCGTGTAACTCTATGGTTCAACACAACTCTAAGAAGAGATACAACCATAGAAGTTCTGGATCAGGGGAGAGTTCCCATTTTGTTCTCCATCGAACAGATGAGGAATCTAAGAATGACCCTCGAGTGTAGTCCCACGGCTCTTCGCAGGATCCATGAGAAGCTTAAGGACCCTGTAGAACTCTATAAGCTTCACCTTAAGCACCGTCATATGAGTACGGATCAGTTCAAGCGACGCACGAAAGCCTTACAGATCCCAAAGGAGATATATGAGCTATATGACCAACTGGTCAAAAAGTGTTCAGCCTGTCAGGAACACGTGAGAGCTCCTTCAAGAGCGAAGATTTCCGGTTTAAGATCAGAGACTTTCGGTGATCTCACCTTCGTAGATCACGGTGAGCTTCCAATTCCCGGCAAGAATAGTCGCTTAATATTTCTTATTCTCTATGACGGAGCAACAAACCTGTTGACTTCCGAAGTAGTCCAGGATAAAGAAGAGCATACTACAATGTCGATTATGAATGACTACTTTGAGAAATTTCAGATCAACCCAAAGGTTGTAGTTGGAGATCAAGCATTCATGACTCCAAAAATGGAGGCTTATTACAATCGGCAGAATATCAAGCCTGTAGCAACAGGACCTGGAACACCATGGCCCAACAGGGCCGAAGCTGCTGTAAGATTGCTGAAGCATCAGATTAAGATCATACTTCAGATCCTGAAGGATGGTGACCCGCAGTATAACGGAATCACCATGAAGTATGGCAACCTCGTTCGACAAGCATGTTTGGCAAGAAACTCTTCGATTACCTATGGAGGAGTTACTCCTTTAGAAATGGCCTTTGGTAGGCGTCCTCGAGATGTTATAACACCAGAGAACGCTGATCCCAATCAGTTGACAGGTAATCCAACTGATACGGAAGTCACTGCGAGAGCCATTAAGGAGCTTGCCAACAGGGCTTACCAAGAGGCACGCCAATCTGATGATCTGCGCAGAGATCTTGCGGCCAGACTGTCAATGACCGAAGGACCTTTCTCTTTGGGAGATAAGGTTTTCTACTGGTCAGAAGATAAGTCTAAGATTGGATCAACTGGGTCCAAACATGGATCTTGGCTAAAAGGAAAGGTGATCTCCGAACTCGGAGGATCCATGGTAGGTGTGGATCTTGGAACACGCATCGTCCGCGTTAATATCTCAAAACTGAGGAAAAATTATGACATAACATCTGATGTGGAGATTCCTCTCGCGCCTGATGAGGAAACTCTGACGTCAGAAGGTTCTGACCACGCAAGTTGCATGGTCACCTTTGATGCTTCCCTGCAGTCGACAGACCTAACGGTTCCGCATCAAGAGTGTCACTGGCAGGTCACCAGCACTGGGAAGATTGACTTCCTAGAACTCTACGGTGGATCTCCCCGTATGAGTCACAAGGCTGCCCTGTCAGGTCTGCGAGTAGGTCAGCCAGTCGACTTGCGTAGTGGTCTAGATCTTGAGCAACCGCAAGGTCGCTCCAATCTTCTTAGGATCATCAAGGAACAAGAACCTACTATTATTGTTATGTCACCCGATCACTCTCAGTGGTCTAGCTGGTACTCACAGTGGAAGAAAGGCTCTGCCAAGAGACTTTCTGTTTTAAAATTCTGTGAATCGGTCGCAGACCACCAAATGAAGCTCGGACGTTACTTTGTTCTTGAGAACCCATACTACAGCAGGCTCTGGTCTTCACCAGAAGCAAAACGCCTGTTTTCCAACCGCAAGATCAGCTATGAGGTCTGTAACCTACAAGCCTATGGCATGAAAGATCCAAAAGGATACTATGAATCGAAATCCTCGATTTTCATGCACAACCTGCCACCGCAGGTTCTAACTCCTCTCCAGAGGCATTCTGCCAAAACGAAATCTCCAACATCTCCACCAGGAGACGAAAAGGGTATTCAAGGCTACGGTCTTAAAACGAAACTCGCACAAGTGTATCCTTATGAATTCTGTGAGACCTTTGCCTCGTGTTTGGCAAGATTCCTGAAGAGAGATACATATGCATCTCATCTTTCTTTAGTCACAGACATACTAGGATACTCTGGAGATGAATGCCTCCAGGGACTTTCGGAACTTCTTGACCAAGAGTATTCACTTTTGACAGCAAATCCTCTCAAGGATTCCAAACTCCTGCAAGATCCGAAAATCAGATCACTTGTTGCTAGAGTAAATTCCTTATCGAGTAAAACTGAATTACCATTGCATCATTCCAAACCATCACCGTCCCTTGATGCCTTGGTGTCAGACATTACTCGCCTTAGATCAAGACTCTTACCAGGGTCTGGTTTCGAACAGTGTACTCTATACAGAGGTACATTTGGAACAGTCAAAGCACTCACCAGTGTAACTGATGGCGTTCTTGTCTTCTGGAACAAGAAGAAGCCCAATTCGACTATGACGTGTTGCTTGCCGCACCAGGTTTCCTGGAATAAAGTACACCCATCAACCTTCTCGGGGGTGCTCTTCCAGATGACAGGCGGCAAGACTTCACCGTCCGTGCGAACACCGCCGGATGTTATCATGTCGGACGAAGAGGTTTCGCCGTCAGACCCGTCAGAACCCATGAGCACTAATCGCTCACGGATCACATCTGACGATGTCTCTATGCCGGAACCAGATCAGCCGATGCCTCCCGGCACGCCGCCGTCGCGTCCTCCTCCTCCCATACCTCCACCGCGACTACCGGCCGTTTCCTCCGATGAGCCCGTGGCTCCTGCTCGGGCTAAGCCTCGCGTGCATCCGCCTCCTCGCGTTCCGTCTCCTCGGCGTCTGGGGGGTGATGTGTCGCCAAGGTCTTCATCGGAAAGGAAAGTTTCGCCGCACAAACAGAAATCACCTTCACAGGTGCCGACACCAAAACCTAAACCGAAGGCACATCCACAGGGACCCATTCTTCCGTTACAACAAGATGAAGAAGATTCTGAAGAAGAACTGGTCCCGGACGACCCCGGACAACCGTCCGCTCCTCCTCACACCTCTGGTTCACCAGAACCGGAGAGCGATGCCGAGTCAGAAGACACAAGGTATTACTCTGATGAGGAAGGTGACCTGGTCGTAGATGAGAAGGACTGGATCCTTCTCACAGAAGAACAGAAACTGTGCAGTAACACAGGTTCTTTCTCCATGCCTCGGTACATGCATGGCGGACCCGTAGACATCAGAGAGGTAACATCAAGAGTGAGGTCAGACCGAACACGGTACAAACCCACTAAAAGGTTTCGATCTGACATTCGTGAAGAGTATGATCTCCTCACGGAAGAGGACAGGGCCTTATCCCTAAGTTCCCCCAGGAACTCAGCGAATTTGACTCAGAAGGCACAACGGAAGGAGGCAACCGCCAAAGAAAAGCGTGAGATGAAGAAACAGTTTGATGAAGCGAAAGCAGCAGAATATCAGAGCTGGCTAGACAATGATGTCTTTGAGCTCGTCGATACACGGAAACTCGGAAACATCCGAAATTATGTCACTGGTCGATGGGTCCTGACTCTAAAAAGAGATAAGGACGGAAACTTCCTTAAGTGCAAGGCCCGATGGGTCCTAAGAGGTTTCCAGGATCGACAAAAGGACATACAGCAAACTGATAGTCCTGCTGCGAGTCGCCCAGGTTTCCGCTTAGCGATTCAACTAGCAGCTAACAAGCTGTGGAATCTGACACACATCGACCTAAAGACTGCTTTTCTGCAGGGTGAAGCCTATGATGAGTCGAGAGACATAATCTGTCAGATTCCTCCTGAAGCAGGTTATCCTCCCTACATTGCAGCGAGGATGAAGAAACCCGCTTATGGACTTAACGATGCACCTCGAAGATGGTGGAACATCGTTGATAAGGCACTCCTGTCTTACGGCCTGGTGCCAACCCGTGCGGATCGCTGTACATATGTTCTGTATGGTAAGAAGTCTGCAACAGCAGATGCTGAGCTCAAGAAGTCTCAGCCAAAGACCATGGAATCAGCGATTGACTATCTCCTAGATCCCATAGCAGGCAACAATGCCAAGGGTAGACAGGTACATGGAGTAGTCTGTTTACATGTAGATGACCTGTGCATGGCCGGTGATGACACCTTTCGTAAGGCCGTGATTGAATCGATCAAAAAGGAGTTTGCAGTCGGTTCTGAAGACACGAACGATATTATGTTTGTAGGACAGAGATTAGTCTGGAAGGATGCTACAGCATCGGTACCAGCACATATCTCAGTAAATCAGAACCTAGCTGTTGAAGCTCTAGAGGAAATTGTTTTTGATAAGAAGCTCAACAATGAGCAACAATGCACACCACAGCAGCACACTGCTTACAGAAGTGTTTTAGGACAGATCAACTGGCTACAAAGCCGGACTCAAGCTCACATCTGTTATCGCTTCAGTCGGTGTGCGAGTAAGGCTGCCAAGCCTACTATCGGTGATATTCGAGAATTGAACAAGCTTGTTAGGATTTTGAAGTCTACTGAAGTAGAACTGCGTTTTTGGCCGCTGAAAGGAAATCTCAGAATCCTCGGTTACCCTGATGCTTCCTACAGGAACAATGATGACAAATCATCTCAGAGAGCACATGTTATTTTCCTTGCTGAAGATCGAAATCCAAAGCTAAAGGGAATGAAACAATCAGCAGCAGCTGCTTCTTCCAAGAAGAACGATTTCTCTGAATCCTCTATTAAGGAAACATCCTCGAGAGGTAGCCTGGTGGATTATGAGTCTCACAAGATTACGACAACCACAATGTCCACAACAGTGGCAGAGCTTAACGCACTGATGCGTTGCTTTGGTACTTGCCTGTTCCTCAAGGGACTTTGGGCAGATCTCTCATCAGAGACCGTACCCATACATATCAGAACAGATGCGAACAATCTTGTGACAACAGCAGGCACGACACACCTTCCAGAGCAGAAGGAAACTCACCACCTCATTCAGATGCTTCGTAAGGAATCCAACTCTGGATCTTTAGATGACCTAGCTCATGTAAGCTCGAAGTACTGCCTAGCTGATGCATTAACAAAGCACTCGGCGCAACCTGATGAGCTTATCAAGGCTCTGGAAACAGGGAATTTACCAGAAACAGACATTCATCCACCCTTCCGTGAACTTCTTCAACATAAAGCTTTCACTGTTCGGTGGATCATAGACAATCTCAAGAATGCCGCCACAGCGGTAGCCTTCCTTGGAATTGATATCTCAACAGAGATTTACCGATTATTTTACTGCCAAGGAATATGGTGGTAGTCTCGTTTGCTGGTAGCACAACCATGTGCTGGATTTTCTATTTAGACTGTTTTCCGTCTAAAAGAAAATTTGTGTCTGCGAGCTGCGTTTTCATTAAGATCGGACATGTTCATGAGAATTATATGTTCTGTATCATCCGCAGCCGCTTTCAGCTTCGAGCCTCACAGCAATCAGCCTTTCGGGCTAACCAAGCGTTCCTGATCCTGTTTGGTCATTGTGCCGTAATGAGCACACGATCAAACTTCCGTAGCCGTGATGGACACGCCCTACCCAGGGCAGTGCAGGCGTACCATGAGCGACATCCACACATGGATAGCTCGTACCCCGAGTCTCGTCGGGAAGCATCACGTCGAAACACCGAACACGGTGGACACCGAATTCACAAACGTGAGAAAAATCACGAGCCTCAATTCATCATCATGGGTCACCAACAGGTGTTCAATCCGCATCCAAGAGATCTTGCTCAATTGATCTCACGATATGGCCATGCGAGTGGAGCAAGGCTCACTCTAAACTCCAGACATGGAGTCAGGCTCTACGAAGGAGTCCTTCAAGGACCACCATGGGACAACTCCCCTTGTATACTGGGATAACAACGTCGGTAATCACGCTCGTGATCCACGCCAGTTCTGTACGATGCTTGCACATCACCTTCAGACAGGCCTCCCACCGGAGGTAGAACAATGTGTGAGCCTTGATGGATCCGGAGAATATGACTATTCCTCCTCAGTGCCAAAACTGGCAGATGTAACAGGTCTCTCACCAGAGATGTGCTTCCACATTCTTTCCAAGACCAACAGAGTCGGAAGGTGGTTGGCACACTCAACAAGACACCTTCAGAACCAGCGCCCAGATCTCTTTGCTGGCCAACACAATTATCTTCTGGACATGTTCAAGTTGGCCGATGCAGAGCTCGCACAGTATACACCACAAGAGATCGCGCTTGGTGTCCTCCTCAACACTAAGTCTAGGTTTGTGGTCACCATGGTTTATAACAAAGATGGCAAGGCCGAAACCACAGATGCCGCCGTTAACATCCCACCGGATGCAAATGTGTTGACCATGAGCAAAATTTTCCTTTCGGCAGTGGGAGGACACGGTTCACGACGAACTCTACCAAGAGCTGAAGAACCAGATCCTGAAGAAGAGAGACCAAGGTCACACATGACCATCTCAGACTTCATGGCAACGGGGAGCAATCCAGTGCAGTCCCGTGCACAGCGTCTCTCCACTAACGCGCCGAGGCCCGTCGGCATGGAGGATTTTGTTCGACAGAACAACCCTTGTTACATCATGCATGCCACGGACCTACAGGCATTATCCTCAATCCTGAGGCACGGTCTGGTACCATCAAACCTCCTAGCGCAGGTGGTTACAGCACCAGATTTCCAAGCTCTTGTGAATGAAAACAGTCGTTCCAACAGGGACACTGTTCAGTTCTCAACGCTAAACCTGGCGAATCCCAATCCGACCATGTTGCGTGCCAACAAGGCACTGCTTCTGGTATTCGATGCAAATAACGTAGTGAACGAAGTCACAAACCTGTGGCAGTCGCAAGTAGGGATGTTTGCTACACCAGATGTAGTGCATGCCCGTACTCTTAGCGCCGTATTCGCACCCTCTGAAACACTCTGGGTATCATCGCAATACGATGAGCTCAAGAGCATCGGACCATGGTGGGCAGACCATTGCTCCGAACAGATGCCGTCAGCGACTTACGAGTCGAAGAAATGGTGCGCAAATTACGGCCGAGAAATCGAATCGGCACTTCGAAAAGTGGCAAGGCGAAATCTGCCACCAGAGCCTCCCAAGGCTAGATCTTCTCACAAGAAGTCTTTTTCTCTGCCAAAGACAGAGGCTGACACAGCTCCAAACCTGGAGCAAACCGCTTCTGCAGGTGAGGTACCTCCGAAAACGGAGACTACTGCAAAGGAGATCCATCCGAGATCCAAGCTCGCCCGGCAGGCCGAGGCTGACAAGGATCCGGACAGTCTTATGGGACAGCTCTGGAACTCCGACGGCACCAGAAGCGCCACCGAAGTTCTTAAGATAACGACAGGTCACAAACCTCCAGAACCTGTTCAGGATACTTCCGCCAACGTAGTTCCTCCCAAGGAAGAATCTTCTGGAACAGAGACGGAACCTGAGGAACCGGATCCTAACCAGGATCGTGACGAAGAATCAGACGATGAGTCGGCATCAAGCGAAAAGAGCTCAAAATCTTCGTCATCCTCAGAACTCCGAGTTGATGTTAATCCGTCTCACAAGACGAACTCTGCACCTGCAGCGTCGGAGGAGAAGAAAGAATCTCCCACGGAAGAGATCACAGAGAAACTTAAGAAGGTCAAACTTGACCAACCAAAGCCTGAAGCAGAATATGTTCAGAGTTCAGACGAAGAGCCACAGAAACCAAAATCTCCTAAAAAGGAGAAGGAGAAATTCCTAGTTCTCTTCGATCCTGAAACAGAAAGTTATTATCGAGTCAACAGAAGCAAGCTCAACCTCGAATACGAGGAACCTGCTGATGAGGAAGATCTCGTAAGAGAACATGAGCGCATCAGCGCTCGACTTCGAGAAAATCGCAAGCACCGAATCTCGAAGTCATCGTCTAACCCGGCTATGCAACAGGAAATGAAAGAGAGAATCTGGGTTAGTCGATGGAATCGAAAAATCCGAAGTCCACTCATGATCAAGGATTCTGAGGCTCCTGACGAAGAGGAGTGGGACAGACCCAGAGATTCGGCATCTTCCTCCTCTGCACCTCCTACCAAGGAGAGATTTGTAGGAGTACGCAGGACAGCCATGAGTCTTAACCAAAGGATACGGCTGATGACACGACCAGATAATCCTCTCTGCGATCTTTGCAACCAGCCTACAGGCTATTTTTGCTATTCCTGTGGTACGATTGTATGTGCAGACTGTCGACTTACCCCACAGGGTAAACAACAGATGTGCGAGTGCATCTTGCCAATCGATTGCCTCGAGACCTCTAAAGTGTCAGCAGGAATGACCTCAGAAGAGCGTCAGGTTTTATACGAGGCCATCCTCACACATGAGGACGTAGATTTGGCAGTCCAGAAAATCAACATGTATTGCGACCACGCAAGGAATTTGTTCATGAGAGCCCATCCAGGCGTTGACCCATGTAGCTTTGATGATATTAGGAATAATCCTCCTAATACTTACACCAGCTCCACAGAGGCTCCAACCCTGGAGGAATACAAGAGCATTAACAAGAGTCACATCAATATCAAGGACTCCAGAACAAGCCACCCGGCTTCTTTTCTCTCTCTTACTGGCTACGAAGACAAACTGGTGCTCGACGCACATTACGAGATAGTTCGTAATAGGATGGCCGGTGTTAACGAAAAGAGAGAATACATAGAGGGCTCAAACCCAGACAGCGTATCACTAAGCCTAGTGGTATGCAACTGGGGAAATATGGATCGAGCGCCGGTGCCAGCAGGGAATCCCAAAAAGAAACTCAAACCTGAGAAGGGATTCGATTACCACCCTCTTATTGACATGTGCTTCAACAATTCAGCACATATTACCCTCGTACTCGAGGCAGGAGCACTTGCGTCAAAGTATTCGATCGCAACCATGCGACAACATGAATACAGAGGGATGCTAATCCATTCTCCTCCCAAGGAGCCTGAGGCACCCTCAATGTATATTGGAGTCAAGGGTGACCCAACAACAGACATCTCTCTCGTCCACCACTTTTACCGTCACCGAACAATGAAGCCTAAGGCTGGTGGTCCCAAGAAGCGACTGTGGGCATGCCACGGTGCGGTATGCCGCCTCACCTTTGGGTACCACAGTACCATCAAGGAGGCAAAAGAATGGGTCCACCCATATTCCGGCCAGAGGATGACGAGAGATGAGTACATGAAGATTATCGGATATGACCCTCTCAAGGGTAAAAATCCTGACAAGGATGGACCCACTGATGGCTCTTACCTCTCACCAGAGGCGTGTCTGACACTGTCGGACCTCGACCTTCGCCGGTTCTCTGTGAATGGAACGGCCATGTCGAGGGTGATGAGCCACCAGAGGAAGACTTTGAGTCATACGCAGAGATCTTCTCACAAGAAGCATCAAACGATCTTGACGAGATGTGGTGTACAAAAGGGCCTTACAAGGTCATCACCATCGCGATCGTCCATTTCAACTCATACATGACTCATAAGGAAGAACAGAGGCGCGAACTGGTGAACGCGTTCCTCAACGAGGTTCTCCCTTTCAAACCGGATGTAATTGCGGGGGATCTCAATAATATTGCGTCGAGGCTCACCTTAAAAGGTGGAGACGTTCACCCGCGAAACGGTTTGTTTTCTCTATACCTGGAGAAGAAACTTGCAGCATTCAACAGAATAGCAGGAAGGCACTCACAAGTGCGACACCTCTGCTTGAACAACTCTGACCAGCACAGACTGGCACGTGCAGATCGTCTACCGCCGGACCCGGCGAAGAAAGTTGCTGACCTCGACTGTATCAACAGTTATATCCTTGACTGGAGTAAAACGCCGCACACGGCGTCACCTAGTCCAAGAGATGCTACACCTGCCGCCGAAAGAACATACTGGGAACGAGTCTCAGATATGTGGCAGGACATGAACAGAAACAGGGATATCGATATCCGTCTGTTTGTCTCAGTCAAGCAGTACTATTCAACTTTTTCTAACCTTGACCTGTGGTTGAGTCCCTCTGACAAAGATTGGCACAGCCCTTTGGGCTTCACGATACAACCAATCCTTACAAAAGGGAAACACAACCGGTCAGATGCCCAGGTTCAGAAGATCGCTAACAAGCGACAGGCTTACAAGCAGCGTAATGCTGAATACTGGGATTACAAAGACTCATTTGTGTATTCATCTGGCAACAGCTGGTACGACAGACAGCAACCACAAGGTAGCTATCACAGATATGGAAGATTCTGGGAAAGGCCACAGCCTGAACGTCCCAGCGAGCCTGAAGGCTCTCCTCCAAGAAGGAGCCAGGCATCATCGTCCTCTTCACAACAAGATCTACCAAGATCAAGGTCCAGACCTCAAAGAACCAATATTGTTGACAAGCTCAACATGTCTTTGGAAGAGCTGGATGGACTAGAAGAAGAACCGTCACCAACAAAAAGTGACATCGAAGAACACGAAAGAGAAACATCAAACTTGATGTCTGCTCAGAGAGATGAAGAGGAACAAGAGGACGAATCCTCCAGCCGGAGGAGAAGAAGGAAGGCATCACGCCCACCGTCTGCTCCGAGCGGCAAGGCACTCAGAACAGCTGCCACAGCAGCGGGGTTGTCGGGCTGGTTCGGACACCGTAATCAAGGCGGTGCAAACGCAGAGTCTATCAAGACTGATGAACCTTCACTTCCAAACTCACTAACCAGTGAGCAAGACTTCTCCGTCTTCAGCATCGCGTGGAATGTGTTTCTGCTGCTAATGGGCCTACACTGGATGTGGAAGCAGCTCACCAGGGCTCCCATCAGATGTATGGACCGCCAACAATCAAATGCAAAAGCAGCAGCGAAACGACCACCACCATTTCTCGAACCCGAGAATGAACCACAGACGCGTGAACCTTTAGGACCCAACAGGGTCAATTCTGGAGAAACAACGGATTTGCGACCTGTGTGGCACACTTCCCGAAGCGAAGTCTACCATCTTTCAGACAGCTGTTACCAGCTCAAGCAAGCAAAAGATGTTTCAAGGAAGGTGCTGTGTAAAACCTGCCTCCAGGCAGTACAAGTTGCGGAGATTCGCAGGAACGATCCTTTTCAAAGAGGTGATACACGATCACGTGGCACCGAAAGGGACATTGAACGGTTTCAAACCTATGACGATGCAAGTACTACTCCTCATATGAGGCAATTATTCAGTGATGCATTGCATTCACAAATGGCCGAAGAAGCCATGCAGATTACCTATACATCAATCCCTAAGGGATCCTCGGCAAGAGCCAGAGGTACATCTGCACTCGCAAGTGCCTCATCGTCGTCAGTGCCCAAGGCAATGCCACCAGTGCCTAACAAGGCAAACATGTCACCTCCACCTAAGACTCCTCCGCCAAAGGCGAAAGGAACAGTACCTTCAGATCCTCCGAGACCAAAAGGTCCTACCAGAAGAGGAGGTCAAAATCGGCGCATTCAACGAAAAGCAGCTAGAGAAGCCCATAACAGTGGACTCTGCAACCATGCAGACGCTGCACTTGGCGAAGCCAATCAAGGCCAGGCCATTAACACTATGTGCCGAAACATGGCAGTAAGACACGTCAGCTCTATCGATGCAACGGTAGAAGCAGCCGAGCAGTTTACACAACGCGTGCAACAGCACGTAGAAACATATGATGAAGAGGAACCGTGGAGCACGGAGTTTCTACCAGTCGTGGAAGTCCTATTCAGGAACTTGAGCAGCGACGAAACAACTGTCATACATGACAATCATACGGTAACTATGCCTATTGAGAAATATCTCGACCTCCTCAGAATCGCACAATCATTGCGAAACTCTATCCAGAGAGACAAGGAGGAAAGAAAGGATCATCTTGACACCATCCAAGATACTCTATCCAGAGTGGAAATCCTTCTAACAGCACTGAAGGACTCAAAAACAGTCTTCAATCAATTGGTCCATTCCTCACTAGAGATAGAGCGAAGACATAAAAACCTCAAAAATGTCCTTGAGACACTTTTTGACGACCAAAGCTCTGAGGAAGACCAGTCAGAATCTGACCATGAAGAAGTCCTAACTCCTTCTGCAGCACAGTACTGGAACAGCCTTCATGCCCACGCCTTATCTCCCTCAGGAGATGAAAGTGAAAGATCATGGGCGTCCTCAGACGGACAGCTTGAAAGAAGAAGGGCCGAACGGGCAAAGGCTAAGCAGCCACAACCGGCTAAAGCCGAGGCAACTCCAATCAGCTCACAAGCTGCACTAAAGGCCGAGCCAAAGGCGATTACATCCAACCATGGATATGACACTGCAGACGCCGCCTTCACCAGGGCTGAGAACAGATTACTCGGAATCTTTTCAAGTTCCGAAGAAGATCACTCAGACCCGGATGAACCACATCCGAACGTCTATGCTCGAGCCTATGATCCAAACCTGGATCCAAATCTGAGATAAGAAAATTCTCAGAGTTTCACAACAGTGACTCACAAAGCTCTAACAAGAGCACAGTGAAGGGCTGCATAATTCGATAGAAGAACATCACCAGACCTGATCTTGTACAGATGATCTCTCTGACCAATGTGCATGAAAGAGTTCAAAAGGAGTGACTTCTACAGTGTACTTCAGTGCTATACCTAGCATAAACAATATGCTGTTTTTATCATGAGTCCAAACTCCGCAACTGTGACAGTGGGCATAATAGTATATGTGTGAATGTGCGGCCATGCTTCCGGTAAAAGAAAATTAGTGTCTGTTTGTTTGCGTAAACCTCTAAAGGGGTAGCTCTAACAGGTACCTACAGCAATGGCTGCATGCTCATACATATACATTCCGCTGCCCATTGGCTCACAGTGGTTTTACCATATTGAGACAAGACAAGCTCTCCTTGCGTAGCAAGACAAAACAACTACTGTCCGTGTGCAGGGCGCTGCCCTTTGATCCTTAGGGAATAAACTGGTCATACACCTCCTAACAAGGAGCATTTCCTTGTGGGTGTATCGGCTCACCCCCCCCCTCCCGGGGGGCCCAGGCAGGGGGCTTCTCAAGCTTCGAAAAGCCCTCCCTTCTCAAGCCCCCCTTCGCCGAACTGTGATGGAGCATGTCCCTGCTGCACGCGATCATGCGACACGAAAGCCTTGTTGGAACTCAGATTAACTATTGGGCTCGTTCCACGCGAAATAGAGTTGTGCTGCCCGGCGAGGTTATGAGGAGAAAAGGAACGTGAGGACGACGTGGTAGGACTGTATCCAGTGTTAAACACGTCGACGTTGCTGCATCAAATCAAGACCTGGATAGATAATGTTTTGGTGCTGCGGGTGAGAGTTGCCACAGGCATGCATGTCCGCACCACAGCTGTATTGTACCAAAACCGTGTCAAAACTGCCCATCAGGCAATAATGTTGCAAGTTCTGGGCACTGGTTCTGGTTCTTCGCACAAATCAAGCCTGAATCAACATACCGTGTGTGTCCGCGATTGATCTCATCATGTTCCACTGACCGGTCTTGTTTTGGAATGGATGTCGTATATGTGCGCTTCAGAGATCTGAACCAAATCAACAGGGCTCAAACCTGGGTTGGAGGTTGAGGAGTCAGGGCTTGAGGTGATCGTTCGTTGCAAGAGAATGATCTAGAAGGCTTGTCATGGTTTCCACGCCACCCCACGCCGCTGCGGGTGGCCAAACCCATCTCCTCAAACTCGGCCAAACCCATCTCCTTAAACTCTTTAAACTGCAGGAGTGTCCGAGTGTGAGCGTCGAAGCTCTTTAAATTCGCAGCATTCCGATTTTTCTTCCGTCGGGCTTCTCACTTAAAACACAAGAGGCCGCTACAGGCCCTCATGGTTGGGCCTGGAGGGAAACTCTTAAGGACCAGTGAGCACGGGCCCCCGGCCGAGGAATGACAGAATGACAAGGCCTTTCCCTGGGGCAGCTGGTGGGGCTAGGGTGTGGGAAGGCAGCCTAGTAGGGCTTAGGGTGCTAGGGGTTCGGGACGCCGTCTCTACCCGGATGAGCTTTCGATTTGTGGGCCAGCCTGGGGGCTGTCATTCTGTCATTCTGTCATCGTGCCGATGTCCTGGAAAGGCGCAGAAAAATAGCACAGATTGGACCAAAACGGCCCATGACAGACCTTGGTCGCGCTGTCATAGCGCCCATGGGCTCGAGAAAACAGTGCATGTGTGACGAAGTTCGGCCTATGACAGAACGTTGTCATGCTGTCATGCGGTCCGGCGTCCTCGAAAAAGACGAAAATGAGCGCAAATCCAGCCCCCGGCCGAGGAATGACAGAATGACAAGCTCCGGGCTGGCCCAGAATTAAGTGGCTCGCCCGGGTATAGACCAAAGGCGTGACAGGAATGACAGAATGACAAGCTCCGGGCTGGCCCAGAATTCAGTGGCTCGTCCGGCTGCAGGGCAAAGGCATGTCAGGAAGAATGACAGCCCACCCGCCTCGGGGGGCGCAGGCAGTCGGTTTTGGGCTCAAACTTTGTGGATTTGGGCCGTTCACGACGCCTGCAGCATCCAGAGCATCAGCATCCAGAGCATCAAAACGGGAACGCGGCGTGGGGCTTGGATCGCGGCCGGCCAGGGGGCTTGTCATTCTGTCATTCTGTCATGTGTTAATAATAAACAAAAAATAGCACAAATTGGACCCAGGTGGCCTATGACAGAAGGTCGTCGCGTTGTCATGGTGCGCGTGGGCCCGAAAAACCAATTAATTTGCGGCGTGTTTCGCCCCAAGCGGCCTATGACAGAACGCCGTGGGGTCCGGCGTACCAAAAAACCTATGAAAATGATCGCGAATTCAGCGTCCAGGTGGCCCATGACAGAATGACAGAATGACAAGGCATCCCCCGGGGCCGGCCGCCGGTAGCCAGCGGTGGGGACAATCGGTTTCGTAGATTTTGCCCTTTTTTGCTTGCTTTGCAGATGGGACCGTTCGCGGCGCTCGGAGCATCCAGAGCATCAAAAAAAACGCGTCCAGAACATCAAAACGGAGCGTTGGGACTTGGGTCGCGGCCGGCCGGGAGGGGGCTTGTCATTCTGTCATTCTGTCATGCTGCCCGGCGTTCCGGAAAAAGTGCAAAAGCAACACAAATTGAACCCAAGTGGCCTATGACAGAACTTCGTCGCGCTGTCATGGCGCCCACGCGCCCGAAAAACAAACGAATTTGCGGCGAGTTTCGCCCCAAGCGGCCTATGACAGAACGCCGTCATGCTGTCATGGGGTCCGGCGTGCCAAAAATCATCAAAATGGCGGTGGATTCCGCGGCCAGGCGGCCCATGACAAAATGACAGAATGACAAGGCCCCGGGGGCCGGCCGGTGGCAACCAAGGAGCGGCGGTAACAGCCAATTTTCGGCACAGATTTGCTTGTTTTTGCTTGCTTTGCAGAGGGGGCCGTTCGCGGTGCCGGAGCATCCAGAGCATTAAAACAAAGAGAGCATCAGGCTTGGGGCTTGGGTCGCGGCCGGCCGAGAGGGGGCCCTTGTCATTCTGTCATTTTGTCATGGTGGCCGGCGGTCCACAAAAACGAGCCAAGAGCAACGAAATTTGCTTATGACAGAACGTCATATCTCCCAGCGTGCCAAAAACAAAGAATTTGCAAGCGAGCTTCTACCCCAAATGGCTTATGACAGAACGCTGTCATGCGGTCATGGGGTCCGGCATGCCAACGAAAACAAGAAAATGACAGTGAATTCCGCGCTCAGGCGACCCATGACAGAATGACTCAGGGCCTTAATGAGTCTCACCTGTGCCTTTTACAATGACAGCATTCACCAACCTCACACAGAGACAAACGAATCCCCGGTTTTTGCAATCCTCAGCAAAGACAACAACCATTCAGAGGCTCCTTGAATTGACTTCACTGCACGCCCTGACTCACAACTATGCCCTGCTGTGCCTGGGCTTCACTCCAGTCTTCCGCCATGTCGAGACGAGCCGCTTCCTGACAGCTTCAGATGCCAAGAAGCAAGACGAAAGTCACGGCAAGTGCTGAAGACACAACCCAGATCTCTCTGCAGCATAGTTTTCAACTCAGGCTATTGAGCGTCTTCGGAATCTGCACGACCTGTACACGAACATTGTCAAACAACTTTTCTGTACCCGCCATGCCCCTTAGTGCCTCGTAATCGCTTCCCTTCGGTGTGAATTTTTGAGGCTCTCCTGTAATGAGAAACGTGAGAGTGAAACTGCAGGGTTGGGAAGCGTTTCCGAAGTGAGGCGTTCGAAGTAGGCTTTCTCTAAGCCATCCGGTAGTTCTCCCCCCACGTGAACGCGCTAGGTGATGTTCCCCTCGTGCCACGGGCCCCGCAGCCGCATGGGGTGGTGGCCGGGCGGCGGCGGTGCGCCAGGGCAGGAGAGGAGCCACAGGGCCACGAAGACACCCACCAGGGCCACGGTCGCACAAATGCACTCTCCGGGCAGCATGGGGGAGAAGGTGCGTTCGGGTGGCGGCATTTTTTCTCTTCAAGGAATAAAAAAGGGAGCATGAGCAGCAAGCCAAGCATGGCGATCAAGCTCGGAGACCTGTTGGCGAACCCGAAGGGCGGCAAGTTCTTCCCCGTGTGCGCGGAGGATGGCGGCCCGGCGGTCTGGCAGTGCGACTGGATCCTGGCACCCCACGGCCAACAACGGCGAGGACGCCAGGAGGCTGCCCCTGTGCCTGGAGCCCAATGAGGCGGCGAAGGAGGAGCTGGCCGGCTTCGAGAAGGCCCTGGTGGCCCAGCTGGCCAGCCGCTCCATGGCGGACCCGAAGCTCTTCGGCCGCATGCTCACCACGCAGGACACGGAGAGCCGCTTCCTCTCCTGCCTGAAGACCTCGGCCCGAGGCAACAGCTTCATCAAATTGAAAGTGTGCCTGGACCAGGTGCGCCTGTGGGATGCCCAGGGGCAGTCGCTGCATGAACCCGGGGACCTGACCAACCGGGAGTGCAAGGTGCGCGCCGAGCTCCGGCAGGTCTGGATGATGAGCGGCCAGTGCGGCCTCTTGGTGGAGGTCACTGATCTCATGCTGAAGGAGGAGGAGCCCCAGCGGTGCCCCTTCTGATCTGCCCGGGATGGGGGCCGCAGGGCCCGGTCGGCCGCCGGCGGGCCGGAGAGGGCCTGTCATCCTGTCATCCTGTCATCCTGTCATCCTGTCGTGTGATCCAATAAATGGGTGCCAGAAGTGATGCAAATTGGGCCCGAAGCTGCCGATGACAGAACATCCTCGTCCGTCATCGGCCTCGGGGTCCCGGAAATCGAGCGAATCGCCACGACTTTCGCCCCAAATGGCCCATGACAGAACGCCGTCATCCTGTCACGGGGCACGCCGGGCCAAAAAAACGATGAAAATGAAGGCGAATTCCCGGCCCGGGCGGGCGATGACAGGATGACAGGATGACAGGATGACAAGCCCCCGCCGGGCCTCCCAGGGATTTCCCCCATTGTCCCGCGCCTCGATACCCGGCAAGTCCGGACGCGTTCGGCGGGCCAGGATTTTTTTTCTGGGCTCCTAGAAATCATGTCGTGGATGCAACAACGCGAAGCGATACGACGTGCAGCCGACGCTGGGGCCAGACCACGGATCTCAGCGCAAGGCTCGCAGCTTCTGCCTCTGAGGGACAACCGCCTTCAGTCCGTACTTCTGAGTCGCCCGAACGGCCAGCTGACCCGCGCCGGGCAGTTCTACCACAGCATCACCGGCCGGCGCCCGCCGAGCCGTCAGTTCGACGAGTCTCAGCCTCTCATTCGGGACGGGCCCAACGACTACATCCTCACCAGAGGGGGTGCCCGCAAGCTCGTGCGCTCCCTCCAGGCCAACGGCCAGTACCATGTCACCAAATTGGGAAAGGCCTTCTTCAAGGATAAATTCACGGAATGGCTGGCTCATGTGCCCGTGATCATCCGGGGCCGCCGCCGGAACGGCACCCCTTATGAGCGCCATGACTACCTGCCGGTGACTGCTCTGGAGATGGGGCTGTCCCGCCAGAACGACGCCTGGAGCGAGGCGCAGGTCGCCCGCAACGTCAAGGACTCCGTGCTCCGGCAGCTGGGGCAGCCGGGGCCCGACGAGCCCATCTACATGATCTCCGGGGAGGTCTACTTCCTGCACCCCACCAACGAGTGGGCCTACAGCTCCTCCAGCATGCAGGTCATCGACAATCGGGTCGACACGCAGATCCGCCTCCGCCAACCTTTGGGGGCTCTGAGGGAGGTCAGCTACCAGCTCTTCGCTGGGGACCAGATCCTGGCCAGCGCTTTTGAGAGTCGGCAAGACCTACTCTGTGTGCCTCGGCAAATAGCCGAGCTTTTGAAGCTCCCACTGCAGGAGGTCATGGAAGACTTTAACTCGATTTGCCCCGGGAACTGGCAGCAGCGGGGCGTCTCCCTCGCAGAGATCCGCACCTTTTGCGTGTGGCGCAATGCTCCCATGTTCTACGTCGATTGCAGGGGCCGGCTGTTGGACTGCTTCCAGCCAGCTGAGAAGGAGGAGAAAGCTATAGCCTTCACCTCTTGGAACGGCCACGCCTTCTTCTACAGGAGCGCCCGGGCCGTGGCCAATTGCGACGAGTCCGAGCAGCGCCAGCGCTTTCGCAGGCTCAGGCGCGACAACCCAGTGCCGGAGTTCAAGGAGTGGCAGGCTTGGGAGGGAGAGATCAAATCAGGATACTTCTACTCCGAAGACCTTCGCGGGGTGCGAGCGCAGCTGCTGGCGGAGGGGCACCACCCCAAGGTTTCCATGCGGGGGTTGTGCGAGTGGTCCGCGCTGCGGCTGCGGGTGCCCGGTGGAGCCGACTGCGTCATCCGGGAGCTCTGCGAGGATGCGCAGGTGCTGCAGCAGTGGACGGAGCACTTGGGGGTTCCTGAGCTGCTCGCCCGCCAGCAGGGGATGTGCAAGCTGTGCGGCGCACCGATAGGTCCGGGCACTTTCGAGATCGATCACGTCATCCCCGTGTCCGGACAGCAGCAGGAACTGCAGGCCCTGTGCCTGGAGTGTCACCGCACCAAGACGAGCCTGGAGGGCAACCACAGCACCACCCTCGAGAGCCGGTTCTGTCGCTACGTGTACCAGAACTACGCGGCCAGTCCCAGGCTGCCGCCGCTGGTCTTCCAGCTGCAGAAGTGGGATCTCGACCGACCCTGCCAGGGCATCGACGTGTGCCGCTGCCGCAAGAACGGCCTGGCCAATGCGCGCTTCCCCCTGCCGGTGTTCTGCCCCCTGGACTGCATCGTCCCCACGGAGGAGGGCCAGCTGGCGGATCTCATGTGGGTGGACCTGCCCTGCGACCATCGCAAGGGCGTGCTGGACCGGTTGCCCTTCGTGGGGAGGGGCTGGTACGCCAAGCCCGTGTGCGCTTATTTGCTCGAGGCGCGGATGGCGCAGTGGCAGCACTTCAAGTGGAGCCTCGATGCCACTGCGCACGTCGACCAGCAGTGCCTCGAGCAGGTCCTGCAGCGCATGGAGCAGAATTGGCCGCAAGGCGAGGAGCACTATGCGAAGCTGGCCATCAACAGCCTCGTGGGTCTGTTTGCTCGGAATCGAGAATTAGTCTACACTATGAAGACTTCAAATCATCAAGTAGATGGGGAGGGGTGCAGCTGGCGCCAGACCTTCACGGATGCGGCCGGGGGGATGCACTGGGACCACGTCTTCGTGACGGAGCTGCTCTCGAACAGCAGCTACCGCCCGGTGCACGACTACATCATGGGGGCCGAGTACGTCGCGGTGGCGCGCATTCGCCAGGCGCTGGCGGAGGTGCCCAGGCGGTACCTCAAATGCATCAAGACCGATTGTCTGGTGATGCAGGACGTCCCCAAGAAGCACCGCCCCGCCGTGGAGCGGCTGCTGAAGATGTCGCACCGGGACGGCACGCCTGTGTATCGCTACGAGGAGGTCACCGGGCTGAAGGGCCAGTATCGGGAGCCCAGCATGGAGGCGGAGCCCATCCGAGCGAAGGCGCCGTGGCGTCGAATCGAGGACCCGGTGAGCCACTGCCTGGACGGCGAGAGCCTGCTGCTGACGGGGTTTCCGGGGACGGGCAAGACGCATTTGGCCAAGAAGATCGTGGAGGCTCTGAGGGAGCACGGGGACACGGTGCACATCATTACGAAGACCCATGCGGCGGTGCAAAACGTGGGCCTGGGGGCGCAGACGGCGGACCACTGGGTGCGGCGCAATGTGCGCAACGGGCACTGCAGCGCCACCTGGCTGGTCATCGAAGAATTGACTCAGTTAGATACTCCCCTGTGGGCTGACATCGCTTGTCTGAGCATGAACAAGAAGATTCGGTTCCTGCTCTTGGGGGACTTCAGGCAGCTGCCGGCTGTGCTGGACAGCTTCGCGGGGGCGGAGGTTTGCAAGGAGCTCAAACACAGCCAGCTGCTGCACGATCTGGCGGGGGGCTGGTGCCACGAGCTCTCGGAGCGCTGGCGCTTCGACGAGCGGATCTTCGAGTTCCTGACCTGGCTCAGAGTCGACGAGCCGGAGCAGGTGCCGCTGGTTGATGCGGTGCGGGAGGCCCGGCGGCGCTTCCCGAGGCGGGGGGAGCCGGACGTGAGCCTGGTCATCTCCCACGCGAAGCGCCTGCAGATCAACGAGCGGGAGAACCGCCGGCTGGCGCCTGCAGATGCCCTGGTGGTGCAGTACGAGGCTCGCGGCGCGGTGCCGACGAATGCGCCGCAGACCATGAGGGTCTGGCCGGGGTTGCGCTTGATCGGGGCGGGCGGCAAGGTGCAGAAGGGCACCTTCCTGACCGTGGAAGCCGTGGAGGGCGACGTCGTGCGCCTGGAGAGCGGGCAGTGCTTCGCGGGCCCGGAGCTGCTGAAGCACACCCGGCTTTGCAGCGCGATTACCTATGCTTCGGTGCAGGGCCTGACCCTGAGGGGACGGGTTTGGCTCTATGACGTGGAGAGCCCGCACTTCACGCTCAAGCATCTGTACATGGGGTGCTCCCGGGCCACGAATTCGGAGCTTTTGAGCGTCCTTTGAGGCTTGTTCAGGCTTCGTCGGATCCGACGGAGTCTGAACAAGGCCTGTTTTGACAGAAAATGAGCGGTTTTGTGGCACTGTCAGGCGGCACTGTCAGCATTCGCCAAATCTGGCGAGTTGTGACAGTGGCCCATTTTCGATGAAAGAATCGGTTGGATCTGAGTTGTTGGAGCAAGGTCGGAATTCCGACCTCGGTCTTTGGGGTCGAAAAGCTGCAAAAAAAAAGTAGCTTTTCAGGTACTGCCAGGCGGCACTGCCAGCATTCGCCAAATCTGGCGAGTTGTGGCAGTGGCCCGTTTTCGATGAAAGAATCGATTGGATCTGAGTTGTTGGAGCAAGGTCGGAATTCCGACCTCGGTCTTTGGGGTCGAAAAGCTGCAGAAAAAAAAGTAGCTTTTCAGGTACTGCCAGGCAGCACTGTCAGCATTCGTCAGATTTGACGAGTTGCGACACCGGCCCGTTTTCGATGAAAGAATCGGTTGGATCTGAGTTGTTGGAGCAAGGTCGGGATTCCGACCTCGGTCTTTGGGGTCGAAAAGCTGCAAAAAAAAAGGGCAGCATTCCGTTCCCCACACGCCCCGACTGGGGGCGACAGATGCTGCAAAAAAACGGGCAGCATTCCGTTCCCCGACAGCCCCCCGCGAGGGAGGCTGGATGGGGGTTCCCCGACAGCTCCCCCGCCAAGGGGGACTGACAGGGGGGCGAGGCTTCGGAAGCGCCCCATTCCCTGGACGCCTCCCCGGTGCCTCGCCGACCGGCGCGAGCTTCATCGGTGGCTGGGGGATACTGATAACCCCCCAATTGAGCCTTGAACAGTCAGGCACCACCTCCACTCGCTGGGACCGCCGTGCCACAACCTAGAGCCTCACCCCGCAAGCGAGGATCATCAGCCCTAGACCCCGGCTCAGCGTGCCCCACTAGGGTAGAGTAGGATAGGATAGACGACGGTGACGAAGTGAACGACGACGAACGCGACCTGCCTGGTATCGAGGCGGGACAATGGGGGAAAATCCCGGGGGGGCCCGGCGGGGGCTTGTCATCCTGTCATTCTGTCATCCTGTCATCGCTGGCTTCGGGGCGAATTTCGGCATCATATGCGCAGTTTTTCGGGGCACAAGGCGCCGCGATTGAGCCGCCTCATTCTGACAGCGACTCTTTTAGTGCGAAAATCGCTGCAATTAACTTGGTTTTTAGAGCACCGGGCAGGCAAGGACAGAGCGACCTTCGGCCGTCATCGTCCTGTCATCGGCATTTTCGCTCTCTCTGGGGAGGGTGTTCCGGTACTCCACTCTGTCGTAGCTACGAGGCTAGTTTCGAGACATAGGCCAGAATTCGGTACTTCGAGGGCCTGTCGATTTTGAGGGCTGGAGCCCGTAGGGCTCGCAATCTTAGGGGCTCTAAAGTGCTTGCAAAACGCACGTGCGCGGCATCGGAGGCGCTTTGAGGGCGCGAAGGGCGCTCGCGAGCTGTTTGGAGGCGCGCCGTCGTGCTCCGGAGCTGTTTGGGGAGCGACGCGCGCTTACGCGCGCTTGTTCGCGGAGGGCGTGGGAGCAGCTCCTAAGTTGCTCGTAGGCAGCCGGCGAGTGCTCGTGAGTTGCGAGCAAGGAGCTCCTAAGTTGCTCGTAGGCGGCCGGCGAGTGCTTGTGAGTTGCGAGCAAGCAGCTCGTGAGTTGCAAGCAAGCAGCTCGTGCGTTGCTCGTAGGCGGTTGCCGAGTGCTTGTGAGTTGCAAGCAAGGAGCTCGTGAGTTGCAAGCAAGCAGCTCGTGAGTTGCGAGCCAGGAGCTCGTGAGTTGCAAGCAAGCAGCTCGTGAGTTGCAAGCAAGGAGCTCGTGAGTTGCGAGCAAGCAGCTCGTGAGTTGCGAGCAAGTAGCTCGTGAGCTGCCGGCAAAGCTGCTGGCGAGTGCTCGTAAGTTGCCAGCAAGCAGCTCGTAAGCTGCCGGCGAGCACTCGTCAGCTGCTGGCAAGTGGCGCGCCCTTAAAGTTCCTCTAAAGCCCGTTTTGCAAAGACTTTAGAGCCCCTGAGATCGTCAGAGCTGCGGGCCGTAGGCCCGCGAATCGACACTGCTCCGAAGTACCGAATTCTGACCCATGTCTTGAACTTAGGCTTGTAGCTATCACAGAGTGGAGTCCTGGAACACCCTCCCCAGAGAGAGGTTCAGAGTTGAGTTCAGCTTGGAGTTCAACTCAAAGTTCGAACCTAGGGTTCGGAGGGATCTTTGCAACCCAGATTCGAGGCTCCGAACTCTTAGTTTGGAGTTCTGGGTACCTAAGTTCCAAACCTTGGTTCAAACATCCCAAAAACATAAGCCATTTTTTCGAACTTTTGATGGCCTCGTTTTGCAGTCTAGTTTTGTGCATTTGGCCTTGCGTGCCACACTTTCTATTTGAAACTGCAATGCAAGAAGCACGCTGAAACCTAAGCCTATAAGCCATTTTTTTCGACCTTGAGGCGGTTTTCGAGTTGTTACCCTTGCACTCAGATTTGGTGCGTTCTGCGTGCTCAGGCCTCTTTTCTGGTAGAGGGCTCGTGCACCTCATTTGAATTTGAGACCATCTAGCCACCTGATCTGCAAACTCTTCGCAGCTTGCAAACTTTGTCTAACTCTGTGCCACATGAGCTTCTGATCTTGTAGGCGGAGACTGGCTCTGCCAGTTACTGCTGGCGCTGTGGTGTCGAGTTGCCGCGCTTGAAGCACAAGAAGCACTGCGCCAGGCATCCTTCTTGGTGGACTTGCCTCTTCTTCCTACGCAACTTCTGGTCTTCGAGCCCGCTTGCCTCCGCTGCCACTCTCTTCCGAATCCATTGCCGCATGCTCGAGTTGTAGGCTGAGACGCGAGACAAGGGCGACGGATGTTGCCTTTGCTGTTTGTTGTTGGCGTTCGCTTGCGCGCTTCGCCAGGTTTGTATGTCCGTTTGCGCCAACGCTGCCTGCGTAGCCGTCTCCTGGGTGTTGCCTTCCTGGAAAATGTCGCTAGTGGGCTGCTTTGGAAGCTTGGTGCCCTTCATTTAAGTTCTTGGCTACTCGATTGATGGACTAGAACTGGTGCCGGGGCTGAGCCGGCCAAGGATGTGGAAGTGATTTCTTCCACGGATGAGTGCGACTTGGACATCCTCACATCAGCAAAGCCACTGGCAAGCCGAAAGAGATACCCGGTACCATTCCATGTGGAGGTTGCCTTTTCCTGAGAAGAGCCCACCTGCGCTTTGCTGCCTCTTCTCGTTGCGAATGCCACCCGGATCCTGCTTGTAAGAAGGACGATAGTCATGTGTAAGACACACCGCCGGAATGTCCTTGTACGAGAGCACCACGCCATTGTCTGTAAGAAACAGATCGTGGCCGTGGTTCAGATAGCTCTTGTAATCGAGCTTGGCGTAGGACGTAGGAGCCGTACTTAATGACGGTTCCAGGCAGGAGAAACCACTCCACCCGCACAAACGAGATGGATGGTCTTCCTGTGCCGCTGCCACGCCTTCGTCGCCTCCTGCCTTAAGCCGTTTTCCCCGATGCTCTTGTAGTTGGAGTTATCCGAGGCGTGAAAAATCGTTTGGTCAATGGTAAGTCTTTCCCCGTAAGCGACATCAGCAACCTGCTCGGGCATCCGCGAGTGGCTCTGGACGGCGGAGACTCCAACGTAGAAGTCGAAGTCAAAGAACCGCTCGAACTGCAGAGCCACTGGGGCCACCCAGATATTGAAGCGGCCCTTTGAGTTCGCCACCAAGAATGCGAAGAACTTCTTGGGCGTCCAATCGAAAGGTCTCTCCAGAGGAATCTCCATGTATCTGCCAGACGTGACTCTTGTCGTGCCGAGTCACCTGTGACAGCTGCTTGGATGACTTCACCGCCCATCCATTGTGATTGTGTCTCATCTGGGCGATTGTAAAGACTTCCTGATCGAGCTCGATGAGCTCGTCGTTGGTCAAACATCCAAGGAAGCACCGCAAGAAGTCAAACTTCCAGACGAGGTGCCGTGGCAACACATGGTTTCCAGGGCGGCTTTTCCAGGACATGTGACAGGAAGGCCAACTGTCCATTCAGAATGTTTACCGCGGCCATCTCCCTGAGGGAAGTACGCCGTGGTGTCCTGCTGGCAGAAGAACCGCGGAACACCTTCTGGGATGATCCTGAGGGAAGCTACAGAAGCACCACGAGGATAGGCTCGACGATCCCTTGCAGGATAGCCGGCAATACCGTCGCCATCTCCAACTGTTCGGAGTGCACGACGGTCTGCCCAGAACGCACTTTCTTGGTACAAGGACAGGTCAGAAACACCAGTGCGAACGTCAACCTTGAAGTTGCATCCAGTCTTCGGTGTCCAGTAGACCTGAAATGGTGCCTCCTCATGAGAGGAGCGTCCAGTGTCCATCGAGGGTCCTGCCGCAGCCATGCTGGTAACAGAAGAAGAGGAAGTTGTGGGCTACTTTCTCACTTGAGTTTTGAACCAGCTGATTTGAGCAATGCAGGCACAAAATTAAAAAGAGACCAACAACTCTTCATGAAGCACATGCACTGAATTGCTCTGACAGCTCACACATGAAGCAGACATGACTCACAAACGCTCCTGCGTGAACATGACATGTTGCACTGCACTCAAAACCGCGTACTCCTTACGGAGCCAGGCGTTCAAGAAGGCTTTGTGCTCAATCATGGAACGAAAAGGAGGATGTGAATCGATTTCCTTCAACCACCCAGTTTGAACAGAACTCAGGAGGTTTCTAGGATTCGCGCTTCGTTTCGTGAGACAGTCAGAAAGACAATGTTCGGTTCGAACGTGAGAAAGATCAGCAATAGCACCTGAACACGCTTCCTTTCTCAGCATTTGAATCATGTGAATGGTTTCCTGTTGTTGTTCGGGTGAGTGAGTAGTAGAAGCGGTAGACACGAGATTGTTAGCATCGGTGCGAATGTGAATCTCGGCGTCCAGACCACTAATATCCTTCCACAAACCACGAAGCATTTGACAGGTACCAAAACACTTCATCAAAGCGTACAGTTCAGCGACAGTGGTACTAAGGGTCGTTCTCTTAATCTTGGTTGATTCGAAGAAGACCAATGAGCCTCTGGTGTCTCTTCGATTCTTGACCCTCTCATCTGCGATGAAGATAGTCATCGCCCTCTGTGAGGACTTATCGCTGTTGTTACGGAAAGCTGCGTCAGGAATTCCGAGAATCCTCGGAGATCCCTTCACTGGCCACACCCGCAACTCAACCTCTTCACTGCGTATCTGTCGACACAACTTGTTCAACTCCTTACAGTGACCGACGGTCGGAGCAGCAGATGCTGATGCCAAACGAGAGAACTGGTAACATGCCTGAAATTGCGTCCTTGACTGAAGCCAGTTGATGCTACCAAGCAAAGAGCGATAAGAGGTGTGTAGAGCCTTGTCACACGCGTCTGCATCCTTAAGATGCTTAGGTATGACGATCTCCTCGAGCTCTGAAACGCACAGCTTTTGATCGATCGATATGTATTTCTTCTTCCCTTGTGCATCAAGAACCCAGCGAACACGCTGTCCCGTGAACGTAAGGTAATTCCTGTCCTCATGGCCGACAGTGAAATTTTCCTTGATTTTCTTAAGGAACCAAGTGAGGAACTCAGGGGTTCCACTTATGATGAGATCATCAACATGAAGACTCATCACTCCGACTGTCCTGCGACCTTTGCTGGGACTTCCATGCACAGGGTCAACAAAATGTTCAAGAAGCTGATCAACCAGCTCGGGGGAGATCTCCGATAAGCTTTCGACCTTGTATGAAGCCTTCTCTGGAAGGAACAAGGAGACTAGGACCTCAGCTTCTTCTTCAAGGAAGCAGGTCTTATCGCCCTTGTCCAACCTCAGGTCATGGGCCCTTTCGACAATCCACCATGTTCCTTTACGGAGGATCATGGAAACTCGATAAGGGTAGTCCTTGACCTGATAGACAGGTGCAGGAGTACGGAGAGCCTTGGCCCTGTGAGAAACGAGAGCATGCCCGTTCTCATAAGGGAACCAACCTCTTTTCTTACAAGCAACACTGCCCAAGAATCCGAGAAGCTTATCATCAGTCACAGGTCTCCAAGCATAGTCAACCATCTTCTTGGTATCGGTGTTAAAGCACTGAGCGATATCGGGACATGAAAGATAGGATCTCTCCTCCGCACGGTCGGAGGAAGAACGGTTTCCTTCATCGTATGCGTAGCATGTCATGGCATGAAGGGCAACCTCCTTTAGGTAGGCAGGTTCCACCTCAAGAGAGGTGCTTCCTGCTTCAGGTTCCTCCTCCTGAAGGAGCTTCCTGCCGCAAGGTGGCTCTTGTGGTCGGTTCCATGCCTACAGACCTGAGGAATTTGTCCAAACGATTCCACCATCTTCTCGGTGCATCGTTCAGACCATAGACTGGTCTGAGACAAAGGCCAACCATCCAGATAGGCAAACCGATGTCAGGAGGCAACTGAACCACAACCATGCGAGATGACAGATTGTAGTGTTCCCCCTGAAGGAAAGCGGTCTTAAGATCCAAATGAAAAAGATCCCAATAGTGATTGGCAGCGCACTGCGCAACCAAACGGAAACCATACCGAGTAGCCGTAGGGCTGTCCGTTTGTTGATCCCAGGCAAACTTGTCCTGATTGTCCTGAAACCCACGACAAACCCATCGGGCTTTGAACTTGGAAAAGTAACCGTTCTTGTCAACCTTCACAGTAAGGACGCAACGGCCGGTAAGAAAATTGACATCGTGTTTGAGCTTGCGACGGTCCGTCAGCCGAATTGCATCATTGTCCAAGTAACTCTTGAACTCCTCAAGTTTAGCCTTCCGAATTTCGGCGGCATACTTGCGCTGCATCTCCGGCGTGAGGGTACCGGCCTTAATTTTATCTTGTTTAGTCAACCACGACGCAAAACCATCACCATCCAACGGAACAAAGGACGGAACCTTGAAGTCCGACGGAAGGCGAATCAAAACGTCATCGTCGCCAATAGCCAAAGCAAGCAAACTCTCATCACGATAGTCAACCGTTGCATCCGAATCAGTATCCTCACCAGCTTCCGGCACCGGCGGTTCCGGGGTGGGTTCCGGGAGTGGGGTTTGCTGGATAGGAAATTCCCCCTCAGTCACCGGCAAACCAGGAACAGGAGCCGGAGCAGAAGAAGAGGAAGCAGGCTCGTGAAAGCCTGGAAAGTCACCCGACGGATCGGGATCCTTCTTTCCCGCAGATTGCCCAGGCAACAGCACAACCGGAGGTCCCACTACAGTACGTGACTTTGCCTTTGACACATCGTCAGGATGTGAGCCTCGCGCACGTGTCTGTGACACATTGCGAGGTGATGGCGGTCGCATACTCTGTGGCGCCGGAAAGTGAGGATGCGGCGGAATTGGAACAGGAACAATAGGTGAAGGTGGTGCCGGCCACGGCATCGGTGGACTAAGAACCTGATCCGGGTTCGCAAACTGAGGCGGAGCCCCAGGAGAATCGGGAGGACCTCCCGGAGGAGGCGACTCCTCATGAAACTCCATCGGAAGAGGAGGCTCTTCCGGTGACGGACCATAACCAGGTCCCGGTCCCTGAGGACCGCCTCCTGGCGGATGTCCATCACCGTCCGGATCGTGATCCAGGTCGGAATCATCATCTCCCCCTGGTACCGGTACATGAGTACCGCCTCCAGGAGGTTGTGACGGAGGGTCACCACCGACATGCAACTCAACAGGATTATCATCTAAATCCTGCTCTGGATGCTGTAGTGGCATTTCCTCATCGTCCACAGGCATATCACCGTGTGGATCATCATATCCTGGATAGTCCACATCGTCGTCTGTGGCTGGCGGTTGCGGTGCAACCGGGGCTGGCGCTGGCTGGTCCGTGAAGTCCAAACCAACATCAGGCCCGCGTCTGGAACTGTTGTTCTGTGACTCGTTCCAGAACACTATCATGGACCAGTGCGTTGATTGCATATCCTTAAGGCAAGGAAGCAACTGTGCCATCGTCACGAAAAACACATGATTCATATCACCCTTCTGCCACAAAATGACAACAGCATCAGGATGACGATGAACCAAAGGGAGTGTTTTCCCTTGAGTCCCCCTGTAGACGTTACAGTACTCAAACTCCAGATACGGCAGAGTTAGCACGCGCACATTCTTAATCATCGGCCGCAAGGCGACCGCGTCAGACGATGTGGTCGTGTGAACTTCCAACTCAGTACCTGGAAGGAGACTGTCAACATATGACAGAGTCTGGACCAAAGACGATGTAACAAACCGCTGCGGCGCAACAAACCTCAGAGGTGTCGGAAGCTTCCCTTTGTCATTGTTTGAGAGTAATGAGTACTCTGCTTCTGACGGAAGAACCGGTAAAGCCTCTGAATTGCGGTCTGATCGCAAACACAACGCACACAGTGTTCCATCATCGAAATCCTCAAAGATATCTTCGAACAAGTAAGATTGTCGGAGATCTGATCGTTCATCACCCACAAGACACTGCGAAAGCAGCACAGCAAACCTTGGATCAAGTGCGTTAGCAGAGTCATAGCCTTCTTCCAACGACTCCAAACGGCCAAATGATCCATCAGGCAGATTAGTGAGAAAAGAAATCTCACCATGCTGACGCTTACCGTGGTCATCTCCCCCTGAAGGAAGTACACCACGGTTCTTGAAGGTGTGGAATGAAAGTCCTCTCCTCCACTTCAGAGAGCGACTACTCTGCGAAAGCCAAAAACCACAATGAGAAGGATACATGATGGTCACGAAGTATCCATCACCCTTGTCATCTTGCCAACGGCAGACTTCGGCACAAAAGTGCCAGAAGGCATTGGTGGCCTTCCTGGTCCAACCATCAGGAATGACAGGATGAATAAAAATGTGATTAGGCTCTGCCTTCAAGATCACTCGCCAAGCGGCCTCAATCGAAGATTGGATAGACTTGGCGTTCCATTCACCAAACAACACAGGTTCACTCGCATCAAGTCCAGAATGGACGGTGCACGCAGTAAGCCCGGTGAGGCGAGGTGTGATCTCAACGAAATCGCTCTTGCCTGAAGTGAGAGTGTGGTAACAGATCTCATGCTCATAGCAGAACCCAGAACCGGCACGATCAAGAATATCGTCGCCGATGCGGTCGAATGCCTCTTCCTGAGAAGAGCGTCTCGGGACCTCATCTTTCTTCAGAGGAATGGCCACATCATGCCACGGATCTCCATCACGCCTGACCTTCGACTGATTAACCCGAAGGACGGCACGATGAACTTCAACCAACACCATGGCACCTTCTTGTGACACAACTATACCTCTGACCCAGGTTCCTTCAGACTTCTTCTTCGACTCATCCTTATGCCAAACGAACACGCGGTCACGCTTCGAGTAAGGACCATCAGACGGCATGACTCTTCGTGCAAGGTCCTTCCGAAGGTCGAGTGATTGTCTAGCCTCTTGATGAGCCCGCATGGCAATCCTCTGGGGTTCCAGAGTGGTTCGATCCTCCTCGGCAGGTTCGGCAGAGAGCTGTTCAGGAGAACTGTTCTCGACGTCAAACAAGTCTGGTGGCCGTCGTCCTGTAGCTATCTCCAAAGGAGAATAGCCTGAGACGGTAAGCTGGCAATTTCTTGCCCAAGCCACCTTCTTGACTGCCTGACGAACAGTCACCTTCTCTGCATAACCCTCATCAGCTAAGGCCTTGGCCATGATTGCCCAGGTGCGCTTGAAAAGACGCACTGCGGTCTCAGCTCGATTAGGCCAAGGAGTCCGTGGTCCACATGGATACGGAGTAATGCCATGAAACTTGTAGTAAGACATGAACTGCGGCGTGAAAAATGCTTGATCTCCTACGATTTCCTTAGGAACGCAGTTGTTCTCCTCTGTCCATTGTCGAAAAGCTCCCAGAGTCTCTGGCGCTTCCAGGCTTGTGAGAGCCGTAGCCCACAGGAGATTTGAAGCACCATCAATGATGACCAGAGCCAAATAGGCTTTAGTACCGAACTTGATTTCTTCGTGATCAACAAAAATGAGATCACCGAAGGATGATGCTCTTAACCCTGCGATTCTGGCTCGCGGAGGCGTAGGCACCGAGGTGCTGCAAACACGACAGCCTTTGACAATGCGGTCGTACTTGTCATAGATCTCTCCTGGCAGACCAAGCATGCTGGTCCTGCGTCGAAACTGAGCAGGACTCATGTGGTAATGCTTCACATGCAACTTGTAAAGCTCAACATCATTGTTCAGCTTTTCCAACATGCGCTGATACTGCGGAGAAGCCCTTGAGACCTCGTGGCCTGGCAACGGAAGCGCGATCCTCCTAGGTTCTAGCGACTGTGGCTCTGGGGCCTTCGGAGGACTCGGAGGAAGCAAATCTGCATCCCCCGGTTCGGAAGGTTCGTACTCTTGAAGATCCGGATCATCCTCAGGAGCAAGAGGAGGAGGAGCCGGTTCCTCGGGTGCTTTTCCCTGTGGAAAGCTTCCCTTGGCTCGAATCCTTCTCTTTGCCGGTGCCTTTCCCTGCGGAAACCTTCCGGATGCTCCTGTGTTTTTCGAGCTGTCTTCAGGCTTACCTGCGCTAACCATGTCCTCTGGAGATCCTACCTTTCCACGGGTTGGATCCTTGGACTTAGCTGGCACCGAGGTTCTACTCTCGATGCCACCAGGCAGAATCTTGAAGATGGTCTTGCCTTTCCAAGAGTCAGTAGTTCTTGTTGAAGAAAGCTCAGAAGAACGCAGGCATCTTCTTGAGTAATGCTCTTTCCCTTGGAGAACTCCATGATCGTCTTGCGCTTGGTGTCCAGATACTCCAACGGAATTGGCACATAACCCGCCTTGGGTTCGTACTTGACTCTTCTCATTTCTTGTGGATGCGAATCATTTCCATGTCGGCTTCGTTGATCACCCATTCATCATCAGTCGCCAACACGAGATTGTCGGGTACCTGTTCATGAGAACAGCATCCCTCGGTCTTCTGATGGAAGCCGTACTCGTAGTGGGAGAAGTAGGTGAGGAAGCTCGACTTCTTATGCTTGCTGAAACGCACATTCCACATCAGCTGACTGAGTTCAAGAAGATCAAGTACCAAGTGTGAGCTGGGTGCAACCTTCAGCCTCACATCCTTGATTCCCAGCACAGGGCTGCTGAGCAAGGCCTTTTCCGGATGGAGCTCGAACTGGAAACGAAGATTGCGCATCTGAGGTAAGGACATGAGAATGGGAACATGCCCTTGTTCCACAATGTCGAACTCTGTGGATTGAACTGCAAAGTCCCGGTCGTACATGCAAATGACCAACTTCTGGTTGCATTTGGTAGACTCGGAATTGGCAAAGGTGAACTGAGAAGTAGTCTCAGCAATGGTGTACCATATGCCACAGTTCTGGTTCTTGTCACAGAACCCCATGAGGTCCTGTGCGGCCACTCTCGAAGCCATTGCTCTCGTGCATCCCAAGTCCAACACCATCGCGGTCGGCGTCAAGGGCTGAGAGATGAAGGCTTCCTCGATCCCATTGATCTTCTCCTCGGTGGCCATGAAAGAAAAGTTCGGAGTGTTGAGATGTTCAACGAAGAAGGTTGTGGCGGCTGTGGTGCCGCTCGGGGCAGCATCAGCAAGCTGGCTCTGTCCGTCCTTTCCGGACTTTCCATCTTTTCCATCCTTGCCAAACTTGCTCTTTCCTTTGCCCTTCTTTCCTTTCTTTCCTTTTCCTTTGGCTGCATAGGACTCCTCAGACTCGTACCAGGACCAGTCATCCCAGGACTGATCGTTCCACTGGTAATCTTGCCATTGTCCTTCTGCTTGCCATGCTTCTGATTCTTCGGCAAGATGTGACTTGCCTTTCTTCCTTTTGAAGAAGCGCCTTCCTTTGGATCCTTTGCCACCTTTTCCTTTGCCTTTACGGTGTCCCTTGAATCCGCGCCTCATCTTGCGGCCTTGGAAACGCCGCTGGAACCATGAATAGTTCTCGTCGTCGTAGACCCAGAAGGCGTCCCCATCCGCTTCGAGAAAACCTTCTGTGCCATCTTCCTCGTCCTCGACCCAGTAGCCTTCATGATCGTTCAAATATCCTTCATCGATCACAAGGAACGTCTTGCGGCCACCGTGGCCGGAAGGAGCGAGGAGAGGATTGTCGACGGTAGTCTTGGTCGTGCAGAAGATCTCAAGGTAGACCTCACGCAGTTCGGTCGTATTGTAGTCAGCTAAAACTCGGTTCCGATGCGCCATCAATGATGTTAACACCTGTCGCTGATCCTGCGTCAAGTCGGACAGAGAGACAAAAATCAAAGCAACGAGATTGGCCGTGATCGGAACGGTCCGAGCATGCTGCTCTCTGAGCCGTTCGTTGGCTCTCTCCATTGCCTGAACTGGCGTGATTCCTTCTTGTTCTTCTGGTGGAAGTCCTGCTATGAAAGCTCTGACCTCTGCATTGTTCGGGTCCTCGATCGGCAGATAGGTATCGTTCCACGCTTCTTGCATTCTCTGAACAGAGAGTTGAAACCTGGTAATCCAACGAAGCATGTCTCCATTCCCACGGTGCATGTTCATGAACTGCTGGAAGCGATAGAGGAAAACATTCGCTGCTCCCTTCACGAAAAGCGGCCGCAGGAAACTCTTGAAGTACTTCACTCCGTTGTTCGGGTCCTTCAGGCGATCTCTGTCGAGAAGCCTCTTGTGGATTGCTGCTTCACCTTCTAGCCGATTTCTCAAAGCTGGTCCACGCTTATCATTGTCTAGCTCAGTAATGTCACACCAGTCATCGATCGCATCTTCATAGGCAAACCAACTGCTTCTACCATCATAAGATGGAGGTACTTTGGTGGTCACCTGCTGGAAAGCTGAAAGACGGTGTAGTTCATTGAGATGACGATGATTAGTCGCGAAAGATTCATTTCCGTGGAGGAGATAGTCTTCATCTCCTCCTTCATGCTCAAAGATAGTCGCAGAGTGGCTAGCCATTGCGCTGTTCTTGGATCGAGCCCCGGGAGAAACCTCTTCCGGTTATCTTCACCTGAGTGAAGTGTGCCGGAGAGACTCCGGTCACCTTCACCTGAGTGAAGCACACCGGGTATTCCGGTTGCCTCCACCTGTGTAGAGAGTACCGAACGGGTACCTCCACAAGTGTGAAGCTTCCCGTTTCCCGGGAGCTCCGCTACCACGTTGAGATGTAACCTGGACGTGTATCCCCTCGCTAGGCGTACAGGAACACAGGCACTCAGGTGTCTCTTTTGCTACAGGCGCACAGCTGTAGTCCACTGCACGAAACAGACAGGCACCTGGATGTGTAACATTCAGTGTTTCACCCCCCACCCCCACCCCCCATCCCCCACCCCCCACCCCCCACCCCCCCACCCCCCCGCCCCACATCCAACACAAGATGGTGCTCTGCACGGATCAATCGTATATTGTAGTTTTTCGGCTCCAAGAAAAGTGTGTCCTGCTCCCTCCCTGACTAGACAGAACAAAGCCTCTTCGAAGATGCCACGACAGGAGACCTGTGTTGTTCTTTTGTTTTTCAGACGAACCACATAGTCACTTTTCTGAATGCAGAAGGAATAGCTATATTCGTGTCCCAGGAAGACAGGAGCCGAAGCCGAAGCCGGAGCCGGTCGCCCAGACGAGTGTGGAAATGGGCTTGGCGGACCTGTGTCTATCATGGACGACAGCAACTTGCTTGCATTGGATCTATTGTATAGGTTTTGTTTTTAGGAGAAGGACTACAAGAGATCCGAAGTTCAATTCCCGGCACGGCACGGTGGCCAGCAATTTGGCTTTTGAATATTATACATAATCCCCAAGGGTCTGGTACTGGGTCTGGTGGAGCGAACCAGCTGAGCAGCAGCAAGACCAGTGAGCTACGACTTGCCAGCACGTTGTACAGAAGTGCATGCAAATAACTAAATTGTCTCGTTGCTTTTGCAGACGGAGCTACATATAAGAGCAGCTGTTTTTCTGCACAGCAGTAACTTCTATACTTTATCGTGCCTGCAAGTGTGAAGCAAAACAATGATCCGGGCCGACTCCAGGAGACTGCCTATAAAAGCCCGAGAACCCAACAACTGATGTCATATAAACCCTGAACCCTAAACTATACCTTATATACAGAACCCCGAAACCCTTCAACCTCAAACCTGTGTGCCAGACCCCACACAGAAGCTTACATGTGTCTTTACACCAGAGCCGGCGAGGAAATTATATACTTGTGAGATTCAAGCTATACTATGACTGTGACGAAACACATTCGGTGTTGTTTGCATGTCAGAGAGAACTTACACTGCGATGACAATCATGTTTACCTTTCTATCTGCAGCTGTGAGCACTTCAGCGAGGGGTGCCTTTTTTGTGAGGACAGTAGATCATCTTTACTGTTCGTGTTTTCCCTGCAATGCCTGACGACAGCCAAGCTCCGGAGGCGCTTTTTGCTTTTTGTGTTTTGTAAAACCACACTGACAGACAGTGTTATATATATATATATGTATACGAAGGCCGAGGAAGAAGCCGAGGTCGAGGAGGCAGAAGAAGAAGAAAAGCCGGAGGTGCCCATGAAGAAGCCGGCGGCGAAGATCACGATAAAGCAAGAGCCCGGGACCGGGATTTTGAAGAAAAAGCCTGCAGGACAAAAAGAAGCAGAAGGAACAACGAAACCAACAGCAGCAAAGAGCAAGCCCAATCCAAAGGCCAACCCAAAGGCCAACCCAAAGGCCAACCCAAAGGCCAAAGGAAAGGCCAAAGCCAAGGCCGAAGCAAAGGCCACAGCCCAGGAGAAGAAGAACAAGAAGGAGAACAAGAAGGAGAACAAGGGCAATGAGAAGGAGAAAGGAAGCAAGCAGGACAAAGGAGGCAAGGCCAGTAGCAGCAGCAGCAAAGGCACTCCCAAGCAGAATGACAGCAACAAGAAGCGGAAGCTGGAAGAACTGGGCTGATGGATTCGAGCAGGTGGTGGAGGATGCCGCCGAAGAGCAGCCAGAGGAGGAGACACCCACAGACGACGAGGTGCTGGCTATGGACGACCCGAAGGACTCGACGGGGAAGATGGACCGCAGCAAGCAGCACAAGTTCATGTGCCTGCTAAAGGACGGGTCATTGCCAGAATGGCTCGAAGATGCATGGGAAAAGTCCCAGAAGATGAAGTCAGGCAAGAGGACGAGACAGCGGGAGCTTGTCAACAATGCTATCTATCGACCGCAGATCCGGTGTTGACACCAGCCTGGTTCTCAACTTTGCCAAACCGATCTTTCACTCCATGCAGGCGACGAAAAGATGGGTATCGGGGATGATTAACCGGTCTGCCCGCTTCCTTAAGTGGAGAGGCACTTCGAAGCCGAAGGCGAAGTCGGAGAGTGTAAAGTATCTATAGTATAAAGGTCTAGCTTAGCTAGTTTTACAATGAGCAAAACCTTGAAACCCTAATACCGCACAACCATTAACCTTATATTTAAACTACGAAGCCATGAACCCTAAAGCCTGCATAAGCCTTACACCTTTAGAAAATTTAAAACCTTCAACCCCATACACCTTGAACTCTGGGCCCCATCGGCTTTTGTTTTGTAGTTCTAACTGTTTATAGAGGGCTCTATACTATGCATTTATTAATTATACCATATATGCATATCTAAAAACACTCTATAAATGCATTCCCATACAATATATATATATATATATATATATTATATAATTGCTATAATATACGTATAATAATGATGACCACAACCCTTCGTGCACCCCAAACCTTAAACCCCTGAACCTGTGGACCTATATATAACCCCAAACCCCAAAGCCTCAAACGACGAAGCCCTGAACCCTAAAACCTTCAAGCCTCAAACCCTTAAGCTTGAACCCTAAACCCCTTCGGCTTGTCTTTTCTTTTGTGAGTGGAGCGAGGAGAACTACACGAAGTCCGAGGCCCTCAACAAGAAGAAAACCCTGGGCAAAATCTTGCTTCAGGGTAAATTCAATCTTAACGATGCCCAGTTCGATGCCGCACTCGAGAGTGGCGAGATCATCGCTGTCCGTTCCAAGAACGGACCCGATCGTTACATGTGGTCCGAGGATGTGCGCAACTCCATTTCAGGGAAGGAGAAGAAGTTTTCCATGGGCTCCGATGCCAAAGCGAAGGATGGCGAGGCCAAGTTCTTCGAGAAGCAGTCCAAGGATTGGAAGATAGGTTTGTTTGAGGAGAAGAAAGAGGGCAAAGCAAAGCCCCAGAGAGCTCTGACAAATGAGTCAGAGCAGCTCCTAATCTGCGACGGTGCCGTGGCCGCCGGCAAGAGCATGTCGGAGAAGCTGTGGAAGGCAGCAGATGGGCAGCTTACAAAGGCGATCGCGGCCTACAACAAGATCCTTGTTGAGGGCAGAAAGTTGGTTGCTTCCGTGGATGAGAAGCAGGACAAGGACATGTACCAGAGTGTGCGACTTGGACTGGTTTTGTATTCCTGAAACAACCTTGCCAAAAGCTTCAACTTTTTTATCCTCGCAAGTAAAGTCACCACTTTAACTCGTAAGTAAATATATGGAGGCTTCAACCTTTTTCCTCGCAAGTAAAGCCCAAACTCTAACTCGTAAAAGTAGTTTCTTCAACAACAGTCGCATGTAACCAAAGTGTTGTGCTTTCTCTCGCAAGTAAACCCAGTGCCCGAACCCCAAAACCTGTGTGAGACCCCACAGCTATAAGGAAGAGCATCGTCCAACAAGCAACAAAATCGAAGCAGGGACTTGAGCACCTTCTCTCGTGGCACGAGTACGAGGATGAGAATGAGGACGGCCCGATCACGATCCAATCATATTTCCAGACCATGAGAGAGTCCGGGCGAGTAGCAACTCATCTCGAAGAACAGATGGCAGCCGTGAAAGCCAAGTTGAGTGTCCGAGCCAAAAGAAGCTAGACACATTTTGAATGTGTGCAGTTCCGGAGCTGTCGCCTCTATGTGGTGCAAACCGCGATTTTGAGTTTTTGCGATGAGAGAAAAAAGCAACGGCGAGCTTTTCTTGTGATTTTTACATGTGAGCAACGACGTGTAACTATAACCTTTTGAATCATGTTGGGGTGTTGGTCTTCATGACTTTCAGCTTCAATATTAGAGTATATATAACACCGATGGTGTTGTTGTAGCCTGCTTTGCATGTGTGGGGTCCCTTTTGCCTTGTGTGTGTGAGTGCACACATGTGTAAAGCTATACCTCCGAACCTCAAGCATTGAATCACCCATGAAAGTCCATACCTCCAAAACCCTGTGAAGCTCACAACACAACCTTCGTAACCCCAAACCCTCAACCCTCTATAAACCCTTAAATCCTGAACCTTATATAAACCCTCACAAGATTTGTTTCGTCCAGATTGTGGGGCAGTGGACCGTGTGGTTTAGGGGGTTTGGGTTTTGCGGGGTTGGGGTTTGGGTTGTCGGCTTCTGGGGTTGGGGCAAAAGCTTTTTGTTGTTGTTTGTAGTATTTGGTGCCCACACATATGTATATCTTGCTCACAAGCCTCAGCCTCAATGCTCGGTGTGTCTGACCTTGTGTGTCCCGTCCTTAAAATGTTTTATGGGTATAGCGAACAAACCACTGTATGAAATAAGGCACAAGTTCAGCTGGCAACAAACACCAATTTTGCATAAAGGTGCTGTTCTGTTTATTTATATGGAGAGAAGGTACCATGGAGGATGCAGGGCCCGAGCGAAAGCGCCGAAAGGGTGGGGTCCAACAGAGATTGGGCCAGGCGGTGAGTGAGAAGTCCACCTCAAGTTCTTTGCACGATTTGCTGATGACGTATTTGGCACAAGGCCTCCTGTCGGCCTCTATGATTCATGCAATTGCAGTTGCAGCTGCTGCCGATATTAGCAATGCAAGGGACGGGAAAATTCTTCCTGATTTGGACAGGCTCAGCAAGGTGAAGCATGGCAGAAATTTGCAATCTTCTATTGACAACCACTTGGCCCAGCAGTCCAATCTTCCGATGCCGACAGAATTTAATATCCCCTTAGCAGGACAAGTCGAAGGCACGGCGATTTCCATGATATTGCTTCCGCACGAGATTATGCACCACCTTTGGAAGACGACGACTGGATGGATTACTTCTGTGTTGCCTGATGCGGAGGCTTTGCCTCGGTTTTGGAGATCGTTCAATGGACACCCTTGCATGGCAAATCATGCGGTAAAATCGCGGGTTAATTGGATGCAAAGGGCTATTCCCCTTTGCATACACGGCGACGAAGTTCCTGTTTTTGGAGTGGGCAAGATATGGGCTCGCAGTGTTTTGGCATTTTCGTGGGTATCGCTGATGGCCACAGCGGCCGGCCGATCTGCTGCCGATTGCAACCTCTATACTTGGGGCGTTTTTGAGAAGTTCATTATTCCGGCTGGCGGCGAGGTGGCTGGGACAATGGAAACTTTTTGGCAAGTGATGTATTGGTCTTTCAACATTATTTACACCGGTAAACGGCCTGCTCGGGATTGGTGTTGTTGTATATGTACACATGTGCCAGAAATCTGGAAACCCTTACATTTTAGGACCCTGTGGGAACCCTATAAGCTGTAAGCCTTTTTGTTTTCCTTGATTTTTTATGATGTGGGTCCTGTTTTAGATATGTGACTATATACATACACACCCTATGTATGAGAGCCCTGTTCTCAAATCCAACCCTAACCCAACAGCTTCCTTGATGGTGATGATGATATATATATATATATATATGTACACAGTATATAATATCGTATAAACATATATAAGACACAAAACCACGGACCAGTGGAATCCCAAAGCAGCACGAACCGGATGTGACAAACATCACCACACCACACAGTATACGTAAAAACCCCTCTCACCACGTGTAGATATATATGAACCTGTCTCACAAGTAAAAAAAATGTTTGTTACCCTGCACAGAGGTATGGGGCCAGTACAAAGGAGGGCAAACGAGCGGGAACCGACGTATGCGGAGGATATTATGGTGTCCTGGTTCAAATGGCTGGCGACTTGGATTATTATGCGAAATGGCTGGAGGTTCCACGATGGAGCAATCACAGCAAACCTTGTGCTCTTTGTCGGGCCGCCTTCAAAGGACCACTAACATGGATGGACAATCGTGCAAATTCGCCGTGGCAAGCCTCGTGCCTCACCACCACCAATTGGAGATCCCACTGGAATCCATCATGCCAGCTGTATTCTTTACCTGGCTTTTCGGGACTTTGTATCACGATGGACTATATGCATTGTATGTTTTTGGGGTGGATGCAGTTTTTTTATGGCTCGGTGCTCAGCATCGTGGTCCACGATTGTTTGGGTGGGAGTATCTTGGTGAATTTGAAATACTGCGACTCCTTCATCAAGAAGTACCAGCGAGACAACGAAACCAGATACACATTCCGCCAGCGACTTCTGAAACTTACAATGATACAACCAAAAAAAGGATTCCCCAAACTGAGAGGAAGAGCTTCAGATATTCAATCTTTGGACAGTGCAATTCTTGCTCTATTCGAAGAGGTCATGGACGAGGGTATCTATCAACACAAGCAAATCCGGCTCTTTTTGCGGTTGAACCTGCAGTTGGCTGAAATATTCGAAGCTTATGGGCCACGGTACGGCTTCATGGCTTTACCTGAGGAGCAAGCAAACCTGGCTTTCAAGCTCGGTTGCCAAATGGCACAGCTCCACAGCAGCCTGCAAGCCCACTACAAAGGGACGGGGGAGAAGCTCTTCAATCTCACAAGTAAGACCCACTTCGTTTTGCATAGTCTCCTACTCAGCAGTTTTATTCATCCGTCGATGGTCTGGTGCTACAAGGGAGAGACGACGATGCATCGCCTGCAGATTCTATGGAAGAGTTGTTTGGCAGGGGTGAAGCACTGGCATGCTTCCAAAAAGGCTGCCCTCAAAGAGAGGCACCTTTTGTTTCTGCGGGGCAAAGTTGGGCGATCGTGAGAGCTTCTTTCTTTTCTGTCGCGAAAAAAAAGAGTGTCTCTCTGCTATATGTGGTGCTCCTGGTCTTTTGTTTGGGCTTTTGAATCACAGTTGTCGTATATACTGGTGTGGATCTTATAAGCAATCTGCATGGATTCTCTTTGGTTAGTTTATGGCTTTGGGCCTGCGAATTTTCGGAAAAGTCCTTACTTCTGCTGTGGATCCTTTACATGTGGTGTCTGCGATTGCAGAGCAAAACAAACTCATGCCGGTGATTTTTTTAAATCCTTTACATGTGGTGTCTAAGTTTGCAGCCGCAAATATGAGTTCCATGTTTGTGTTTGCATAATGTTTTTATGTGTTTTGTCATGTTTTCAGCTCACCAAAAAATTTACGTAAATTTGGTCATTTTACACTAAATCCTTCGTTTACAGTAAATCAAGCCAAAGTGTAAAATTAGGTAAACAGCAGACTCAGGGCCAGCACACGCCCTCCTCGGAGGCTCTACGCATAGAGCCAGGTCAGCCTTTCCGCCTCGAGATTCTGGAAATGCTAGCCCGCGCCATCGATGACCCTGACACAGGCCTGGTGCCCATTCTCAAAGAGGGCGTGCCGACGGGAGCCTTCTCTCCGCTCCCGCCCAGCGGGCTTTGGCCCTCAGCACCGCAGAACATAGACACTCCTCTGACCTGGATCCGCACCGCCTGGAACACTGCGCAGGCAACTGGACAGCAGCCGAACGAGATCCTGCACTGCTCCAGCAGCTTGTTGACCAAGAAGTAGCTGCAGGCCACGTTGCGCCTTTCCATGGCTCGCCAGAAGACGCCGCAAAGCACTGGCCGCTCGGCACCGCAATCGGCAAATTGAACATAGTGCACGCAGATGGCAAAGATCCCCGCCTTGTTCTCGACAGCTCTGTGTGTGGGTTGAACCCGTCTGTGCATCTTCCCGAGCGAGTTTCCATGCCCAGCGCTCTCGACGTACAGCGCACCTTCTTTGCCTCTGACCTTTTCGCTCGCCTGCAAGGCTTGTCTCTGGACTTCAAGGCAGCACACAAGTCGCAAAAAGTGCGCCCCGCAGAGCAAGGCACACTGCTTTTCCGCATCGCAGATAAGTTCTAGCTGCACTTCTGCGTGATAAGCTGGACCAGCCAGTTGCATTAATAGTTGCACTGCTTGCTGCACTGCATGCACCTATAAGCTGGAAGAAAGCACAGCTCGGCGACCAAATCATTTGGTGCGGCTGGACTTTCTGCTTCCGCACAGAGACTGTAGCCTTAATGCAAAGCAAGCTGGAGAAATTACGCCAACAGCTCCGCAGACTTTGCAACGCATCCAAGGTCCTCAAAAAGGACTTGGAGGCATGCCTTGGCTTGCTTAACTGGGCCACTACCTTGAGCCCCCATATGCGTTCCTTCATGTCCTGCTTGTACAAAGACCTGCACAGCAGTGCGGGAACCCTGCATAGCATTTCCCCGCAGGCGTGGGCGGCTTTCTACGATTGCCTCGACGCCACTGCAAAGCTAGCTTCCACACCTTTGGGATCCTGGCTGCCTCGCAATGCACAGCTTCTTGATGTTGGAGCCATCAAAATACACTCCAAGTCAGACGTGCCCCGCGTGCCGCCTTCTCACAAGCACCAGTGGGTCCGACTCGCCGACCCAAGCCGCACCGAGATCCACCTCAAGCAAGACAGCAAGTTCTGCCTCGCCTGGCTGGAACTCTGCTTTAAACACGAGCAACCGCGCAGCCTTCGTACTCCTCCCGTCGCGCCATGCATGAGCGCTGCAGACGCATTCGCCGATACAGACCGCATGGGTATCGGCGGCTGGCTCAGCACTTCTTCGCATTTTGTGTGGTATAGTGAAATCTTCACAGCTGAGGAAGTTCGCGCCGAATGGCCTCAATTGCACGGCTCCATGCAAAGCTACATCGCATGCTTCGAAGCCCTGGCACAGCTCGCACTAGCTCACTGCTCTTGGGCCCTGCTTCGCCACAAGCATGCACGCTTCGTCTTGCCCAGCGCCAGCGACAATACATCTGCTGAAAGCGGGGTCAACCGTCTGTTCACTACGGCGGAGCCGCTAAGCACTTTCCTGCGCCTCGCTGCCACGTGGGCTCACCTGCACCGCGTCCAGTTTCAGGTCGAACACCTGGCTGGTGAAAAGAACACTTGGGCTGACGCTCTCAGCCGCGGCCGCCTTGCCTTTATCAAGCATCGCTCCCACGAAAGGGCACGCGTTAGCCTTGCACAGCTCGCCTCTGCTTCACACACGGTTTCACTCCGAGGGGAGGAGAATACCTTCCCCCTTCGCCTCTGCGAGGCCCAGCGCAGCCTCCTGCGCTGACTTTCTCGTACAAACGATGAAAAAGCGAAACTCTGCATCGGAATTTTGCCAAGCACGCCTTGCTTGCAACAAAGCACGCTTTTGCTTGTTTCTCTGTCCGTCCCGGCAGGTCTCCTTCTCCATCCTCGTGCGACGGGGGTTACTGAGCCCGCAAGGCAGAGGATGCTGAAGTCGAACTAAAGTGGGGGAGATAAGCTCGGCAACGCTTTGCCCTGCTCTTCCTTACTTTGGGCATCGCATTGCCTCGCACCGACTTCAAGCATCCTCCGCGAGTAAAAAAGAGAGCGCTGTCTCGTTTTGTTGTTGCTACGCTTTGCAAACTCACAGTACTCTTACTGAGAACGCATGTCGTGAGTTTGTTGTTTTTGGTCGACAGTGTTTTCGGTAAGTACTTGAGCTTGCACTGCTTCGCCCCGCGCTGCATTGTTAGCTCAAGCTGTCGACCCGGATCGCTTCCGCTCTCGCTAGCTTTTTTCACCCACCCACCCAACCCGGGGGGAGATAAGCTCGGCAACGCTTTGCCCTGCTCTTCCTTACTTTGGGCATCGCATTGCCTCGCACCGACTTCAAGCATCCTCCGCGAGTAAAGAAGAGAGCGCTGTCTCGTTTTGTTGTTGCTACGCTTTGCAAACTCACAGTACTCTTACTGAGAACTTGAAACTTTCAAGCCTTCCGCTTTTAGTTGTGAACCAATGTGCGTTCTGCGAAGTCTCCAGGGCGGCTCAAGCAAGGCGCAAACGGCCCGGTTCGGAATATCGGCCATGGCGGAAACCCTCGGGACCTACAACCTGATGAAGGACTTGCCTTAGGGGGCTTTGCGTTTAGGGTTCAGCGTTTTTTTGTAAGGGGTTGTCAGTTGGGAAGTCTACGGCATAAAGTTCTGAATGTAGGGCCCGGGTCGTCCGAGTCGGATTGTCAGGCCCACCTTGGGTTGGGCAAGGCAAGGTATACAGGTTTTGACCCAACCAGAGCTGGCCAAGAGGTGTCTTCCAGGATGATTTGGAGTTTAGGATTTGGCGCTGCGTACGCAGACGTAGAGGAGTCGGTCGTCAATGCTTTGCAGAGGTTGGGGACGTGTTGCAGCGTGCGTGAGAGCAAGTTTGGCGTTAAAGTACAGTGCTATTTGGGAGTTTCACCTTGTTTTGGGGTTCCTTATAGAAAGTATCCTACTATTGAGGGTACTATATTAGGGTCCCCGCATGTTCGGAAATTCCCATTGGCATACGATTCGTGGGTTGAATATGTACTTCATCATGTTTTGGGCTCCACAGCCTTCCATCGATGATCCACGGGTTTGCGCCTTTTGGCACTATGGCGCTGGGTTCGTTACCGCTGAAGCCTTAGGTCCCACTATCCAGATTGAAGGCCGAGATGCCAAACCCAGAAACCTACACCTTAGAAGCTGCCCCCACCTTGTGATAGTGGTATAATCGGAATATAATAGGGCCCTAATATAATCCTGATAGTCACTATTACAGGGTGGGGGCAGCTTCTAACCTACACCCCTAGACTCCAAAACTACCATTCAGGCAAACCCAGAACCAGGCCGGTCTTCAAACTCTTTGATTCAACACTCTCAGCAGAGGACCAGTTCGACACAGAGCAGCATGTTCGTTCGATTTTTGAACGGCTTCTAAGAACAACACATTGAAAAAGAAGAACACAGTACTAGAAGCCCCTGAACCGTTTTAGACTCGCTCCAAGGACGCGCCTGGCTGCACGGGCATGTTCCTGAGCGGCTTTATGGGCTTGGACGTCTGGGATCCGGGTGTACTTGCTCAAACTTTGGAATTTCTCGAATACGGCTTCGAATGAAGGCTGAGATCTTGCAGTTCAGTGCCAAAGGGTTACGGTTTGGGTTTGCGAGAATGTAAACCCGAAAGCCAAAAATGTATGTCCGTGCTGCAAGTATGTACAAGTGTGGGTAAGCTTGTTTGCCCAGCTGTATGCATGAATGCAGGCGCGCCTGTATGAATCCGTGTCCGTACATGTGTAGAACTTTGGAGACATACGTATCACGTATGTATTCGAAGATGCGTGCTTCCGTGCACGCTCATCCGCACGATTCTGCTCGTGTACTTGTGTTCGTATGTATACATGTATTTGTGTCTTGATTGTTTGCAGAACGTGTACATGTGTATGCGACGTCTGTAACGGTATTTTGTGAGTGTTCTTTCATGTACATACCTTTGCACGTGTGTGTTGCGCCATTGGCTTGCCAGTCTATAGCAAGTGTCACATCTGAGAAAATGCATATGCCCTTTCCGCCGTTCAGAGCCTTCCAAAATGGGAGTTTCCGAAAATAGGGGACCCGAATATAGTCCCCTAAATAGTAGGATCCTTACTGTAAGGACCCCGAAATAAGGTACCCATAATGTTCGGAAGCCCCAAATATATCAGAACAGCAAAACTTGAAAAAACTCAATCTGCCCACCTCCGACATCATCCCGCGGTTTTCGGAGCAGATTTTTCGACCTTGTCCCGTATCGCAGGACCACGGCTTAGAGGCTTAAAGTGCAGCGACTTGCAAGAAAGGATCCGTGACCTAGCCAGGGAGCCCCAAACCCTTTAGAGTATGGCAATGACGTAAACCGTGATATTAAGCCTCCGTTACTCCAAGGTAGAGTGTAGTCCTCAATTTAGGCCTTACTTCAGGCCTTCATTGAGGAATGTTGGGCTCTGAAGCACAGGTTGGCCTCCAAACCCCGCTGTAAACCCTAAACCCTAAACCCTTCAACTAAAGCAAAAGCACCTGTTGCCCGCTAAACCCTGCTGTAAGCCTCAAACCCTAAAACCTTATAGTACCCCTATAGTACCCCTATAGTACCCCTATAGTAATTGTATAGATCCCTTAAAGGGGCCCTTAAACCTCTAATTAACGGAATCTGGGCTCCAAAGCACAGGTTCTGGCGCGCCGATCCTCGCAGTGGCCAGAAGGGCACCATGGAGCCCTGCTCTGGCAAAAGAGGGGTCGGGTTAGAGTGTTTTGGATTCACGGTTTCGGGTTTGGAGTTTAGGGTGTAGTGTTTAGGGTTTAGGGTTTGGGGTTTGGGGTCTCGGGTTTAGGGCTGTTTAGGGTTTGGGTTTAGGGTCTAGGGTTCAGGGTTTAGGACCGCGTTGGACGATGGTTTACTGCAGGTCAGTTTCGGTTATGTTTGGTTCGCAGGGATGTCGTGGGTTGCTTATTATGGGCGGTGGTAGGTATGGGGTTTCTAAGAAAGGGGGGTTTGGATTTGGAGGGACGATTCATGAAGGATCGTTTGTATCAGGTTCCACCATTTTAAAAGAGATCCCAGCATTTGTACGTAGAAATATGGGAGTTTCCGAAAATTAGGGACCCTAATGGTAGGAAATGGTAGGATCCTTATTATGAGAACCCCCCCCAAAGAAGGTACCCCTTCTTCTCAGAAACTCCCACGTGAGTCCTTAAGTATAATGCATAGCACAGTAGCGTCGATCTCAAGACCCTTCCGCCAGTTCAGTTCCGTCTGAGGCCTAGTAGTCGAGTAGGTCACCTTTAACCTTTATTGGGTAGTATAGTCCCTGTATAATCCCTATAACCCAAAAAGGTTGTTCTTTAGTTCCCCATGATAAAAACCCTCAACCCCAAGACCCTGAACCCTACAAGACCCAACGTAGTCCGGCGAAGTCCCCGGCCGGGTCTGCGGCACCAGCCGCTTTGGGCGCAGTGCGCTGCAGCACTTGGGGATGCAACCACCAGCCCTTAACTAAGCGGAGTTCCGCAAATGATACCAAGACGCTCTGCAGCTGAGGGGTAGAGATATAATATATTATGGCATTTGAAGACTGTAGGGAAGGGAAGGTTTGCGTCCCACACCCATCCGAAAGCAGCAAGGACAATTGGCCACGGGATGGTGCACAGCTGAAAGGCGTGGTCCACGAGGTTCGCACATCCGGGAGCTCCGGGTTTGTCTTCGCTGGGGAGGGTTAGTGCTATTACATATATATATATATATATGTATATACATATACATATACATATATAATACACACTTACATACATACATTCATGGTTTTGGCCTATACTGTGGTACCACATCATCAGAATACCCTTGAATGTGCCCTAACCCTGAAGCCGAAGACAAGGCCTTCTGCCAGGCACACTTGACGACTAGGGTTTAGGGTTGAGGAGGGTTTAGGGTTTGAGTTATTGTTGAGGGTTTAGGGGTGTAGAGTTTAATCTTTTGGATTCAGCTTCAAGCTTTCTTTCATGAATCAGGCCAGAAAACTTGCGTCAACCGTCAAGCCTGAAGGCAGCCGGATACTCGGATGATCATGGGACTTAGTAAGTAGGGTTGTAAGTAAGGCAACTATAGTTATGTCTACTTATAGCCATAATAAGGGTACTTATAACCTTACTTACTAAGTCCCATGATCCTCTAAGTAGACCCTAAACCATAAACTATATAGATCCCTCTGAAGAACCCTATAGATCCCTTTAAGGAGCCCTTTAAGGAACCCTACTTACTAAGTCCCATGATCCTTTAAGTAGCAATGCTAAAAGGCTCTTGGTTGTTTGCTTTTTTTGCCTTGCTGGAGCGGGGTTTCTTTCACGGGGATCTCCAAGAGTCATAGCTGGAGGATCATGACACTTAGTAAGTAGGGTTATAGGTACCTTAGTTGGGGTTATAAGTAGGTATAGCTATGTTTCCCTAACTTATAACCTTACTTACTAAGTCCCCTGATCCTCTAAGTAGCTGTTGCTTGCCTTCCAACGGGGAATTGAGCTTGACTCCACGCGGTGATTTTGGAGACCACGACAAGGTTATAGCCGAGATTCCAAATCTGATGTCGTAATACGTAGATGTAGGTAGAACAGGTATTGGGGTTTATTTTCGTATAATCAAAATAAAAAGCCTTAAGGAAGACTATTAACACTTTTTCAGGCATGTACATTCGATACCAGAAGCTATGCTTCAAAGCAAAACATTCCGTTCGAGGGGGCGTGGGATGGGGTTCAAAGACGTTAGATCTCAGCGTTTAGGGGTTTGGAGTTAAGAGATTGTGGACTTTGTCGGTTTGAGGGCACGGTGTAAGGGTTGGTGGTTTCCTGTTCTTGTTTGCCTAAAAGCTCAAGACCAGAACCCCAATCGCAGAAAATTCATTTAATGATGAAGCGTAGCCTGCTTGGAGGTGAATGGTGCCAAGTGGCTCGCGATTCTGCTGGTTGAGTAGCATTTTTGTTCGTTTAGAGCCGCTAAAGGCTTTCAAAAGTTATGGGGTACTTGCTTTTTTATTGCTGCTGAAGGCTTTCGAAAGTTATGGGGCACTCGCTCTAAATATGTGGGTTGCATCTTAAGCTTTTTGGACTACTTGGAGGACCATGGGACTTAGTAAGTATGGCAAATAGTACCTTAATTGGGTTTATAGGTAGATATAACTATAGTTACTTTACTGACAACTCGACTTGCTAATTCCCCTGACCCTCTAAGTAGTCAGCTTGGCAGAGTTTAGAGCCGAGGCCTTTGAGTTCGGTCTCGCCGGTTTGAGGGGTGAGGTGTTTCAGCGTGCACGAGTGAGAGTCTCTTTGCAGAGTGGAGTCCGGGGGGTTCAGGATTTTGGAGTTTAGGCTTGGCCTCGTAGTCAAGGACCCCTCCATGATGTTTTGGATGTCTCTTACAATTGGGTCGCCTTCAGCGGAAATCGAAAACCCTAAAATGCCTGGCAGACGTCAGGAATGCAAGGAGGTGAAGCAGAAGGGCGCAGACTGGACCAAATGCTCTGCCGACCAATGGATGCCGTTGCTGGGCCTTGGCAGAGGAACCATTTCGCCTTAAGCCAGTTGTCATGTTATAGGATCTTTATAGGGCATTGGCTTTGCTTGATTTTGCGTGGGGTTTTACAGTTTTGCGGAGATCTATCTCAAGTTACTGGAACAGGGGTGTCAAGCAGACAGTCGGATTCCCTACTATAGTAGCTCACATTACCCTAAACCCTAAACCCGAAACCCTAAACCCTAATTATCAAGCCCAGGTTTCGCTACTCCCAGTACTACCTGGAGGAGGCCTAGCTCCATCTCCATGCCGCTTAAAGTGTACAGAGGCCAAGTACTTCGACCCCACACAAGAAGTGGGGTGCTTTTCGTGTGCCTTTGGGAGGTTATCCCAGGGACACACCCTCTGGCAAGCAGTAGATCTTGCTCGCTGTCTTTCTGTTCTTTCGATGGATAGTTGAAGCTCAGAGGGGTGGCAATGGAAAAGCAAGGCATCGGGTTTCGACTCACCTTAAGAAAGGGGGCTAAACAATTATCTATACTACTGTGGGGGTTCCTTTTTGCAATGATAGTATAATGGACCCCGACACCTTATTCTAATTATTAAGGTCCCTATATTACACAGACTGTAGCTGAGTGCTGTCCGAGACATCTCACTCTGCCGGCCTTTCGGAGGGCTTGTAGCTCCCTTTGCTGAAAACGGTTCTGACTCCGAAGCCATTACAGAAACCCTAAAGTGAAGAACCGACACCCTGATCCCTCCTTAAACCTCAGTACAGCCATGTTAGCCCCTGTAAGAAACGAAGCGCTCAAACCCTCAGCCGATTTACTCTAAAGGGCTAAGCCCTACGTCCAGAAGTTGTCCAAGATTCAGCCTTGGCTGACGAGTGGTGTCATGCCCAAAGCCGCAATTCAGGTTCCGATCCCAGCAGGAGCAAGCTGTTTCGACATGGTTTTGAAGGGTCTAGATAAGAGTTTCCATAGGGGTGCAAGTTGGGTTCTAGAGGAGTTAGACTCACCTGGGCTACCCGAGGAAATGTATACCATCCTGTCTCCGGAGGCTAGCATTATCCTGAGGTGTACGCTTGTTATCGTTCTACTGCTGGTGGTGGTGCATAAACATCGTCATCGGTATGCAGCCCCCGCATTCGTCATTATCTTCGTCATGAACATCATCATCGTCATTGTCACGACCACCATCATCATAACTAGCGTCACAGCCAATACACATCGACCTGGTCATTGTCGAGACCACCACTTTTGATATTCTCATCACGCCTACAGCAGCAACTTCAACAAGGGATCTTAATGGTTTTGTCTCGCAGCCCTAACGCCCCAAACCCCTAAACCCCAACCCTCTGCCACCGTACTTTGTGTGTCCCTTCACTGGTTTGGGTGCCTCCTCGTTTGGAGCTGCCCAGAAGGATGAAGGGCCGCTTCAGGGGACCCCTAAGCCCCAAAAGATAAAAGGTCCTAAATGCCCTAACAGCGCCACAAGCCACAGAAGCCTTAAACATCCTAAAGACCCCTAAACCCTGCACCCCTAAAGCAAGGATTCTTGTGCCCGGCTTGCTCGCCGCAGAATCGTCTCTCCTCTAAGTCGGTTCTCGTCTTCGTAGCTCCGGCAAACTTGAGCCATGGGGTGCCACCTGGCCTGAACTGGGGAGGGTTCCTCAAAGCGCTCCTTAAAGGGATCTATAGGGTTCTTTAAAGGGATATATATGGTTTAGGGTCTAGGGCTTACTTAGAGGATCAAGAGACTTAGTAAGTAGGGTTATAAGTACTTTAATTAGGGTTATAAGTAGATATACCTAAAGTTACCTTACTTATAATCCCACTTACTAAGTCCCCTGATCCTGCAAGTAGGGGTGTTCAGAATCCTGACGGTGTAGCCAGTGGCAGTAAGTGGTAGGAGTCTTGTGTGCTTTGGCTTCTAGGGCTCGCGACGAGTGCGGGTGCCTCTGAAACCAGCGAAACTGAGTCCCAGAAGCTTGGATTTCAGGGTCTAGCAAGCTATGCAGAGGCCTTGCCGTGGACCACACTTGCCATTCCGCCCCAAGACGAAACCTCATCCTTGAATCCGAAGCCCCTTATAAGACTCCGCAGAGTTGTAGACAGGTCCCCAGTTGACCCTCGCGGGCTGCTTTAAGTCGTCCTTGAGCAACCGAACAGCGATACTGTAACAGTCCTATGAACATTGAACGACGCTGCCTCAAACTGACAGTCATGAGCATATCTCAAGATTCAGTCACACCCAAAACCTATAATCAGTCATGAGCATATCTCATGACACAGTTACACCCAAAATCAAAATCTCAAATCTAATTGCCCTGCCTGGTCTCAGGTTGCGCATCTTCGACCGCATCGGAAGTCCCAGTTCCAAAACCTCGTCGCCGATTGAGCGTGGGCCAGGTTGATGAGAGCGAGCTTCCGGGTCATGAGGAGCTTGGGAGCTTCGCGGTGCGTTGTTAAATAGTGCCCGTGCCTACCGAGGCACTACAGCTTCTTCCTACTGCTACTGCTGCTGCTACTGGTACTGGTACTGCTACTTCTACTCCTGCTGCTGCTGCTGCTGCTGCTGCTGCACTGCCAATGTTTCAGCTGCAGCTATTGCTGCAACTACAGCTACTGCCACTGCGACTTCCGCCGCTGGTGCTACTTCTACTATTTCTACTGCTGCTGCCCCTGCTGCTGCTTCTGTTAAGGCTACTGCTGATGCTGTTGATGCATTGCTACAGCTGCCGCAGGTAGCAGTTGGGATGCAAGAAGGGATGTGTTACATCCGTGGTGAGAATATTTAGGAACAGCGAAACCCACAAGAGCAGTTGATGTTCCAGATTTCTCGAGTCTTCGATTGTAAAAGATACTGTGATGATGGCTGAAAGATCCTGAGTCCATCCTGAACCCTAAGCCCGAAGCCGAAGCCCCCAATTGTAACCCGTAAATCTTTAGTAAGATCAGACGCAGATCCGGAATCCTCAACTCAGAAGCCGTCAACATCGGTGACACCGACGAGTAGGACCCCTATAGAGCCTCCAGAGCGATACAGATTCCTTCTAGAGCCCCTGATGGAACCCTCTAGAGAGCTTTGAAAGCAACACGAGAGGTCTTACAGAACCCTTTTGAATGCGCTTCTCGGAACCCTCACAAGCCTTGTACTTGCAGGATCATGGGACCTAGCAAGTAGGGTTATAAGTAAGGTAACTATAGCTATATCTACTTATAACCCTAATTACGGTACTTATAACCCTACTTACTAAGTCCCATGATCCTCTAAGTACGCGAACCCCTACAAGACAACCAGAACCCAAACCCTAAACCCTAAACCCTAAACCCTAAACCCTAAACCCTAAACCCTAAACTCAAAAGCTTAAGCCTGAATGCTCAGCTTCTGCCTTCTCACGTACAGGAGCGTAACACAACTGTACGGGAATGAAACAAAAGACTTTCTAGTCTTACCTAGAGGTAAATGGTAATTGTAAAGCTACAATTACAGCCATTTACAGGTAGACATCATGAGTGGACACAAGTATTCCTTAATATATTCTGTAGACAGTACTGTCAGTAATATAAGAGATATATTACCCTAAACCCCCCCCCTAAGCCGAGTGAAATCTGGGGAAAAAATGGACCCCCGAGTGCTCGTGTGTGCCCAAGCTGGTCGGGGCCACATTCTGCAGCAAAACAGCGCCGATCCTTTCATGTGGCAGCTCTAAACCATCCGGTGCCTCTGCGTGCCCAAAGCGGCCAAAGCCAGATTCTGCAGCAAAACAGGGCCGTGCTTTTCGTGTGCCTGCTTTAAACGTTCCCAGGCTTAGGATCGAAAAATGGACCCTCGAGTGCTCGTGTGTGCCCAAGCAGGTCGGGGCCACATTCTGCAGCAAAACAGGGCCGTTCTTTTCGTGTGCCTGCTCTAAACCATCCGGTGCATCTGGGTGCCCAAAGCGGCCAAAGCCAGATTCTGCAGCAAAACAGGGCCGTTCTTTTCGTGTGCCTGCTTTAAACTGGGTTCCCAGGCTTAGGATCGAAAAATGGACCTTCGAGTGCTCGTGTGTGCCCAAGCAGGTCGCGGCCACATTCTGCAGCAATACGGGAATGAAACAAAAGACATTCTAGTCCTACCTATCGGTAAATGGTAATTGTAAAGCTACAATTACAGCCATTTACAGGTAACTGCATGTGTGTATACAGGTATTCCTTAATATATGCTCTAGACAGTACTGTCATTACTATACCAGAGATTGCACTCTCGTGTGCAGATGCTTCTCTGTCGGAAACGCTTAAGAACTTAAGCTCAGTACGGAAGCTCTGGGTGGCTTCGTTGGGGTGGGTATGTAAGAGCTCCGCGTACGTGACGAACGACGCTTTTGCTGAAGACTTCCGACGTGCGTCTTTTTTCTTCGTGCCGATTGGGGGTACACCTTTCACGGAAAACAAGCGCGAAACCCTAAACCCTAAACCCTAAAAATCCTAAGCCTTTGGGGAGGACTCCCAGGCAGAGCAAGATCGTGGCCTGATTGCCGCATTCAGCCCCTCGGGTCCCACCAGAAACTGGATCGTTTGGGGTTTAGGGTTTAGGGTTTAGGGGTTTGGGGTTTAGGGTTTAGGGGGTTTAGGGTTTAGGGTTTTTTGGGTTTAGGGTTTAGGGTTTAGGGTTTAGGGGTTTGGGGTTTAGGGTTTGGGGCCTACTAGGGTTTCATTGAAAGAAACAGGGGTTTGAGACAGGGTCTGCTGCTAAGGCAAGAACAAGTTCGCCCCTGCACCCATGACATCATGAGTTCAGCCGCAACCGTGAGGCCCCATGCCGAAGCGTCACTAGGACCTAGAGAGCCCCTGAACACAGCTTAAGCATTAAGCTCTTTAGACCCCTAGTCTTAGTAGCTGAGTGGGTTACCTTTAGCTTTTTGGGGTTTATAGAGTCAGAGGTCAACCTTTTTTGGGACAAGGTACCCAGTCCCAAAAGAAGCACGTCCCCTAAAGCCCATTCGTTAGCACCAGAAAGATGAAGGAACGCATTCTCCGAGATAGAGTGAACCTCTCAACCCCGGACCTTACGGGCTGCAAGCTGTACGGCCTCTACCCAAACCGCGCAACCCTAAACCCCTTAAGACAACCCTGAGACGACAAGGGCAAGAACACCGCAACCCCTGGAAGTACCATGCTGGTTTCCTTGTAAGGAACGTAGTTTAAGTCACCATCATAGTGATCTGTAATAACAATAGTGAATATGGCTTCCTTCTTATGGTACCCGAGTTAAGTTCTTTGACAAGAACCCTTGGAAAAACCATGTCAAGCTTATGGTTGTTGGCTCGCACCAACAAATACACATGCGAATACCTAAACTTTACAATTCCAAAGCCGTAGAAGTTAAACCCTAAACTTGCGAAGACAAGAACAACCTAACTCCTCAAACTCAAACCTAAACTTCCGAATGCCTAAACCTGTAACGGGCCTAGAAACCTTAAACCTAACCCCTGACCCAGTACCTACAAGGGCAAGAACAACCTAACACCCGAAACCCTACACCCCAAAAAGGTAAGGACAAGCAAAATCCCTGACATGCTTAGAAAGGTTTCAAACACCCCAACAAACGAGCAAGAACAACCCGAAATCCCGTAACCAAAAACCCCAAGCCCTGAACACGCACCTAAACCTCAAACCTTAAACCAACGCCCTAGACACGCTTTATACAAAGCCTTAAACACGCACAAGACCAGGCAAGAACACCTTAAAACAACCCCAAACCCCAAACCCTACCTTCAACCCTAAACCCTAAACCCTAACTCCTCAACGTCCCCAAAAATATCGAGGCAAGAACAACCTCATCCTAAAACTCTACATCCTAATCCCAAACCATACATCCTAAACCACAAACCCTTGAAAAAGCTGCCTGAACCCTAAACCCCAAACCCTCCTTACTTATAACCCTACTTAGTAAGTCCCCCGATCCTCCAAGCAAAAGAACCGAGGCAAGAACAACCTCATCGAGATGGTGTCGGAGACCGACCAAACTCCCAAGGCGAAGAGCGGACGGCGGGTTTCCCTCAGCCGCCCGGGCTTTCGACAAGGTAGTCCACAAGGGCTTGTTAGGGGTTTTAGGGGTTCCTTTCAAGGGATCTATAGGGATGTATAGCTTCCTTGAAAAAGGTATTCTTTTCTTTTGGGCTTAGGCCGTTTTCGGTGGGCTTTGTGGGTTTAGGGTTTAGGGTTCAGAAGGTGCTCTCAGAGGGGGTTTCGGGTTTGGGGTTAGGGTTTAGCGTTTGGGGTCAAAAAGGGGTTTGAAGGTTGAGGGTTTGGGGTTTACGGTTTCGGGTTGAGGGTTGAGGGGACTTAAACTTAAACTAGTCCTATTGCGGGGGGTTCCTTACTTCACCGCAAAACCCTATTCTAAGTGTCAAGGGCTCCATAGTACTCTATTAGTTTTCAGGGTTGTTTTGGGGACTTGGCAAGCAGGGTTTCGCTGGTTCGTTTAAGGAATCGGGGGGGGTGCCCCCCATGCCAGTGCCCCGTGTGCTTCCATAAGCGCATCAATAGAATGTGGTAATGGTCTAATTAGTTTGTTTCGTGCTTTTGGAAGAAGGAGAAGAAGCCCCCGATAGTCCCCATGCAATGTTCTAATGATTTAATTCAGGAATTCAATCACTAGAGTATTGTTTCGGTCTAACCTTGCCTAAAGACTAAACTTTTAATATAGTAAGATGGAAAAGCGAGTGTGTAAATCTTGTTGCGTTTGACGGGTTTAAGACTTGTAATAAGTGCCGTGCAGCGAAAAGAAAATGTTACAAACAAAAACCAGATGGGAATATAACCAAGCGAGAAGAGAGAGCAAAAGGGAGCCAATTATGTGAAGAATGCGGCCGCAAAATCAAACGCGAAAACCGGGATGCCCATTTCCATTATGCATATCATTATGCGTTACATCCGAACTCGGAACCAAATATATTGATGAAAGTTTATTTAACGAAGCTAGGTAATTTAAGGAAAGAAGGCACACTAAACGACGAATTACAAGCAGAGATTAAGGCAGAATACGAAAAGCAGAAAAAATATATGCAAACGATTACACGAACAATTCCCTAATCAATTTGTTGATGAAGACACACCAGAGCCACAACCTGAACCTGACAAACCTAAACCCGATATTGCTAAAGTATTCAATCACGTCCATCAGTTGCTAATGAATGATAATTTTTAGAAGACTATATTATGCTATTTGGCAAACATGAGGATAGGATGGTTATTGAAATTCCGATTGATAAGTCATAAGTATAATGTAGTTATAATCTGTAACGACTTAAGGATCATGACTACGCTATGGTTTTACCTTATCCCCAAGCCTTATTGCTATTCTTGATATTCCATTAGAGAATACCATTCCCATTTTCAGGGGTTGGGGATTTCAGGTTGGCAATATGGTTTTTCTATGGGAGTGTGGGTGTATGGGGTTTAGGTTGAGTTTTTTGTATGTGGTGGTGTATGAGTCTTTTTGGGGTTGAGGTATAGGTTGTTATAGTTTGGGTCTTCACGTTGAGGTCTTCCTATGGGCTAACTGTTTCAAGGTCGCATTATCTGTTTTTTTGTATTTCTACGGCAATGTATACAGAAGTAATCGGCATGAGCCTAGGCTCGAAAACGGACAAGGGAACCACCTCCTTCGCCAACAAGACGATGCGGACCTGCCACGTTTTTTGGGGTCTTGTGGGGCCTGTCGCGGCTCGTAAATACTGTTGGCCCTTTCCCTCAGGGCCCAGTTGCGCACAGGATCGAGCTGTAATCTCGGTGTTGGCGGGGCACAGTTGAGTTTCTTGTTTCTCCCGCTGTTTATGCACATGGGTGGTTGTCAAAATTATGGTCCCTTTTTGGGTCCCTCATATAATACGGCACCTAATATTTCGGATACCCAAAAAAAGGCCTTAATCTTGACAACCAAAACCACATCCCTAAACCCCAAACCCTAAATCTCGTCGTCGCCGGATGAGGGGTTGTTGTGCCTTGTGCTTGAGGCTTCGGAAGGTTCTTGCTGATACCATGCTTAGAGTATCAGGGAACGTAGTAAGTAGGGTTATAAGTGAGGTAACTATAGATACATCTACAATCTACGTATAACCCTAACTAAGGTACTTATAACCCTACTTACTCAGTCCCATGATCCTTTAAGTGGCGCAAGCCTAGGCAACATTGTGTATCCTCCTGTTCCTTCCCTCCTAAAATCAATATGAAAACCCTGTCTCCTACCTTCGTCAGCAACCGCCTCCTCCTCATCGCACTACCCTTGTGTTGAAGCTTCATACGGCACAAACTCCGAAATCAGAAGCTGGCATGTTACAACGACATGTAGAAATCTGAAGCAAAAAGGTTCACCCGAAAGTCCAGAAGCCCAATATGCGGTTCCGAAGAGAAGAGTTAGTCACGCTAACCCCTGCTAGTCCGGGTTTCACTACACCGCGACATACACCAGAATCTTGTTCTGAATGTCAATGCCCCTATGTTGAACTTGCGCCAGGCAGAAGTTCGGAGACACCGATGTGGACATCGCGCAGTGCGGAATCTTTTTCTTGTTGGAACCCTTGCTTTTTCTTCCTATTCCTTGGCTTCGAAAGTCCCGGCATTTTTCGGTAACAGTGGTGGAAAGCCGCAAAGCCTAACATTGAATGAGTCCTTCGTTCTGGCCTTTTGGAGTCTGTGTGACACCCTAAACCCTCCAGCCTCAACCCTCGAACATGTTTTGAGCCCGTATCAAGCCTGTATACAAGCAACCCTGCATCTCAGGCATCAGTGACCCTCAACTCAGAGCCCTTTTCCAAGCCTGCTGAAACCCCCTCATCAACTTCTGCACCCCACATGCTGGTAAACCCCTCAACCTTGAATTTCCTAAACTCTACACCAGAAATCCCAAACTTTAAACCGAAAACCCAGACTCCTTGAATCCTGCGACACTCCTAGGAAAACTTGAAAGCGCTCTGCAGAATGTTTGTCACAGCTAGTACATTGCACAACCCTACACCCTACATTCCCGATCCCACAGCCTAAGCCCTGAAGCCTAAACCTTCAAGCATAGATCCTTCACGCCGACACGTGCTGCGTCAAGTCTAGTACAAAGTCGCCAACCCCAAGTTTTTGAGCAACTTCACACAACTTCACATAGACACTAAACACCTTCAATCCAAAATCCTCAACCCTAACTAAACCCTTTACCCTAAACCCTCAGCCGCCTAGGAATCGGCTACACGTGCCGCAAGGGGTTGAAGCCGGAGAGTCCAAACCAGGATTCCTGGTTTGTGCTCAAGATGGACGCTCGGAGATCGTTTGTGTTCGGAGGGCTTGGCGTTTAGGGTTTAGAGTTCAGGGTTCAGGGTTTAGGGTTTACTGCAGAGTTGCTTAGAGTTTGGGGTCCTGAAGTCCTGAATCATGAACCCTTTCGCTCTTCAAACGCCTATCGGCTCTTGTGCTCAAGATTTACGCTTGGAGTTGGGTGTTTTCTACACAGGGTACTCTAAGAAGTGCTGGAACAGGTCCTGTAAGCTTAGGGGTGATGTACAACTAAAGCCCTATGGTTCAGGCAAAGATGGAAAGCTCGGAGTTGGGAATCTTTGGAGGGTCCAGAGCCCAAGCCAAAAGGTTGAAATCCTGAACCCGGACCCAAAGCCTTCTGCGTCAGAGACGTGCGTGTTAATATCAGGGCCTTAATCATTAGAATAGGGTTTGTGGGGGCCCACGATACCATAATTATTCTAAGGAACCCCCATTATTGGCAATCATCTAGAAGATTCCGGGTTCATGGACTCAGGATGGGCGCTCGGAGGGTTTGGGGTTTGGGAGTCTGTGAGGGCTTTACCGGCTTCAGAAGGCCTCATGAGGCTCGGAAGGGTGCACAAGGGTTTGGCTTTTGTCAGGGTTTTGGGGTTGTAGGCTTCGGGGTTTTTGGATTCGGGATGTGCATCCGGGGAGGTAAAGCTCAAAGCTTTGTTGGACTGGGCCCGGTGTATAAGGTTTTTGGATTTGGAACTTCGAGTACCCTTTTTGTTCTCGCTGCTCTTGCACTGGCAGTCGTGCATCTTTGTTTTGCCTGAGACAGAGCGCCTCATCTATTTCGCCAGTGCTCATATTTTATTCCAAGACTTTTCGTGTCGTTGCTCTTCCTCTGCTTGAGCATCGACTTCTCCTTCTGCCAGCTTCGGGTCCAGGGCTGGAGGTTTCAACTTACCAAAGTCCGGGCCGCGCCGAAAGCATAGCTCCTCTCTTGCCGCCCAGGAAAATTTCTCGCTCTACGGCGTTTTTGATGGTCATGGACAGAAGGGGCATGATGTCTCAAACTTCGCGATGGACATGTTGCCGAAGTGCATCATCAAGGTGGGTGTTTCTGGAAAAAGGAGGGACTCCTAGAATGAATGGCCAAGTTGCAGAAGCCCTTACAAAAGCTGGTAATGCCTTCATTGAACTCTACAGAGCCTGTGCAAAACTGTCGAAGCCTTAATAGAATCTGTATAGAACCCTTCCCGAACCCTTGAAGAATTATTCCGAGACCTACTTCTGAAACCCTAAGCCCTAAACCTTGAAGAACTACTGTAAGACCTGCTTCTTCAGAACCTTAGACCTACTTTCTAAGAACCTAGGCTCTACTTCTTAAGAGCCGCTTCACCCAAAGATCCCAATACCCCTTACTTAAGGATTATACCGCCTTAAACTATAGGGGGCTTAATATTATGATTTAACGTATATTCCTCAATTAAGGGGGATTGGGCTCTCTGGGGAGGGCCTTTACAAGGGAGTTGGTGAAGCCCTATACTCTAAACCCAGCCCTAAACCCTTAACCCTAAACCCCTAAACCCTAAACCCTTAACCCTAAACCCCTAAACCCTAAACCCTTAACCCTAAACCCCTAAACCCTAAACCCTTAACCCTAAACCCCTAAACCCTAGAGAGCCGCGTCAGGATGAGCGAGTGTACTCGACGGAGAAGCGGGACTGGGGACCCATCCTCGCCGATGCGCGCCTCGGCAGCACACAACTTTGAACATCCGGGGCTACGTTTCCTTAAAGGGATCTAAAGAAATTCCTTAAAGGGATCTTTCGGGTTTAGGGTTTAGGGTCTACTTACAGGTTCAGGGGACTTATATAATAGAAGTAGGGTTACAAGTAAGGTAACTATAGTTCTACCTACGTATAACCGTATAACCCTGATATCCATACTTATGACGCTGCCTACTAAGCCCCCTCTGACCCTCGTGTTTATACGTTTTTTTATGGGTTTGTATGGAGTTGCTTGCTTAGGGTGCTAAAAACTTGTCTCACAATAGCCTTACCACGTCCGTAAGCGCAAAGCCCCAAACCCGACACCCGCAACCCGAATCCGTAAACCCTGGAACCTGAACCCTACTCTCACTCAAATTTCTGAGAGGGCCCTGAGACCTCATGCTCGACCTGCCAGGTATTCCGACCGTAGGAAGAAGGAAGAAGAGCTCTGAAAAAGAATCCTAAACTCTAAACTCGGCTTGAGGCCGAATCTCCCTTGAAGCTTCGGCTTTTCTCCGCCCCAAAAGCCCAAAGCCGTGAGCATAGTGTCTTCTGGGGTTTAGGGCTTAGGGCTTCGATTGGGTGTAGGGTAGGGCTCGGGGTTTAAGTGGGCGACTTAGAGGATCATGGGACTTAGTAAGTAGGGTTATAAGTACCTCAATTAGGGTTATAAGTAGATATAACTATAGTTACCTTACTTATAACCCTACTTACTAAGTCCCATGATCCTCCAAGTAAGGCTAAGAGTTACAGCCTGTGCAGCGGAGGTTCAAGAAGACGCAGAATTTCATTACGCAGTCAGACAAGATGAAGACCCTGCAGGCTCAAATGTCGGGAACCACCGCGACGGCCTCTCGTCCTAGAAACCCGAGGCCCTAAACCCTAAACCCTGAACCCTAAACACTGAACTCTACACCCTGAACCCTAAAGTCAAACCCTAAACCCTAAACCGCAGACCCTAAACCCCACATCCCAAACCCTAAACTCTTCCGGAATCCGTGCAGGCGGCTTTGCTAGGCCAGCTATCAGTGGAGTTACGACTCAACTTAGGGGTACTTAGAAATATTTTTAAATTTTTGGTTATTATAATCCCTAAGAAACAGCTAAAGTTATCATGTTTGCTAGGGTTCTAAGTTCAGTATAGTCAATTAGGGGTATTCGCCTCAAAACTGCACCTCTTACCTTGCTTGGCCCGATGACCCTCCGATTTATGCCAATATGGTGCAAGGTATATGGGAGTTGCCGAAAATTGCGGGGTACCTTCTTTTGGGGTCCTTATAATAAGGATCCTACTATTTAGGGTGTGATTTTTTAGTGTGCCCTATTTTCGGAAACTCCCACACGTCTCTATCCAAAGGATCTAGGTCTTCTGGGTCCCGCTTGGGGACACTTACCGACGGCTTGCTTAGAGTTGCGAGAGTGTTCAACATCTGGGTGGTTGTCAAAATTAGTGTCCCTTTTTGGCTCATTATTACAATACGGCACCTATTTTTTAGGGTACCCACAAAGGCATCGCAATTTTGACAACCACCCATCTAGATCTAGGACTGAGTTCAGTCCAGGGGCTATGATTTCTCAAGCTCTGAAGATTGAACCGCCAAACATCGACGGCTTTGCTTTCAACCATTGGCGGCTCTACAGTTTTTGAGTAGGACCTTTACTGGTAATGGTGTGATGTAATACTTTCTAAACTCCTGATCCCGAAACCCTGAAACCCCAAAACCCTAAACCTTAATGTAGGACTCTGCTCGTCTGGCGGCTTTGTAGATGGCATTCAGTCCGGGATTCCGATGGTCGTACAATTTCATTTGCGCCTCCTGGGTTGGGATTAGGGTGTAGGCCGTAGGGGCTTAGGGTTAGGATTCAGGGTTTAGAGGTTCGGACTAGACGAAGAAGCCCGAACTCCGAAACCGAGGTGGCCATCCACGATCATTCAGACAATTCAGTCACCATCGGCCACGTCGCGGACTCCACCGCGGCCCTAGGAACCAAGTGCCTTGGTACTCGTTTCGCGGGGTCGCGATTCTGTGGGTTGGGCGTTGCACAGAGCTCCCAATAATTCCCTTCCCAGAACTTTTAAACATACCTCACACCCTAAACCCTATACCGCTGGAGAGACGCCTCCCTGAAGTCTCAACCCTGAACCCTTATCTGGGTAGTCCCAAACCGTGAGCATCCTATACCTGGGACATCGCAAATAAATCTAAACCCGAAACCCCTAAAACCCGAAAGCCCTAAAGCCCTAAACCCTAAGCCCCAAACTCAACGCGAGAGTAGCCCCACAACCCTCAGCCTTAGCATTTGTCCAAGACTTTCAAATCCCAAAGCTGTACGAAAGAACACCAGTTTTGGAACCCAAAACCACCAACACAAAAGCAACTGAATGCCAAAAAATGCTTCAGATACATCTGAAAACAACTTCTTCAAGTCCTTTGACAATCCGAGGAACCACTAAACAAAAGCAACTGAATGCCAAAAAATGCTTCAGATACATCTGAAAACAACTTCTTCAAATCCTTTGACAATCCGAGGAATCACTAAACAAAAGCAACTGAATGCCAACAAATGCTTCCTTTGACAATCCGAGGAACGTGAATGCTTGGAGCGGTGTGGCTCTCACAAGAGACCACAAGCCGAACTTGAAGGCTTTCGTCTCCCCTCGGCTTTGGGGTTATAGGCTAGGGTTTCGGGTTTAGGGTTTAGGGGTTTGGTTTTCGGGTTTAGGGTTTCGGGTTTGTGGGATTAGTGTTTTAGGGGTTTGGGTTTAGGGGTTTGGGTTTCGGGTTTAGGGTTTCGGGTTTAGGGATTAGTCTTTAGGGTTTCGGGTTTAGGGTTGAGGGCTGTGGGGTTAGGGTTTAGGGTTGGGTTTTGGGGTAGAGGGCGGGGGTACGTTAAGCGCTTGTTGAGGTGTTGAATGTTTTTTTTCATGACGGACGTTGCGGCAACAGGGTTTGAAGAGGGGGGTATAGGGCCTTCATATGGGTTTCAGAGGCGTTTAACAAAGACATATGGTCTTTTCAAGAGTTTATGTTTCACGCCTTTTTTTTTGGGGGGGGGTTTCGATTTTTTAACGGATATCTTTTCTGAGTTTGGTCGCGGAGTTTGTCGGGGTTTTCAACGGCACTCATATCATTGCATTGTTTTTGAGCTCTTAGGGTTGAGATTCACGGTTTACTGCAAGGTTTAGGACTCAAATGAATGTGCAGTTTGCTACACGGCCCATGTTTTGGGTTCCGTGTATTTAGGATCCCACAGTGGGGGTCTCTACTGCCGGCATATTGCACAGCATAATGAAGAACAAGTATACGAGGGCAAGCAGTGGATTTACAGATCTGTGCCAGGACGAGAAGGCGCGCATTGAGAAGGCAGGTGGACGCGTGGTGTTTGACGGGCCCCTCGGACTAACAGCAGAGTTTCCATCGGCAGGTTTTGCTGTCAGCCCGCATTTTTGCAGTCCTAAACCCTAATCCCCTAAAACCCTGTTTCGTTGCAAACAGCTCCGCCCAAGCCACCAGGTACGCGAACTACCGCGTCTACGCCAAAAATGCGCGCTATCCAGGTCGCTCGGACGAGGGCACACCCTTAGGAGCTCTTATAAGAGACTCTCGATATATAGAGCCCTTCTATTTATCCTTATCCCCATAGATCCCAAACCCCTAGCCCAAAGTTAGGAACTCTTATAAGAGCATCGATAGAACCCCTCTATTATCCATATCCCTAATCCCAAACCCTAAACCCGACGACCCTAAAACCCGACGTACAGCTCACAGGATTTCAGCGGCTTGAGTTCGTTGAACGGTTCTGCAGGATTGTCGGCTTCAGGCTTCAGGGTCTTGGACTTACGGAGCTTCACGGCTTTGGGGTTTCCAGGTTGAGGGGGTCAGAGTTTTGGGTTTAGAAGTCCTCGGCGGTTGACGGTTGTAAGATATAAGCTTGAATCATGAGTAATAGTTGTCATGGTAGAACATACCCCTCAAATTCCTATTCTGACTACTTGAAGGGTAAAACTAGCCATAGTAGAGTATGCTTTAGAAGCTGCCCCCACCATGTAATAGTGACTATAAGGATTATATTGAGGCCCTAATATATTCCTATTCTACCACTATTAAGGGTGGGGGCAGCTTCTAGAGTATGCTTTGAAGGTTTCAGGGTGTCCCCCATGTCGGGCTTCGCCACCAGGATCTAGGCTTGAGGGCTTTAGGGTTTAGGGTTTATTGCTCAAAGTTTAGGGCGTAAGAGGCCTCAAATATCCAAGGGTAAAAGGAGGGACCCTTGTTCAGGACCCCTAGGTATATACCCTATTAATATAGATATCATATACCCATTATCTAGCCCATTATAGGGTAGGGGTCCCTATTAACGGTCCCTCCTTTTCCCCTTTGAAAATATCTAATCTTTCCAGTAGACCAGAGCCCAGACCCAAGGCCTTATCACTCACCTTATTTTGGGGTCCTTATAAGAAGGATCCTACTATATTAGGGCCCCCTGTTTTTGGAAACTCTGTTTCGAGAGCCATTACTGTGATTGTTAAACAATCTCTGAGCTCTGCTCCTCTGATGGCCCACATCCTCAAATCCGTAGTCGCCGAAGCTTCCATTAACAAAAATAGGGTCGGTAGTATCCTTTTTTGGAGTCTCCATCCGTAGTCGCCGAAGCTTCCATTGAAAAAATAGGGTCGGTAGTATCCTTTTTTGGAGTCTCCATAAGGCAGACCCCAAACCCTACTCTCATGCTAACCTCTCCTAGATTCGGCTCGAGTGTTGCCGAGGCCGCACAAAAAGACCCCAGACAAGAACTAAACCGAGGCACGATTAGACAAGGCTGTTGGTGTAGGGTTTAGGATTTTCGATTTGCAGTTTAGGGTTTAGGGCACACTAACTTTCAAAAAATCAGTGCCGCTAAGTTTTGCGCCCCTAGAAGAAGAGCCTAACCATAGACCACCTGACCCTGAACAAAGTCTCGAAACTTTGAGCGAGGTCTGAACATGTCTCGTTGCCTTGGTGACCTGCTCGGACATGCAGAATGTGGCATGCCGGTCGCCCAGGAACCGGAAGTTTGTACTATAGGGGCCTAAATGATTGACTATACCATTCTGGGGGCTTCTTATTCTAGTATAATGGGCCCCTAAAATCCTAAACCCTAAACCCTATTCGAACTTAAGGCCCTTTTTTGGTATTGTATTCCAGGGTAACCTTCAGAGGCTTGCACAGCCCTGCACCAGGCGATGTTTTGGGGGAACCTTCGCAGGTTTTCATCGCCGCGATACTTCCGAAACCATGGCTCATGCCTTCCTTCAACCCTTCAAGGTCTGGTCAAGGTGTTAAAGTTTAAAAGAAATCGTACCCCAAACCCTAAATCGTGAGCGGATCCCTTAAAGCCGCCTTTACAGCCCCACCGAGCTCCTCCCCTTCAACGCCCCTCAAAGCCCCTCTTTAAGCTACCCTTGAGGATCCTGCAGCAGTCATTGTCATTCTTCCTTATATACATCTCACGGCCTAAAGCTGAAGCGGAAGATCCAATGCATGATCCCGTCCCCTAAACCACCTTGAAACCCCTAAACCCTAAACCCCAAGCCCTAAACCCTGAACTCCTAAACCCTAAGCCCTAAACCCTGAACTCCTAAACCCTAAGCCCCAAGCCAAGAAGCCACAAGCTGCTTTCGGGCGATCGAAAGGTCATGCGAGCCAGAGGTCAACAAGATCGCCTTCGAAAAGGGCCCCTTGGCTTTGACGTGTTCTTTTGTTTCTTTGGTTTGTTATGTCCAAAACTCCAAAGCCCTAAACCTTACACCCACAAGCCTGAACCCCAAATCCTAAACCTGAACTTCTCCACCCTTGACAGCGAACTGTAAGGCAAGCAGTACATCCTCCTCGTCTGCTCCGACGGTGTTTGGGTGCCACCGTCCCGGCTTCGTAACGAAGGGTTTAGGGTTGAGAGTTTAGGGTTTTCTGGTTGAGGCCTAAGCCCTACACCTGTCAACGGCCTACAACCCAACCCCAAACTTTAAACCACAAACACCTGAACGTTAAACTCCCATATCCTAGACCTGAAGCCACCAATTATACGGTTTCTGTATGTCAGCAGTTACCACAAGTTGGGCCGGAATGAGGATGTCGCAAGCTGGCTCCAGTTCACAGCCGGTCGGGGCTTCATATGACATAGAAGCCCGGCTAGATGGCTCCTCATGTCTGTTAAACTCTAATATGCACCGACACGCTATTCTAGTTATGAACCTAGTAATAGAGTAGGAAACCTTGAACCTTTTTTGGGTAGTATAGTCCCTCTATAATCCCTATAGAACCAAAAATGTTAACCTTCAGTTCCCCATGATACCTACCCGACAAGTAGGTTAAGGCTCACTTTAGTAGGAGAGCCGAGTTCCGTGGCCAAACATGCAGACTTGGAAGTATCGGAGCCTGCGCCCGCTACCAACCACCAAAAAGCTCCGCTGCCTTCACAAGCCGACCGCCAGAACCGAAGGCAACATCTGGAACCCCGGCCCCCGTTTCCCCAAAACGCATTTTGGGAAGCATTGTCTCCCCTAAACCCTAAGCCCTAAACCCCTAAACCCCTAAACCCCTAAACCCTAAACCCTAAACCGATATTCTGAAGCTCAGCTCCTTCGCTTAAAACGCCAGGAGTTCATCTCTGCGCAAGAAGCAGCGGCCCTGGAGATCGAGTGTGTCATGCGTTTCCCAGGGCCTCAGACCAGTAGAGCTTGGGATGTAACATAAGTTTTTACGATTCAAGATTCGAGGTCTACGATCAGTACAGTCTAAGAAGAGCATTTTTTACTTTAAGGATCAGGGGACTTAGTAAGTAGGGTTATAAGTAAGGTAACTATAGTTGTATCTACTTATAACCTTAATTAAGATACTTATAACCCTACTTACTAAGTCCCATGATCCTCTAAGTAGTCCTCAGACCCGAACTCTCAAAGTCATCCTCAAGTATCTTCAGCCTCAAAGCCTTCTGTCCCCAAAGAGCCGTGGGTCGACGTCGCCGTAGGCTTCTGAGCAAAGAAATGGGAGACGAGTTGGGCACTGCTTGCACTCTGTACCCAGAGAGCCCAATACCTTTTAAGTAAGGAACATGGCTTAAATTAAAGAGGACTTCACATTATGATTTAAGCTAGATTCCGCAATTAACGGGTATTGGGCTCTCTGGGTAACAGTTGGATACTATTTATGACGTATTTGTATATGGGAGTTTCCGCCAATCGGGGACCCTTATCTGGTACCCCAAAGAGTAGGATCCTTAGTATAAGAACCCAAAATAAGGTGTAACGGTTGGATAATGTTTTTCGTATAACTGTTTATTGCCCTTGATCTGACCCCTGATATGAGCCATTACAGGGCGGGGGCAGTAGCCAATGCGATGAGTGCGACAATCCTACTTTCAACTGCAGGAGCAATCAATCATAACAGCGCCGACAAGCGTGACAAGAAGGACCGTCGTGACACCGTGTACGAAACCCAAAACCCACCACAAACCCTAAACGTTAAACCCTAAGCCCTAAACCCGAAGCCCGAAACCCAAAAACCTAATCCTACATCCGAAGCCTTATATCGTCCCCAAACCCCTAGCAAAACTCAGTTAAAAGCCTTGCATGCCCGGAGGAGGAGCGGGGGTTCAGGCACAAAGGGTCCCTACCTGCAGGATCGTAGTAAGTCTACGATAATGAGAGGTATAAGTACCCTAGCTCGGGCCATCTACCAAGTGTATTGGTAATCGTTCAGCCCTAGCGCCCTAAAGCCCAGGCAGTGGACATTGTCAGCAAGTATGACGCTAACGAGGCCACGGCTGCAGCGGATGACCTTGCCTCTTGGCAGAGTTGGCTAAAACAGGGGCCTTAATAGGGCTTTGGGCCACTATAGTATAATTATAACAAGAACCCCCCCCAAAATAGTATGGGTAATGATTAATTAGGGCCCTTATAGTACCCCTCACAGAGTCCTGGTCCCGAGTTTAGGCTCCTCCAAACACCGGAAAGGTCATGGCACTGACAACACCCGGCCTAGGGTTTAGGGTTTAGGTTTAGGTTTAGGCTTTAGGGGTTTAGGGTTCAGGGTTCAGGGTTTAGGGTTTAGGGGTTTAGGGTTTAGGGTTGCAGCCACCTTAAACCCAAAAGGAGTTCTGAGAAATAGAACCCTAGGCGGCATTTGAGGTTTTCGGATGTAGAACTTGTTCTGTGGGCCTAGAGTGGGCGCGGAAAATGTTTGGGTTTGGGGTTCAGGGTTTAGGGTATGGGGTGTAGGGTTTAGTGCAAAGAGTTTAGGGTTTAAATTTAGGGTTTCGGCTTAGGGTGCTGACGTGCTACAACTACAACAACAACAACTACTACTACTACTTCTACTACTAGGGGTCTTGTTGGGTTTAGAGCTAGGCGGCATTTGAGGTTTTCGGATGTAGGACTTGTTCTGTGGGCCTAGAGTGGGCGCGGAAAATGTTTGGGTTTGGGGTTCAGCGTTTAGGGTATGGGGTGTAGGGTTTAGTGCAAAGAGTTTAGGGTTTAAATTTAGGGTTTCGGCTTAGGGTGCTGACAGGGGCCACAAGACTTAACACGACAGGGGCAGCAATAGCAACATGAGAAGCAAACGTAGGAGCAATCCATGGTATCAGAACTGAGCACGCAGCAATATACACAGGTTCGATTTCAAAGCCCTGAGTTTAAAACCCAATCCCAACGCCCCAAACCGTTAGCTGTAAATCTGCAGGCTCAGAAAGGAACCCCCACGATCTTCGGTGCCCTGCAAGGCAATGCAACACGGCCAAGCAAACCACAAAAAAAAAAAACAAAAAAAAATAAAAAATTACCAAACTAATTCCAGACCCTTGTTACCGCCCCTAGAGCAAACTCTAGGCTTCGAACTCTGCTTTCTGCCCAGGCCAAGGAAGCCTGGGATCGATGGATCAAGGAGGAGGGCGGCAGCGTGGCGCCTTGGCTGCTTCGAGGATTCCAGGGACTTAGTAAGTAGGGTTCCTTAAAGGGCTCCTTAAAGGGATCTGTACGGTTCTTGAAAGGGATCTATGGGGTTTAGGGTTTAGGGTCTACTTAGAGGGTCATGGGACTTTGTAAGTAGGGGGTGAAGGGTCCTTTTACGGGCTCCATAATAGGGGTACTATAAGGGTTTAGGGTTTAGAGTCTGCTTAGAGGATCATGTGACTGGTTATCTTAAATGAGGTTATAAGTAGATATAACTACAGTTACCTACTTATACCCCTACATACTAAGTCCCCTGTTCCCTGAAGTGGCCTTGATCCCACCGACATTTTTGGCTCATCCTTGTTACAATTGGTAATTAAGGACTACTGTCAGAGCTGTTATCATACCGTACTATTGTTTAGATTTGTATTATGCTTGTTATAAGAAGAGCAATAGTTATTAGTACTGTAGTATTGGTTTTATTATTATTACTATTATTATTAATACTACTACTACTACTACTACTACTACTACTACTACTACTACTACTACTACTACTACTACTACCTCTGGTATTATTATGGTCATCGCACCTTCGCGGCTTAGAGGATCGGGGGACTCAGTAAGTAGGGTTTTGCCTTGTATGAGAGTTCAGGTTCAATAGGGGTTTAGAGCTTCAGACTTAGGGATCAGTGTGGTTGTCAGTAACATAACTATAATTTTTAATTCCTATGAAGGTACTTCCAACCAGACTTTTGAAGTCCTGTCATCCTCTAAGTGGGCTTGATCCCACTGTCATTTTCGTCATTATTGCTACTAAGAGTGTTAGACATATTTCACGGTACTGTGTTTGCTTTGATCAGAGCGGTTCGGGGAGGTGTTCGGGCGCTTTGCTTTGGATCATTTTCTGCCAGTCTTTCGGGCTTTTATCGAAGGCCGTTTAGGGTTTAGGGTTTGCCTTGACTAAAACTGAAACCTATGCACGGGTTTTACAGTTTAGGGTTTAGGGTTTAGACCCGAAGCCATCGAAACACCCTAAGCCTAAATGGCTTTTAGGAGGGTTTAGGCTTGAGCACTTGAATGCAAGATCGGGAAGCTCGATGCTGGAACCTTTGTATTCTACCCCCCCAAAAAAAAACCCACTCGAATGATTAAGGCTTACATGGTTTAGGGTTTAGGCTTTAGGGTGATGCAGCACCTGACATGTAATCATATATAAGCCACAAAACGGTTTTGTTCCCTACCCCAGGTTGATGACATCACCGTGGTCCTCCTCTATGTGGGCTTCCCTCCAGTGAAGCAAGCGTGAGTTTTCCCACCTCCCGTGGGCACTGCTTGCAACTTGGGGACTCTTTCGGTGACGCCTACACTTCAAACCCTGTAAACCCATTGAAGCCCATGGCCCTCTAGTATCTGAAAACTGGCCGCGAAGCCTCGAATTCTGGACCGCTCATGGGTTCAGGGCTTTCTGGTTATATAGGGATTATATAGGGACTATACTACCCCAAAAAAGGTTAAAGCTTGTTAGGTATAAGAAGCTGTGGAAGTTTCTTCTTGCGCGGCTGCGACTCGTGGGTATCGGGCCGCAGTCTCAATCGTCTAGGTGTTGAGGTATGTGTTAGAAGCTGCCCCCACCCTGTAATAGTGGTATAATAGGAATATAATAGGAATATAATAGGGCCCTAATATAATCCTTATAGTCACTATTACAGGGTGGGGGCAGCTTCTAAGGTATGTGGGTGGTTCTCTAAATTAGGGTCCCGTTTTAGGTCCCCAAAACAGCACGCGGCACCGAGACCCTAACTTGGAGAACTACTCTAAGCCCTTAAAGGGAACTCCAGAAAGTTGGAATATGGATTAATGGTAGGATCCCCTATAATTTACCTTAAAGGGGCTACGATATTGATATTCCAACTTTCCGGCTTCTACTGTAAGCCCTTAAGCCCGAAGCCCTAAGCCCTGAGCCCTAGAATACTTTCTGGAGGCTTTATCGGGCCAACCTAGAATCAGGTTCCTTTTTTGACGATCTTTCTGTCTTACTAGTGTAACATCCTCAAGGTTTAGGGTTTAGGGTAATCTCGAATTTGGTCGTCTCTGCCATTCTCCATCCAAAGACCTGAGCCCAAAACCACGTGTTAAAGGGAACTCGTAGCTCGCAGTGGCCCTTTTGTCGCGTCGGACATCGTGAGGATTCAGAACAGCCACTGGGACGCGACGCCAGCCCCTAGAGGGGCACGACGGGTCATAGAAGTTCCCCAAGCCCCCGACCCTTACAGTGACACCCTCATATCCCAAACTCCAAAACATCCGATACCCTGAACTTTCCTAAGCTCGTTCAGGGCTTGAGGTTTGAGGTTTCTGCGAATGTAGGGGCCTTGATAATTAGAATAGGGTTTTGGGGGTCCTTATTATACTCATAGTATAATATACCACCAAACTCTATTCTGATTATTACTTCAAGGTTCATGGGACTTAGTGAGTAGGGTTATAAGTACCTAAGTTAGGGTTATAAGTAGTTTTAACCAAAGTTACCTTACTTAGGGCCCTACTTCCTAATGATCCGCTAAGTAAGGCATGTAGAGCCTTCGTGCTGGTGAGACCAAGGACTCGAGAGTTAGCCGTTGGGGTTGAGGTCGGTGCCCGACAAAATCAAAGCGACCTATCATGTCCGCACTCTACTATACTATAATATGTACCAAAAAATATTATACTCTCATCTAAAGCTGTTCCGAAGTTCTATAGAGCTACACCCTGAATCCTTACACCCTCGCGGGCTCTGGGGGCTTTAGAGTGTATTGTGTTTTGCTTCGTTGTTCTTTTAGCCCCAAGCGGGGCCGTAGGATTCAAGATGTATAGATCCCTTATACATTCCTTAAAGGAGCCCTTATAGATCCCTTTAAAGGAAACCCTGAGAGTCTCTGGGTTAAGGCCTGTTCGTTTTAGGGTTTTCTTGAACTCCAACTGTCTTTGTTGGTGCATGTGGAGCTGAAAACTCTAAGTTCAGAACCCCAGGTTTACGGTTTGGGGTTTAGGGTTAAGGGTTTAGGGTTTGGGGTGTGGGGTTTAGGGTTTAGGGTTCAGGGTTTAGGGCTTATGTTTTAAGACCCTTTAAACCAGATCTTGCGCCTTGGACTCCAAGCCCGCGCCAACTCCAAAACTCAAGCCCACGCTTTGATCAGGGACCTCACGTAGGCAGCAGCATGTGAGCTTTCAAGCAGAGTGTAGCATTGTTTTTGGTTCTACAAACTGTGATGTGGATCCACGGTTCCGGTTTCAGGGTTTGTGGCCCTAAAAGACATTCCCACAAGATCTAACGCAGGTCGCTGCACGTAGTCTTGGCTTCCCAGGCTGTTCTAGATGTCGAGTAATCACTCGGGCTGTTTGCACGACGGTGACTCGGCAATGCTGAGTGTTCAGAGTTCACAAACTTGGTCTGCCTCCGTCCAAAAGCCCGCGCCGTCAGGATGTACTTTCACGGGACCCGAGACCCCGAAACCCGAAAATCCGCGCTGAACCGTAACTAAACATTGCTTTGACACTGCGGAACCCTCAGAAGCTCTGCGCAGCAGACAATTTTCAGGGAGGCGGTCTTTTTTGTTTTGGTTAGATTGTTTGGGTCCCTAGATTGCCCTAGATAGAGAAATCGATAGATAGATAGTATTTTGTGGTCTCGGTATCTAGTCAAAGGGCTTCGTGTAGGATCCTGCGTCAGCACAGCTTCTTTGGTCAAAAGTTCGACCCGAAACCCCAAGCCCCCAACCCTAAGCCCTAAACCCGCGGAGACAAGCCCAAAACCTTAGCTTGGCTTGGGCTTGACACCCTAAACCCTAAACCCTTGACGGCTTAGAAGGACGAGGAGAGCACACGACGTAAACTGGGCCGAAGGGCCCAGCGACCCTTGATCGGCTCCGTACTGATGGAGAGGCTCTTTCAAAGAATCTGGAAGCGGTTTGTGGTTCAGAATTTATTTAACATTTACGGTTTGGGGCTTATTTCGGGTTTAGGGCTAGGTTTTATTTGGGGTTTAAGGTTGAGTGTTTCGGGGGGTTTGGGATTTCATTGTACCTAATGCCGGGGACTTAGTATGTATGTAATAACTCGACTAGTTAGTACCCTAAACGGGATCCGAGTTGGGGTCATGATACTTATGACTCTATAAAGTGACCATTTACCAAGTCCCGCGACTTTTCAAGCGAGGGGCGTAGAGTTTTGGTCTCCCCGGTCCCAATGTGATAAAGGTAGGTGCCCAAGAGACGGTTCGAGCTCGGAACGCCAGCAATCCCCAAACCCACCAGTAGAGTACGTAACCTTTAACCCTTTTGGGGTACTCTAATCCCTATGTAACCCCCAATATACTCCCTAAGGTCAACCTGTAGTTCCCCAGGATAGTCGACAAGCAGGATTGGCATTGATCCCCGTGCTGAATTTCGACAAAAGCTCAACCCGCGCAACACCCGCTCTAACAATTAGGTCCCACATGTTCGTGTTGAGGGTTCAGGGCAAACCTTAAACGCGCAAACTCCAATCCCTAACATCAAAACCCACAAATCATTGCTTAGTAGCTAAGTGAATGCACTATACATGCTTATGGGGATAATGTTATCCCAGGTCAGGCAGAAAGTTTGCAATTTTTATGGTTTAATCTCAGCAACTAAGGTTGGAGGTCTGTAAAGATGCCTCAGATTCTCAGTTCCCGACTGCACGCCTGATGCCCTCCCAACCTCGCAGAGGAAGGAGGAGCGTTTATCGAACTGAAGGGGAATCGGGGACCTGATTCTCTTAAGATAGCCGGAAGACAAGGGTATCGTAAGAGGTCTTTATAAGATTACAGGGATTTGTATGGAATTTAGAAGAGGCTGCATCTCTTTGACTTTAAGTATGTAGAACAGCTGTAATGCTTTGACTCCAAAGATAGCCCCAACAGTAAGATAGCCCTACAGTAACATGAGCCATAGTATTCAAGCGGAACAGCCGATGGATCACAACAGGGCCTTGGGTTTGCCTGACCCTAAACCGTCTCAGACATGTTTGGGGTTTAGCGTGTTGGGTGCAGGATTCACTGAGTCCGATGTCCAAGCGGTGCAATAGTTTCGTCGCAGGGGCTTTAGAAAGCTTTGTAGCCAGGGTTATAGGAGCCGATCGAGATTCTAGGGACTGGAAGGTTCAGGGTTGAGGTTTTGAGGGCCCATACGATCGCGGTTTGAGTTCAGGGTAGTGGTTTCAGGATTGGGGGATCTGGGGCATGTGCCCCCAGGCCCCTCTGGCCCCAAGCACCCTTCAGCGTAAGCAGTATCCGTTTCACTCTTGGAGCTCTGCGCACCGAGTCTGCAGATCTCACGGCCATCAGCAAAAGGCCCCTCGAACCATGAACACTTCGACGCCGACCTCACAAGCACTAGCAGTCCGCCGCCATAAACGTAGACCCCGAAACCACAGTAATGTAGGCACCTGATTAAGAAGCCCTGGGCTTATAATCCCAAAATAGTAGGAACAAATACGGAACCCTAAAAAAGGCCCAAGGTTTCTTAGTCAGGTTCCTAGAGTATCAAAAGTCTGAAGTTCGACAAAGCCACCAAGCCCAAAACCCTAGAATCGTATACCCTAGCCCCAAATCCTCAACCCTAACCCCTAAAAGCCCGAAGATCAGATACCCTACCCATACACCTTACAATGCCAAAGGCTCAAGCTCAAGGCCTAAAGTGCAGGAGCCCTTTACCCTGAACCCTACAACCTGGAAGGAAGAGTGCGGGGAAAGCTTTGGATGCTTAAGCTTCCCATCTCGAAACCCCGCAAGGTGCGGTTTGAGGAACATTTTTTGGTTTACGGTTCAGGGGGTTTGGGAGGGTAGTTACAAGTTTATCCTATGGAGCCCCGCATTTTTCGGTTTAGATTGGCGCCCTCATTTTCTGAAACTTTGAAATCTCATTCGGCAGCAGCAAGATACGACTTGGCGCTATGCTGGATTTCAAGCAGGCTGAGTCATCCTGTTTCAGGCCTCAAAGCTTAAGCCCTTCACCGCGAACCCTGCACCTTAAACTGTGAAGCCCTTGGTAAACTCGCCGGAACCTACCATAAACCTTCAGCTCAAGCCACACCCTAAGCACCCATGTAACGAAACCTTAATCTGCGAAACCAACAAGCCTCAAGCCGTACACTCTAGCCCCTCAAACTCTCAACAGCCTTCTTTAAAGAGGCCCTCAGACCCTAGATCCCTTTAAAGGAACCCTATAAACCCGTCTTAGCAGCTGCAGACTCCGCTCTCATTCGACGCAGAGATGCCGGGAGCAGAAGCTCCAGCATCCAAGGTTTCGGGGGACTGAGCGGAGGAGTCTGGCATAAGGGTTTAGGGTTCCTTTATAAAGGGATCTATAAAGGATTCCTTTGAAGGGATCTAAAAGGGGGTCCTTTAAAGGGATCTATAAGGGTTCCTGTAAAGGGGTCTATAATCGGGTATCGAGGTTTAGGTTTTTAGGGGTTTAGGGTTTTAGGGGTTTAGGGTGTAGGGTTTAGAGTGGGCTTGTGGCTTCTGGTTTCAAGGGACAGGGTCCTATGAGATTGTGCTGAAAGGTCATCCACTTGCATGATCACGACGGACGTAGCACGCGCATTTGGAAGTAACAGATAGAAATGAGACATACAGATACAGCCGTATATATACATGAATATGTATATATACACATTCCTTCATTCATTCGTTCATTCAGTCATTCATTTATTCGTTCATTCATTTATGGTTTCACTGATTCACCGATTCGTTGGTTCATATATTCATTGGTTCATTGAATCATTGATTCATTGAGCCATTGCTTCCTGCATTTGTTCATTCATTCATTCGTTCATTCATTCTTTCATTCACGCATATACTCATACAGTTGAATAAATAAGTAAACAGGGCCAATACATTGAGTACATAAAGAACAAGTAGAACACTACACAGTCATTGAGTATGAAATCTATAATGCATAGATAGATGCATCCACGAACACATATATGAGTATGCATGTGTACTACACATATACATATACATATATACATATATACATCGCAGAGCAATCGGGACTAGTCCAACATCAACTATGTAATACTCGAAACAAAGAAGCGAACACACACTGCAGCCTCAACTATGCAGCAGTAATTAGTTGAATGACTACAAATTTATCTCTAAGTACACAGCAAGTACCTTGGACGTATGCATACACATATGCCTCTGCGCACGTCTCTCTCTCTCTCTCTATATATATATATATATCTGTATTCATACATATATGTACTTATATATATATACACACCTACATATGTATGTATATATATACACACACTCAGACAAGTGCGTGGTCAGAGGTGTAGATAAGTAGGTAGTCATTCATTTGCTCAGTGACTTAGATGGCCAGCTAGTTGGCTAGCTAGCTAGATAGGACGTTAGGTTGATAGACAGATAGGTAGATAGACTGTCAGATGGACCCAAGATTAGATGAGACAGACAGACAGACAGACGGACAGCCAGCCGGGCAGGCAGGCAGGCAGGCGGACAGACGGACAGAGATAAGTATACAGATGGACAGTAAGATAGATGGAGAGATAAATCAGCAGAAACGTAAATAGGCTTGAACAGACAGACACTTAGATCGATCGATGGGGGTTCAGATGAATAGACAGATCGACAGTCAGGTAGGCAGAGCGAAAGAAAGGTAGATCGACAGGTCGACTGGGGAGAGAGGATGATGTCATCTTATTGCAGAGTATTTATTCTATAGTATACAGTATATCACCTAGCTTTTGATATAGTACATTATATAGTATACTGGCACATAGTGTAGGTTATAGTATCTTATGTAAGGCTCAGCTTCCCTTTGTCACTGCAATGGTATCAAAGCGATCGACAAGCACTGCACCGCGCTGGGGGCAAGTCCGGCTTTTACGGCGACAGCTGGGAGCTTGTTTTGCGAGTTTTTCAATTCGCTTCTTGTTCTTACTTCTACAACTACGACTACGGTTCTGACTCTGACTCTGACTCTAGCTATGACCGTGACTCTGACTCTGGCAATGACTGGAATGGCTGCGAAGGCACGTGAACTCGCCAGATCTATCTCATTACACAGCTTGTGCTTGCCTTGATACATCAGGAGATGCTAAGTTGAACGACTCTGAACCTTAATCCTAAGTTTTATACACCCTGCAACATAAGTCTCTAGATCTTCAAGCAAAATCCGGCACCCTAAAGCCTAAACCCTAGAGTCGGTGACTAGAAGGGTTCCAGCAAGGTGCTATATGGGTACGAGGGTACTACGGGGGCACCAGCATCCAGCGGCGGTTCAGGGTCCTAAGTTTCATTGAGCTTTGAGGCCCACGACCGAAATCCCACCGGAACAACCGGAGAATGGGACCTCCAGTGCAACTAAGCCCGTGCAACCTGCACTCGGAATCTGCTAGTCTTCTGAAGTGTAGAGGGATGCTCAATATTCATAATTTCTGTCGATGCTCCTTACGGTTCATGGCTTGCAACGTCGAAGTCGTCGAAAAGCCTAGCTTGCCACACCTCACGACCAGTCAGGGCCTCCCGTGCCCATGGGCATATGTCTTCGTTCTGGAGCTTGGGCGTGGTGTTTAGGTTGTTTTATGTCAATGATGTTTGGGAGTTTCCGAAAATAGGGGACCCTAAATAGTACGGTCCTTATTGTAAGGGCCTCGATATACGGTACCCCTAATTTTCGGAAACTCCCGTTTGGTGTGGGCTTTAGAGGTCAAGGCCAGCGTGAAGGCTGCTGGGTTCAGGGATTTGGGCTTCAAGTCTCAGGTCTTAGGTGCAACGAACGGTTGATGATATAAATCCTGCATTACCTTTAAGGGTTCCTTTTAAGGGATCTATAGGGTTTAGGGTGTAATAAGATTTAGGGTTTAGGGTTATGATATAAATCCTGCATTACCTCAAGGACGCTAGACTATGGGAATTATGGTATATTCCTGACTATGGGTAATGCAGGATTCATATCATCAACCGAAGGACTAGCGGTTTTTAACTGTACCGGTGTAAGGATCACCCCCAACGTTCTTGCGAAAGGAACTTACAGCAATGAAGCATGTGTAGGCTCTAAGATGCATTCTTCTTCTATGTAGACTGTGCTTGTAGGGTAGGTGTTTAACCAGCTGTTTTGCAGGACCCCGGTGGATTCTATACGCTGCTAGTATACGTATATATATATATATATATCCACACATATTTGTATGTATGTATGTATGTATGTATATATATATATATGTATATGTATATCACAACCACATGAATACTCAATGCACATCTGTACACAGATATATACATACATAAACATGGGCATGGCAATATGCTTTAATATGATGTACTATACCCTAATATTTTATAACAATTATGTATAATATAATTTTATAAACTATTGTATTTCAAAATAGAATAATATAGTATAACATCATAGAATATGATATCATATAGTATAGTCGCAATACATATATATATATATATATATATATATATATATATATGCGTGTGTCTAATTTATCCCTCCCAGGACAAGGTACTAAACAGACATGGATGCCCAAGCCCTATGCCAAAATCCCTCGAACCCTATGCCTCGACATCCTCCTACGGCCCAAATCTTTTACGACAAGCGCTAAACCCGAAACCTTTTAATTTCCCGTATTGTTTAATAAAGCGCCCGAATGATAAATCATTTTGGCGACGGTTGAGATCGACACCTAGCAAAAAATTGCAGCTCCTGTGACCAGAACGAGACATGTTTCCGTAGAGGCGTTTTCATCGAGTGCAATGCACCTGGGAAGCCCTAGGCACATTGCATCGAAACTCTGCTATGCTGTGAGGCCCCGTCGAGAGTAGCCTCCACGTCTAAGGACCATAGATCCAAAAACCTAAACGCCTAGAGGGCCTTAGGGGTTCCCAATTAGACCCTAAACCCCTAAACCCCTAAACCCCTAAACCCCTAAACCCTAAACCCGGTACGTACTGCAGCGGTTCAGGAGTCCTACCAGACCTCAAACCTTGTGGGCCGTCAACGCTCTTTACGCCCTAGACCTGAAACCTGAAGAGCCTGTTTTTCGGTCTCCTCATTCTGACTTTAATGTATAGCTCCTTAACAAAAGGCAGGCTAGTTGGGGTTCAGGAGGTAAACCCCAAACCCCAAGAGCATAGACCCAAAACCCCACAAAAGTAGAGATCTCACAAGACACGTCTGCAAGGTTTTGAAGCCCTGATCATACAAGGCTTTTAGACTACTTACAACCTATCAGCCCCTCAACCCTAACCCCTAAACCCTAAAGCGTAAATCCTTAAAGCCCAAGCCAAGCCCGGGGCTGCTCGACGAGACTTTCACTGATCCGCCCTGACTGGAGTTCCGCAGAAGCCAAGCGTCACGGTAGAAACCTCTGCCGCTCACATTGCGAGGTTGGGACAGTTTTGGGGTTTTGGGATTTTAGGTTTTTTCGGGTTTAGGGTTTATATAGCATGCAGTAAGTAGGTATTTTTTTGGTTTTAAGGTCCTGCTCAGGGTCTGGAGCTTCGCTTGGAGGTTTGAGTTTGATGTCTCGTGTCCATGAGCAGTTCAGGGTTTCCAAACTTTCTCTACTCACCGAACCGATCTGGGAACCCTTGAGCTACACGGGAGTTTCCGAAAATAGGGGACCCCAATATAGTACCCTAGATAGTAGGATCCTTAGTATAAGGACCCCTAAAATAAGCTACAATAAATTTTTGGAAACTCCCACACCTCAAACCCAAGCGTTGAACTCTACTCCTTGACACCGACATTCCGAACCCTTGGCTTCTGCGAGCCAGCGCAGACACAAAATTTGGAAGCTTGGGTCGCGCGGGTTCTTAGAACCCGATGGCCAGAACGGCCGGCTACCTATTATCATGATACTAATAGCAATGTTATTGTAAGTATTACATGGTTTAGTTAAGATGCTTTAGACTACTACTGCCTAGTTTTCTTGTATGTTCCTATGATAAGCCCTACTATGGAACTTATAGGGACGCTACACAAAGGTAGGTTTTGGTAGGTTATCTCACCATGAAGGTCCCTGTAAACTCTACAAAGCCTCTTTGAACCTTGGCTTGGAGGATCATTGGACTTAGTAAGTAGAGTTTTAAGTACCCTTACTAGGGTTACAAGTAGATATATCTACTGCGAACGGACTGCGATGCCTTGTCAAGTTCTAAGGTGTCACTATAAGAGCTGTGAGCAAGACCGTGTAAAGTGCAAGAGAAGGGGGCACGCTACGCGTCCCTCGACTCTAGGGGGCATGCTACGCATCCCTCATCTTTACCTTTCTATGTGACCGCCAACGCAACGTTTGGCTCAAGTCAATGCCCATAGCTAAGTGCTATATGTGTCTTCTATCCTGAGCAATCAGAGCTATCCCGTTGCACAGACGAACCGCCGCCGGCAGTGAGTGCAAAAGGAACGGCCGCCGGTTCTGCCTGCATAGGATTGCACGTGTGGAAGTAAGAGGGAGAGACAGGGTCCAGTCTGTGGAGAGTGCTAGCCAGCCACACCTACATTCATTACAGCTCTGGTGGGGAGAGCAGCAACCAAGTCGAGAACAATCCCCCACGCAGGTTATCAGCCGTACGCGGCTCTGCCTTTCTACCGCAACGACTACTTGATCTACTACGACCACAATGAACTCAGGATCAAGCCAAGATACGACAATGACTTTCGGTGCCGATGTGGCAGCGCCAGCCGTTGGTGAGTCAACAGCTGACGACACAGTGGTGCAATCCGTTGATAGCTCCACCGAAGATGACAAAGGTCAATCTTCTGCGCTTGCCATTGCAAAGGCAGTTCCCAAGGGGAAAGCAAAGAGTCTACCAAGAGCATCTACGCCTTCGCGTCCAACATCCACAGGTTCGAGGACGGGCAAGGCTTCAGAACGACGGGCCGAAGCGTCTGGTTTTCAGGCACCTCGGACTACGTCCAGGGCCAAGGACAAAGGAGTCAAGACCTTGGAAAAGAAGTCAAGACCATCATCTTCGAGAAGCTCTTCAGCACGATCGAGGACTTCGGCTACTCGTGGGCGTGACAAGTCCATGACTTGGAATCGGATGGTTACCAATCAACCACGCGATACTGACGATCTGGACATGACTCTGGATACGATTCCTGTACGTGGTGATGCGTCATCCGTGGCCACGCCTGCAATAGCTGACGGTCCGAATGCCTACCAGGAGCTGACGATTTCGCAACAGTTCGAAGCATCGAACCTTGCACAGCAGATGTACTATCGCAGTCAGGTGCAAGAATACTAAGGAATCGTCCAGACCCTGATGGACAAGATCAAGGAGATGCAACAAGAAGATGAAGGATCTGGAATTCGCATTGAAGAATTGGAACGACAACGTGACCATGCATGCTTAGCCATGATGCACATCAACAATGTCAATCAGGAGATGAAGCGAGACTATGAAACAGCTTTGTTTCGCATGGATGAGCAGAACTCTGCTCAACAACGTCAAGCACATGCCGTTGCCGAGGATTTAGCTCAACAGCTACACGTGTTTCGCACGGAGGCAGCCACCAACTTTGTGCAGTTGGAGGCAAGAGCGCAAGGCGATGGTGAGCTTATGGCACGTGAGTATGAGCGTCTGACTCATGAACTTCATGAACACGCCATAGAGAACTTGGTCCTCCGGTCAAACACAGCAAGTTCGGAACAAGCCTTACAAGCAATGCAGGAACGATTCCACTTGGTCAAGAACCAGGAGTTGCGGGCTGTGAACGAGATCCAAGGGCTAGCTGGAAACAGCGCAGCCATTGAACAAGAACGATTTCGGCTTCGCGAACGTCTGGGTGAAGAGGAAGAGTACCGCAAAATGGCTGTGAAGAGGATGCAAGAAGCAGAGGATCGACTTCATCATAATGAAGATCATGCAAGGCGATCATTGCCTACCTTGCACGACGAGCTGAGTGAACTCAGGAAAACGCTCAAAGCACAAGAGGATCTTCAAGCGAGGACACGCAGCGAATTGGAGGCAGCGCGAAACTCCAATCAAGGAGGAGCGACGCGACCTTCGAGCATGCCCATGTCTTCGAGGACTAATGAGTCTGGCTGGGAGCACGTAGGAAAGGAAGTAATGCCTGCATTTTCCGTAGGAGATGAGGTACGATCCCCTGAAATACGGTCCCCAAGTCAAGTTAGTCCAGTCGCCAAAGAGAAGTTCGCATTCTCGGAATCGGACAAGGACAATAACCTTGTGATGGATGGAATTCCATTCACCGGTGGAAACTTCTTCACTGGCCGCAGTTCAATGCCAATCGTGGCGGATGCAATGCCCGAGCACTACGTGCCAGGTGTTAGCAGCCCAGCACTTGCGCGTTCCACGCCTAGTGCAGCCACTTTGTTCGGCATACCAAGCGGATTTCATGGGAAAAGTGATGCGGCAGCCGTGCGTGACCGACAGCTACGCGAACTCTTGGGGGATCGCGGGATGTTGGGATCGAAGTCCACTGCATCGGCCAGCTCCTCAAGACCTGTCGGTATCGACGGTGTTACCGCATCTACGAAGGGCAACGACCTCATCGGTCCCCCTATTGCCTATGACGATTCTATCCATGAGGCAAGGAGGCGTCAGATTGAGAAAGAGATCGCGGAACAGTACGAAGAGAAGATTGCTGATCTGCGAAGCGAAGTACTCAAGGCTCAGAAAGCCGAACAACGTCTCAGAGCTGATCGTGATGAGTGGAGATTATTCGCTGAAACGATTCAGGAAAACCATGGAGACGATGACGGTGATGAAGCTGGCGACGAGAACGGAGAGTACGAGCATGATGAAGGAACCGGCACGGGGTATGATCCTCCAGATCCGCCTGATGATGATGATGACAAGAAGAAAGGCGGAGGGGGCAAGCCTGAATCGGATCCTGGTTCGCATGCGCGCGATCCTGATGGAGACGCGGATCCTGAAGTCACAGAGGTGAGAATTTCCAGGAGGGAAGCCGACAAAGTGACCGTTCCTCCATGGCCTACTCTCACTCATCTCAACAACTGGCGATCCGTGTGCACGGCCAATGTCTTAGGGGCATCAGCCGACCCACACCATGAGGACTGGATGTTATGGCTGGCACCAGCGTTCAACCCATTCCCTGATGTCGAAGCATTGAATGATTCAGGACACAAGAAGTTCAAGACCATAGACGTCAAATTGGGGATCGCCATGGTCGCAATGCTACGTGCCGGTGGTGACAAATCAGCTGACCTGTACCTCGAGGTGAACCGGAAGGCCAACGATTATATCAGCAGGCCTGACGTGAAGATCATCAAAGGACGACAAGTCATCGCGATGATGTATGAAAGTTTTCGAACGCATGATCGTCTTGACATGATCATCACTCTTGAGTATTTGGTGAAGCTCCAGTACCAAGGCGACAACAAGCTTCATACGTTCAAGCAAACGTGGTTGGAAGTTCTGGGACGGATGAGACCAGAAGATATTCCATCCAAAACGGCTCTCCGTGATTGCTTGTACAGCAAGATCAAAGATTCGCCCGCAATGAAGATGGACTTGGGCATGCATTACGAACATTTACCCTACAACCATGAAGATCGATCGTACGACAATCTGATGAAGATCATTGATCGTACTATCATGCGGAGACGAGAACAGTCAAATCTCACTCAGACCCAAATTGGCTTGCGACAGATGCTTGAGGGCAAGGATTTGCTTGCTGCACCGGCCAAGGTACCCGAGAAACCTACGCCTAACGCAGCTCCTTCCGCAAAGGTCAAGGCTTCGCCGACCAAACCGGATAAAGCAACACCTGTACTACCTCAAAGCAAAGCGAAGAGTCATGCGAAGACCAAGCCAAAACCTAAGAAGAAGACGAGGAGTGAGTCAGCGGACAACAGAGGTGACAAAAGCAAGAAGCAAATCCGCTGCAAGTTCCATTTCACAGATGCAGGGTGTCGACATGGCGATAAGTGTCCATTCAGTCACTCGAAGAAGACTCCAGAGCGACCCTTCACGCCGAGGACGAGAACTCCAAGTCCATCTGGAGGAGGAGGAAACAGGATATGCTACTCGTTCAAGAACACAGGCTCGTGCTCAAGAGAGAAGTGTCCTTTCAAGCATGAGGCAGCAGCTACCCCAGCTCCGGAACCAAAGGCAAAAGCTAAGGCTAAATCCGAAGCGAAGGCAGCTCCAGCGAAGCCGAATGCCAAGGCCAAAGCACTCCCTGCGGCACCCGCCATCAGATTGTGTCGAAGGTGGAATCCATCAGCTCCGGCTATATGGAAGCGATCTTCAAGACAAGATGAGGAGGAGTCATATTGTCCATCCGTTGACAGCGACGCTGATTCGGATTGTTCAACAGATGACGAATCCTCGGGAACGACTACGTCGACCCGAAAAGTGATAAAGCGCAATGTGACATTTGCCAACGACGTGAAGTTCATTTCTTCGTGTCCTAGAAGATCGAAGAAAGACAAAGAGCGGAAGGTGAAGTACGTCGACATGGAAGCGTTTATCAATGATGAGGATCGCGCCGTGAGCTTGGAATTCGCCAAACACAAAGCGAGATTGAGGGCACAGATCATGAGAGACATGGTTGACGACGATGATGATCAATGCGGAGATCGAGTTTCATTCGTACGAATCCCAGGAACGTCTCGAGTGGAAGAAGTTTCGTTCTACGACGGTGAAGATTTCATCGTTGAGCGCGAACTCGATGCTGCACACAGCAAACGGATCATCAATCAAGGCTTATTCAAATGCATGGTTCAACCAGTCATCCTCAAGAAGAAGATCAAGTTTCTCATGGACACTGGGTGTGGTCATGACATCATATCTCAGAAGAAGATCGAGAAGCACAGTCTCGAGACACTCGTGACTCCAGAGCCCATATCATTTCTGACAGCAAATGGAATCACCGATACCGATCTCGTGTCGAACTTCCAGACTGAGTCGTTCGAGGAACCGATCAACGCTTATGTGTTGGACGACACGCCGTCGGTGCTTTCCATAGGCCAGAGATGTATGAACTTCAACTACGGGTTTGTGTGGCCTCCCGGAAGGGAACCATTCATGATCAACCCGCAGGGCAAGAGAATATCTCTGTTCGTGAACGGTGACATCCCGTACGTTCGTGCCGGGAGTTCCAAGTCATTGGTTCATGATGATCCGGAGGCCAAAGCCATTACCGAAATCTTCAAGGGTGCGTTGACAGCGGGCAATGTTGACGTCAGCGTTGCAGCTGCCGCTGAAGCTGCCCCGGGCGAGATTGAAGCAGAAGAAGAAGGTGATGATCACGAACGACCTCCTGATCCTGAACCCCAAGAACCTCCTATAGAAGAAGTACCAGAGTCCGAGGCCGGACGCCCTCCGGACGACGACGAAGGAAAAGGAGTGGGTGAAATTCCATTGGACGGTGACGATGAGGTGATCATTGATGTGGAAGGCGACGGTGCGCCGAGCCGCAAGGCCAGAGTCGTAACACTGAAAGCCGAAGCCAAGACGTTGGCACATCTGTGTACTCATCGCTACCGCAATCCATATTGCGAATCGTGCATACGCGCGAAGATGAAGCACTTGCGAACACAACGAGGTGCGTTTCAACGTGTGATCAAACACTGGGGAGATCTTGTGACGTTCGACTTCCTTGACATGCGCAAGGCCGCCGAAGCAGGCATCGGACTCGATGACGGAGCACGTGAAGTTCTAGTCATCAGGGACATCGCCACTAAAATGATCGCAGCGATTCCCACGGCTTCAAGGAGCACTGATGAAGTCGTCATGGCCATCAGACGCCTCATGGGAAGACGCAAGATTCATATGGCGTATAGTGATGAAGCACCAGAGTTCGATTCAGCTATGGCGCAGTTGAAGATCGTGATAGATCATTCCCTTCCAGGGAAACCCAGTAACAATTCACTCGCTGAACGATCAAATCAAGAAGTGATCAACACAGTGGCAGCATCCATGCTACACGCCGGATTGCCCGCTCAATACTGGTCCTTTGCGCTTAATTGCGTGATGCAGAACCTCAACGTTGAAGACGTGGAGGGCGATGGTGATGCAGCATGGAAGCGAATGACTGGAAAGGACTTCGAGGGAAAAGCCATACCCTTTGGTGCCAAAGTCTTCTTCAAGCCGACGGACACAAGGCCGAAGACATATGGCAACAAATTCGATCCAAAGGGGATTCCAGGCATTTTTGCCGTATACATCATCACTGCTGGTCAAGGGTGGTCCAAGAAGTATCGCGTCTGGGATATGAAGGAATTTGCCAACGCGAACTTGTCGATGGACGCATCTGTTCCCAGGAAGTTGATGAGACCGTACGAGACAGAAGTTATCTACTTCCCAGAGGAGATAACGTTTCCCCTGAAAGCCGAGTACGAAAGGATGAATTCAACCATTGAGGGACTCAGGGACAACGTCGACCTCGCTGGCAAGGAGATAAATGACATCGATGACGGTGATGACGGTCCGCCTGGAGGAGATGGTGGCGACGGGGATGACGATGATCCAAATGGACTTCTTCCTCCACCGGATCCCGGAGAAGATCCTGACTTACAGGACATAGATCCATCTGACATAGAGACGGAGCCGCTCGGCGCAGTCTTCAAGTCAGCAGAACATGAAGCTATTGATGCCATAGGAGACAAAAGACTCGAAGAACTAGACGAAGAGCTGGGTCTACGTGCAGCACCGCCTCCTTCTGAACCAAAGGTCACTGGAAAAGATCGACGATCGCCCCGCGAAGTCGGTCCAACCGGTAGACTCATCCCCGAAGGAGCCATCGAAGAACCTGGAGAGATTATCAAGATCTTGAAAGAAAAGAAGTTGGCTCCCGAGGAGATTGAACATTGGAGTACGGGGAAGAAAGGAGACGGCATTGTATATCTTACCGATGACGGTGAAGCTTGCAAGATCGACAAAAGGTGAGTTCCGTACAAGATCCGAAGTGATGGTCGACGAACTCTTCCTACACGGCGACCTATCCATTCTTATTCTCCGGAAGCATGGAAGAAGATGAGCGAAGCGGAGAAGAAGGCAGCATATAAGAAAGAAAAGCGAGACAAAGCTCGAGTTGCCAAGAAGGACCGGAAGAAGGCTGTGATAGGAAAGAAGATAGTCACCAAGATTTTGGACAACATGATCTTTCCCAAGATTGTCCCATGTGAAGAAATTGATCTGCAACTCAACGTGTCCGTTGATGACGACGATGGTTGGTCATGGGCACAGTCCTATGTGGATCAATATACACAGGAACAATTCTTGGCAGATGTGCCGGCCGTTCCGGCGCATATGGTCATGGATGATAACTGGATTCCTTCTATGCCGTGTACGACTTCTCACAGAAACGTACATCGGGAAAAGAATCATGCAGGAGGATCGTGCTTCAATGCCATGGTCACTCGACCCGTCACACGCAAGGAGATGATCAATAATCCCAAGGCCATGGAAGCTTTCATGAAAGAATGGAAGGGATTGTGGGACCAAGAGGTGTTTGACTTCTCAACTACGCGTGAATATGACGACGTCGTCGCTGAGGCAAAGAAGAAAGGTGAGAAAGTACACATGGCGCGAGTACATGGACTGATATACGAGAAGAACTATCAGCTCAAAGAGGACGATCCTGCCAGGAAGTTCAAGGGGCGCGGTGTACTACTCGGTGATCAGGTCAAAGACCAGAATATGGAAGCCGCATTGTTTCAGGATTTGGGGAATTCCCCGGCTACGTTTGACGCCTCACGATGGGCAGATTATTACGGATGTCTTCCTGGCAACGATGTCCAGATGGCGGATGCTATCCAAGCATACATTCAGGCTAGATTATCGGGCACTCCATGTTGGGTTGAACTGCCTGACGAAGCCTGGCATCCATCTGCGAAAAGGCACAAATTCCGTAGGCCGGTATGTCGCCTGATCAAAGCTCTATATGGACATCCTGACGCAGGAACCATGTGGGAACAACATTGCCACACCGCGGTACAGAAGGTAGGATTCAAGCCGATTGGTGATGAATGGCCATCATTGTATTTTCACCCGCAAATGAAGCTCTTACTTGTCATCTACGTGGATGATCTCAAGATGGCAGGACCCAAAGAGAATCTACCCAAGGGTTGGGACATGCTGCGCCAAGAACTTCGATTGGAAGAAGAAACGCCGCTGGGCTTGACAAAATTCAAGACGGTACCATCGCCGAGTCCGGCTGAGGAGACTAAGAATCACCCAGCTCGCGCTCCGGCACAGTCAGGTAAAAGCCATCGATGCACGTGGTGTGGACACACCATGCCTGTTGATAAGGATGGTCGGCTTGTTCCGCCTCCACCTGTTCCCAAGGCGCCCGAGGAAGAGGAAATCAACGAGGCCAATCGCGGCGCACTTGCTCCGCAGGCAGCCAGCATTCTCATGAAATTGCTTTATGCCGCGCGCATTTGCCGCTTTGATCTTCTGCGCAGTATCAACAATCTTGCACGCAAGATCACGAAATGGACCAAGAAGGAGGATGCTCTTCTTCATCATCTCATGGCCTATGTGCACCAGTCCAAACATCACATGATGATTGGGTGGGTCGGGAACTCCTTGGAGGACTCGTCCATCTGGCTGTTTGCAGATGCGGACTATGCAGGTTGTGGAGAAAGTTTGAAATCTACCTCCCCATCCCCCCCTCGTGGGGGGAACCACGGGCCCATCGCCATCTCATCCACCTTCCGCCCCCCTGATCCCCATCCATTCCCCCCCTCCCGCATTCTACCAAACCTCCCCCCCCCCCGCCATCTCCCCCCCCCCAATCCCATCCCTCCCCCCCACATCACCCATCCCCCCCCTAAAACCCCCTCCCCTCCCTCCCCGCAAATCCCCCCTCCTCAACCCCACCCCTAAAGCACCCCCCCCCCCCCCTCCCCCCCCCCCCCCCCCCCCCTAAAACATGACCTCCGGTGCTCATTTGCACATTCAAGGTTCTCACACACGATTTCCCTTGGCGGGACTTAGCAAAAGGCAGGGATGCTTGAGTCATTCCACACCTGAGGCCGAGATTGTCGCGGCCGACTTTGCCATGTCGCGTCTTGGATTGCCTGCTATCACATTGTGGCAGCAGCTTGGGGGGCAGGACCCCAACTTCGTCTTCTACGACGACAACCAGACCATGATCGGGGTGATTCGCACGGGCAAGAATCCGACTATGCGTCACTTGGAACGTACCCACGGTATCTGCATTGGATGGATGCACTCTATCTTTCAGGAAGGCTACGTTTCTCTTGCCTATGAGGTCACTGCCAAGATGTCCGCGGACATACACACCAAGTCGTTCAAGGATTCCGTGTCCTGGACACATGCGTGTCAGCTCATCAACATCTTTCCGCCGGATCTCATCGGCTCCCAAGAGATTATGGATCTGATGCGGCCTACTCATACCCAAAGCACGGATGAGAAGGGTCAGCAGCACTACTCGTTCAAGAGCGAAGTGCCTTGTTTTCCTTACACGCAGACGCCGATCCTCCCTCAGGTGTTGTATCGCGCTGGATTGTCGAGTAAGGAAGGCTTGCAAGAACATGACAGTGTGGACCCCATCCTGGTTGTCAAGTTCCCGCGCCTGTTGCGGGGGCCGCCTTCTGCGTTGCCGCCTGGTCGTTACCTTCGGTCGACTTGGATTCTTCGTGAAGGGCAGTGGCACCAGATGGAGGATCGTGCTGTTATCCTTGACACACCGGGCAAGTTCGACCGCTACGTGGAACGTGCTGTGTTTCAGTACCATCCCGTGCGGGGGCATTTGCGCCCCGCTGCCATTGCGGACGTCCTTGCGCCGCCGTTTTTGCCTCCTCCTGAACCGCCTCTAGGCCAGTCTTATGTGCGCGCCCTGCCCGCCACATGGCGAGCGGTGGTTGTCACACTGGCGCGTGCCATCCATGGGGGGTACCAGGGCTTTACATTGCACCAGGGATTTTGTTTCAACGGCCAATCCAAAAGTCAAGCCTCGCAATTTGGTTATGACCAATGGTCGTCGGTGTACGAAGATGTATGGCATGATGCGGCGGAACAGAAAAGGGAATATCAAGGATATCATGGAGCAATTGTGCCTCACGTGGTCAATTTCGCCGAAAACAAGCCCAAGGAGGGTCTGGTGATCCAATTCCTCGACCACGATGGAAGGTTGGTCCATGCTTACAAGAATCCTTACAGCCGGTGGAAGTACCGTATCACTATCAAAGATGCTCCAAAGGCAGTGACGGTATGGACATTGATAGGAGTCGATGAGGATAACTGGTGGAATGAGTATGCTCCAGGCAAGGATTGCATCGCCCAGCATGCTCCCGATTCTCACTACGACCCTGGGCTGCAAGTAAATGTTCTGAGTATGGGGCGAGAAGTTGACGACGCCATGTGCGCCTACATCTTTGATGTGGTTGAAGCAAGGAAAGACAACCCTAACTCCGTAATCTTCATTGGTGCAGGGGTGTTGGGCAAGAATTCGTGGCTGAGTCGGAAAATCGCTGACAACCCTGAAAGGGCCAAATTGTGGACAGACTACCCATGGGGGGAGGTCGTCCAAAGAATTGCGCGCAGAGCGGCATCATGGGGGTTCCAAATCATCATCGAAGTGCCTCCTCGAGTACCAGTCCAGGAAACCAAGCAGTACAAGGGACTTCAGGAAGATGCCATGTGGAAGAGCATCAAGATCCAAGGGTGCACTCACGGGCAACGTTATACCTTTCGGGATCCTGTATCTCCCGGAACCGCCGTTGAGCTCGGCTACTGCAAGGATGAATGGGAGTACATTGCCGCAAACGTCGCGCTGCATCCTAAGTCGTCTGATGTGTGCTCGTCCAAACATTGGCACATGACTGATTCGGACGCTAAGGATCGATCTGATAAATGCGAGTTGACTAGCCAAATCTCCAGAAGATTGCTTAAAGCCTTGAAATTTCAGGCAACTGGCGATGGGAGATTGGTAGCCATGCCGTCGAAGGCTGGTGGACGAAAGCCAGACCGCATGATTGTTTACCTCTGTGGCTTGGGTAATGGCTACGCCGTGCCTAAGTCCACTAAGGGTTGCTCTCGCATAACTTGCAAGGAGCTGATCAGCTCCAAAGCCGATGAGGACAACCTTATCGGTATGATGAAGGATGCGTGCCGGAACGACCTGCGCACACCTGTGCTATTTGTGGCATCGCTTTTGCGATCAGGTGCTGGTCCTGGAAGTAGTGAAGGGGCTTGCGTGGGGGGTGAAAAACGTTCTGGTGGGACGTACAAGGTTTTCAGAAGTGTCTTGAAATCTCTCAAACGCCTGCTGAAGAAGTGTGCGGAATTTTCCGACGTCTATTTTTCGCTTGACATGCCTTCTTCATGCTCATGGTGGTCTTGGCCAGAGTTGCATGCTCTTGTTTCAAGTGGCAAGGTGACGAAGGTTAAGGTTGGTGATCATGTTGGTGCTGATGGCGATGGTGGTGGACGCAGGATCATGTTCTCTAACATGCCTGAAGCGGATCGTTTGATGGTGAGACCGGATGATTGCTTGGACCATGATTCGAAGAACAGTTTGTCGCAGCTCATTGATGTCTCATGGCGGTCAATTGCGAGGAATGTTCGCAGCCTTGTTCGAGCTCATGTCAGTGTCAGTCATGTTGCACATGAATCTGAGGACATTGCATGGCAGCAACATCAGTGTGTAGACGCTGATGAAGGGGCTACTAGACAGCCCCAACTAAGGAACAACTAAGGTCTGACCAGACGGATCGGGGAAGGGGGCCTCTTACGGAGAACCCGGAACCGTGAAGTCGAGTAGGGTGTAGGGACTTCCCTCCTACGGAGGAAGGACCGAAACCCGAGCCATGGCTGAAAGCTACAATGCCTACGAGCTGGCCTTCGAAGGAGTGGACCACTAAGAAGTTTTCCCGTCTGGTGGGATGATGCGAACGTTTCTGAAGTTCCACAAGTTCCTGGAGATGTATTCTGGGGATCCGTCGCAGAGCGTCTCGCTCCCGCCGAAGATAACGAAAGACAAAGTGGTCGACAATGATCTCATTCGCACATGGGCAGCGTTCAAAGCACCTCCGTTGGTCTTGCTGTTCACGTGTGCAAATCTGTCGCCAGGAGGGGATCTTTCCATTCGAGGCCGAGAAATCCTCAAAGCTTGCTTATTTGCTGCCCCTGAGGAGTACATGGACAAACCCTATGGGGAGATACTCGCCATGGTCATCAAGTTTGGTGGAGGTCTCAAACACATTGTTGCTGACTACGAGGGGAAGTTCAATGCCATCACCAGGTTCATGGTGGATGAGGAAGTGATCCGCGATGATGCAAAATTGGCTGTGGTTGAACTGGAACAAGAACGAAAGCAAGTTCGGTTCGACTTGAACACCGCAACAAGGAACATCGTCAGTGCGGACGGGTACTACAACCTCGCCGTTCTCATCAACTCCGTTGAGACGCCCTACCAGACTGTGACAGACACGAGAATTCAACAATGGTATACGGTGAATCAGGACTACTACCACAAGTTGCCTATGTCGGGTAGAGCACCTGAACAATCAGACCTGTTGGCGGAGCCTACGTTATGTAGGGTG